>SSNP01000113.1:677437-826148 GCA_006937955.1 Pachypanchax playfairii | reverse complement strand
TTTTTTTTTTTTTTTTTTTTTTTTTTTGTGAGAGATAAATTCTCAAATCGATATCATAAATCATAAATTACTCCTACATTAAGACTGAAAGTGTTCTTTAAAGAGGTGAGTCTTAAGTCTGCTCTTAAAAGTAGCTGCAGACTCTGAGGATCGGACCGAGTTTGGTAGGTCATTCCACCATCGGGGGACAACAGAGGAGAAGAGTTTGGAACATGATCTCATGCCACGTTGTGGTGGAAGCGCTAAGCGTCTTTCAGCGGCTGAGCGTAGCTGACGCGTGGGAATGTAGGTTTGGATGAAGGAGTGAAGGTAGGTAGGAGCTGTGTGTGTTAGAGTCTGGTAAGCCAGAAGCAGAGCTTTGTATTTGATGCGTGCTGCAACTGGAAGCCAGTGCAGGGAAATGAGCAGCGGAGTGACATGAGCCCTCTTGGGCTGGTTGAAGACCAAACGTGCTGCTGCGTTCTGAATCATCTGCAGAGGTTTAACCGAGGACGCCGGAAGACCGGCCAGCAATGAGTTGCAGTAGTCGATCCGGGACAAGACCAGGGCCTGGACCAGAAGCTGTGTGGTGTGGTCTGTGAGGAAGGCTCTGATTTTCCTGATGTTGTAAAGCGCGAATCGACATGAGCGAGCTACGGAGTTAACCTGCTCTTTGAAGGACAAAATATTTTATATCTAAAAAATGTCAGGAAACACTGATTAACAGACCTTTCAATCTGTCTGCATTAAAATTCAGGTGGTTCCGGTTCCTTCTGTCAGGCTGTTTCTTCAGCAGCTCGTTCATATTCATTGTTCGAATTTGCTGGACTCTGATTGGCCTCTAACTAGCCTATCGGATCAAGGTATACTGTTTCCTGCCCTGCTGCACACGTCAGACATTGTGTCTTCCAGTTTGTTACGTCTTATGCTACAGCTTTTAGCCAGCAGCATGCTAGGCGTGGTTTCAACTGTGGGAGCTGCCGAAAACTAACGAACAAAGGAGTTGTGATGAAACAGACACAGGCCGTTCGGACTCGGGAGAAATCGGGTGTTATCGCCACCTGCGTAGTTTGAGAGATAAAAACTGAAAGAGAAGTTGTTGACCTGTTTTCACACCCACTATGAAGGTAAGAACACCTGTGGAGCTAAAATATTCAACAGAAACCTCAGAAAAAACGTTTTTAATGGAAGGGTCTGTTTAAGAAAATTAAGTTCAAAATTAAATTTCTGAGTATTGCAGCATTCAAATCCCTGTGAATCAGTAGCAGACATAAAAACACAGTTTAAAAAAAGAGTACGTTTGTGATGTAGAATATCCACTGGGTGGGCCACAAGCTCCTAGCACAAGCTAGCTGTAAGCTAACTGTAAGCTATCGATAGCGCTAGCATAAACCGAGAGCTCTTCAGCAACGGGGAGGGGCGGGGGATCCGTCGCATCAATGGTTCCGCCCACAGCACAGAGGCAATTGTTAATGACCTACTGCTGCTATGCAGAAACTACGTCCTAGAAAACAGGACAGGTTTTGTGATTTTGGGTAAAAATGCCATAATCATAATTTAAAGACCACAGCGACTCTTTAAAATAGCTCAAAATATAATCAGAGTGGGTCTTTTAACTTTTTCATCACCTGCGTTTACTCTTTTGAATATATTTTTTTTTAGATTGCTGACAAAAAAAATAAAAAAAACGTGATATTAAAAGTAAAACCTTGAAATATTTAACATTGAATGGCCACTATACAATTAAAATATCCTTAAAAAGGAGAAAACATTTAATTTTGGTCTAATGTGTAGCCAAGCAGATCTGATAATATGTTAAAAACAGACATCCTTGAACTTTTTTCTTTTTGCTGCTGAAGGGCAAGAAAGTTTGCGTGAGAGAGAAGAGAGAAGCTGGCAGTCCTGGAGAAATAGATGGAAGAACGGCGTACTCCACTTGACTTTGACTAACCCCCGGGGAAGGAAAAATGAGTCTAAAGAGAGCAACAGCAGTCACACTTGAGAGCTTTTTACATGCTTTTCACACCATTTACTTTTGATGCAGAGTTTACAGTCTAAATTTAACTTTTTGTGGGCAGATAAAGTCATATAAACAGGCATGCAGACACAAATAAACACATGCTGTTGTACCATTTGTTTCAATATTTTCCTTGGCAAATTGAGGATGTTATTAACAAGATGCAGCCCTCAGTTTGACTGCCTCAGTGCAGGTTTAGAGCACTGTCAGATGGAGTATTATCCTCTGGGACACTAAAAGTGACATCTCTCACAGGAGTTAGGCTTTCACAAATACATTTGCATCTCTTTGAACTAAACACCAAGACTGACATACACTGACAGTTTACTAACAATCAGAGAGTGAGTAAGGTTTCCTGTTAACCAGCCCCAAGATGTCACCACACATACAGTCAATGTAAGACAATTGCTCTGTAAATGGATTCTCATTTGTAAGTCGTTTCGATTTTATTAATCTTTAATTCTTTAGGTTGGCTTGATGTGTCCTCCACTGTTGTGTCTTACACAAATAAAGTGTTGTGTCTTGCACAAATTCAAAGAGAATGAGAAGGTGTGTCCAAACTTTTGGTCTGTACTGTACTTCATGGAAACATGAAAAACCTACAAAATAGGGAGGTGTGGGAGGCCTCTTCAAAGTGCATCATTGGAGGTATGAGAAGTACAACTTCTCCTACGCCTCATGGTAAAAATCATAGTCCGTATGGAAAAATGGACACGCATCTGTCTTTGTTAAACAGGAGAGAAGCCATATTATTCCTTTTACGGGTGCTGACATGTTATGTCTAGAAAGTCTCTTCAACAACTCCAAAACAACCTCGCTGCTAGCACTGGGTAAAACTGAGCAACAAGCCGCAATTGAAGATGCTGCTGAAAATCTGTTGAATATCTGGTTCTCCTTCTATGGCTGCTGCTCCTGTCAAATGTGATCAGTCAACATCATTTGCAATATCTTCTGAGAATATTTTCTGAGGTTTCTGTTGAATATTTTAGCTCCACAGGTGTTCTTACTTTCATAGTGGGTGTGAAAACAGGTCAACAACTTCTCTTTCAGTTTTTATCTCTCAAACTACGCAGGTGGCGATAACACCCGAGTCCGAACGGCCTGTATCTGTTTCGTCACAACTCCTTTGTTCATTAGTATTCGGCAGCTCCCACAGTTGAAACCACGCCTAGCATGCTGCTGGCTAAAAGCTGTAGCATAAGACGTAGCAAACAGGAAGAGACTATGTGTGCTGTTGCCATGCGCAGCGGGGCAGGAAACAGTATACCTTGCTCTCATAGGCTAATTTGTTAGCCAATCTGACTGCAGCAAATTTGCATAATGAATATTAATGAGTTGCAGCCCCAAGCTGGCCAAATCTTCACCCAGATTGAAAGGTCTGTTTATCAGTGTTTCCTAATGTTTTTTTAGATATAAAATGTTTCATATTACAGGTTAATACTTAAGAAATAACCACAAAGCCATGAAATTTGTATGAAATGGCCTCTTTAAGATAACACATATGTTACTCAAGGTAACGCAAAACTTTCTCATGATCTTGCACAATGTAACAATTGTAATCACGATTAATTGCATGATTTCCACTTGCCTATTAAAATTTTTAATCTTGATTAACCACATGATTGTCCATAGCTAACTCACTATTAATCCCAGATTTTTTAGATGTTTTTTATTGACCTTGAAATATTTTTCTTAATTCTGCTATATTTTAAAGTAATGGAGTGGACGAATATACTTCATGAAAATGTGTTTATTATAACTCTAACAGTGTACCTAAGCAAAAAATAGTATACTTGAAGTTAATTTTATCAAGTGTACTTGTTTAGACTAAATTGGAACTAACAATGTCACTGTTAGCATCTCTGCTAATGGAAAAAGACAACATTCATTGCGCTTGGTTGTGTAATGTTTAGTTGAGTTGCTGAGTTAAGATTCAGTCACCACATGGGGGGTCTGTATCTACTTTCCAAACTTCCTGTGCAGGAGTCAGCGGCACATTTATTACCTTTCACTTATAATTAGCTAACGATCCTGCAGAGCCAAAAAAACTAAATAACAAAACAGAAAATTACTTAACTTTAAAAACAGGCATTTGTAAGGGCATCAATAAAGCTGGACAATTTATTCAGGTTTTAGAGACAAAAACTGCATGAAAATTGTTGCTTATTTTTTCACAGAACAATGACAAACCATGCTGTGCCTGTTTTCAGCATGACTTTGCACTAAAACTGTCTAAAGGCCAGACCTGTCACCAATTCAAAATGTTTGTCTCATTATAAAGTAAAAATACAACAAAAATCTCTGATTCCAGTTTCAAAATAACTATAGAAATTTTTATTTAAACAACCTGGTTATTTTAGTTTCAACTTCTGGAACTGTCTCGTCTAAATCCAGGGATTATGGGATTTTTGAGTTCTGTTTTTCTCTGTTTTTTTACACAGTGTCACAAGTATTTCAGAATCAGGGAGGCAAACAGAGGCTTTAGATAGAGCTTTTCTCCTGTCTCTACCAAAGACATCTTTCTTTTTCCTGTAAGTTTTTTTTTTTTTTTACATTATGGGAAAGCTGAAATAAGGCACTTGTTTCCTGCTTCAGAATATGACAAGTAATGAGGACAGTTTCTTCTGGGGAAAAACAAAAATAGAAACCACAGTTGTGTTTATGTATCAAGAACACCACAGCCGGTTGAAACAAGTCATTTACATTCAGTGGGCCATATGTGGGCCACTCACTCTATGCTATACGGTGTATTTATTGATGTATGTATCTTCCTAGGAACTCAATTTGGGCTTGTTTTACAGCCATGGAACCCTGGCACAATGCAGTCATTGTGTCAACCATAAAGTATCTTGTATACCAAATTATTCCAGAGTCAAATGAGAGACCATCTGTCCCAGCAGCTGAAACTTGGGTTATACTGGGTATTATGACAAAACAATGATTCCAAGCACAGCTGTATATCAACAGCAGGGTGGCTAAAAAAGAAACAAATCAAGGTGTGGAAAAAGACCAATCAAAATAAAAAAACTATATTAGCCAAAATTTCACAGAGATTTTAGAGACTGAAATCAGGATGCTTTTAGAGGATCTAGCCAAAATGTTGTAATATGGAATTGTAGCCAAGGCATGAGGTCAGCGAGGTCAGTCCTGCCATCGCTGACACCACACTCTCCCACGTGTTACTCACACAGCAATGATGACCCACCACAAGCTCAGGACATTTTGTGCATGCTCAATACCAGTGTTGACTTATTACAATCTATCACATGCTATGGGGAGCCTACGGTGTTCTCAACATGAGATGAGCCTGAAGACCCTGCAGAGAACATCAACGGTCTAACTTATTTTTAAAGCTGTAGCAGGGTCATCGTCTGGCATAAAATGGGCTTATAAATGTTTCTCAAAATCAGTGGCATGCCTAGAAAACCTTTGTAGAGGGCGTGGGGGTTGGGGGGGGGGTTATTCTATTATAGCACAATGCCAATGGTGCACTTTAATAACCATTATCTTTGATTCAAGATAAGTAATCAAAAAACAAAAATCAAATCAAAAATACTTTATTAATCCCCAAAGGGAAATTCAAGTGTTGTTGTAGCTCAGTTATTCTTCAGGGAGCCATAGAGAGTTCTTGCTGTGGACAGGAAGGATCTCCTGTAGCGGTCTGTGCTGCAGCGGATTATGAAGAATCTTCTGACTGAAGACACTCTGTTGTTGAGTTACTGTGTTCTGAAGAGGATGATGAGGGTTTTCCATCATGTTCTTCATCCTCCTTTGGACAATCAACTCAAGAGACTCCAGTTCAGTCTCCAGGACAGAATCAGTCCTCCTTATCAATCTGTTCAGCCTCCTCGTGTCACATACTCTGATGCTCCGCCCCCAACAGGTAACTGCAGATGTGATCAGCTGACAAACTCCTCTTCTTATTAAGTATTGATTAAACTTACAAATAATACTGTATGAGTACAAAGTTTTCACTAAAAAGAATTTAGAAAAGTACTAACAAAGAAAATTGATGATTTGTTTGACTTACCATCATCTTTATCTTCTAAAATGTTGACTCTTGTGGTGGGGTAATGCATTCCTAGTCGTCCCCCAACAGGAAGGGAGAGTGTCACATTGAAACTCTCTTCTTCCTCGTACAGAGAGTCGTCAATGACCACCACTCGACACAACTTCTCCCTCTCACCTTTTCCAAATCGAAGGACACTGCTGTGGCCTTCTGGACGGGAAATATAGTCCGAGTAGGACAGAACAGTGGTGGGGACTGTCCCTGTGGCAGAACCTTTGGAGGAAACAAAGAAGTTGGAGGACAGAAACATCGGAAACTTCAAACTTACTGCTAAAGATGCCAAAACTTACACACTCTGTGTGCTGCATGTTAGAATCATTCACATTTTTCTTTAGTAAAATAGATTTTTTTTAAATAAATTTAATTTACATGTATTTGCATGCTAATATTTAATAATTTTCCTTTTTTTTTTCTCTACTGAGCTACAAAAAAATAATATTTATGGTCCTGAAATTCACACTCCCTTTAGTTTGAGAATATTTACATGAAAAGAAATCTGTAAATCTCCTTTTTGATCATTAAACATAATTGAAAATTTAGCTTGAAAGCTGTTATAGACACTTTTTATTTCCTCCGTATTTCAGCAATTAAATAGGCTGATTCCAAATGATATAACTGCATTTGTTATGAAGACCTGCGAGATGAGGCACTAAAAAAAAAGCAAACACTTTAAAAAAATTAAAAGCCCTTTAGGAGCATGACAAAAAAGCTGATCTTTAGCTAATACTATATATACTCTATATTACAATATGGAAACTAGTCACAAGCATCAAGAGTATATTGATCACATCAGATTTGGTCAAAGAGCATAATCAAGTTCAGTACTGAAGCAACTTACTTTACACTTAACGCTTAAAACCAACTTCAACTTAAAGCAGAATGAAGAAAAAATTAATATTGATAACATGGATGGTTTCCAAGGGTAAATATTGTATGTACAAGGCTACATTAACCAAGTACAATGATTTCCATAAATGTTTTTTCATAAAACTCAAAGATGTACTGCAAAATGCATTCCAGCTGTTTTTGAAGCAGAACATTCTGCAACATCTGAGTCAAACCTTTGATTTGAGTTTTACAAATAAAGACAAAAAGCTCATCATATAAATACCAACTGGAAACATCTGAAATAAAAGAGTGAACAACATCATAAACAATGAATACATTCTTTACAAATACGCATGGATTCCAGACTTCAGGTGGTCATAACCTGCAGAGCCACACACATTATTTCATTTAAAATCTGATTCACCAGAAGAAGAGAGTTTTCATATAAAAGAGATGTGATGCCTAAACCAGAATCTAAATCTGGACCCCAGTGTCCTGCACAAGCCTGTTTATTGGTCATCTTTAAATCAGGAGGAAAAATGTCTCAAACGTTTTTAGATGCAGCTGTAGACTCATCATTATTTTTTTTGGTGTAAAAAAATTATAATCAATAATATAAACAAAATTACAGTAATCTCAGTAATCCCTAATCCCTAGGCGAAAAAGGATTTTGGTGCCCCCTACTGCCCAGAACAGAAACAACGTAACTCAATAACTGGATTACATTGCAAAAAATATTTATTTATACTAAAATAAACAGTAGAAATGATAGCTAGATATTTAATTATTACTTATTTTGCTATTTACATGAGATGAATGGTGTGTCCAATAGTTTGTTGAAAAAAAAATTTTAAATTGCCTGCCTATGCCCAGAACCGGCCCTGCTTAAAGCTTTTAAGAAGAGACAATGCTTTATGTTTGTTAAATTTTCTAAAAAAATAAGTACATTTTCCCACATTGGCTATCAAGCAATATAATCAAAAGAGAATAGTATGATTAAACTTTTGTAAAATGCTCCCAATTAAAAAAGTGCGATCATTTGCAATTTTTTAACATGGTTTTTTAAATGATTCTTTTTCATTACATCATCTGTGTTGGATTTTAATTTCTCAGGCAACTGCTAAAAAGTTATTTTGAAGAAAATGAATAGAAACGTGTTTTAGTATATAGAACACTACAATCTATAATCTACGCAGCTTTCCTAAACATCATATTCTGACGATCATCAATCAACTTTCATCTCCACCTAAAGACTTTTCATCATAAATATAAATACAGCTCAGAAAATGACTCATCGAACCTTACATAATGTCTGATCTGGTTTGATCATTCTGACCAGTGAGGCGGCAGATTCATACCCTGCTGCGTGTAGCAGACCACCATGAGTTCCTCATTTATGTCTCCGCTGCGGTGTACGGGGATGAAAAGCTCACCAACATCTTCCTCTACAGAGCGGATCTGTTCAGGGAAGAACACAGTTGACTCTGAAGAAAGAAAAAAAAAAAAAGAAGTGAGAGATAAAAGGTAAGTGTAACGATGTGGTAACAATCTGTAATAATCCGAAGCATATAACTCCATGATGGACAGATGTAGGCTTTTGTTCTGACTCTGTATTCATGAGAAGCAGCAGATGTCTTCTTAAATGTTCCTACTGATGTGGTGGTCTTGCAGAGCAGTTATGCATATGAAAATAAAAAAAGAAATCAATCTGCATCACAGTTTTCTGGTTTGATGCATCCAGAGGGAGTCCTCAAAGACCCCCCCCCACCCCACCCCGGATTCATTCCGCCTCACGCGTGGCAGACTATCACACTTTTAAGCCTCTGAGCTCATCACACAGAGTTTATCACCTGGGAGTTTCACTCGCTGCCTCTCCTAGACACTGAGGGGGTCAAACACTCGCTTGCTTCCTCCTTCACATCAGACTGTGTCATGACTGGAGTTTGTGATAAACTTAGATTCAGTGAAAGCATCATCGATCAAAGCAGAACAAACAACTTTGCAGGTATTGTGAAAACATAGTTTTCTCGAACGCATCGAGGACGACAAAAATACATTCTAGATCTTAATGTGTCTTTTTTTATTCAAAAGTAGAGAATTACTTTTTTGCAACATCAACATCAGTGATGTGCAGGAAAAATGACTAATCAGCAGAAATAGATTTACATTTGAAACAATGCACGAGGTAAAAAGAGACAAACATCTGAGAAGACTCTCTGAGATGAAGCCATCAATATAAGACAATCTTACACGCAGCAGGAGGTCGAACATTTCTCCTAGCTTGTGATAACACTTGCTAAATCGCTCACCTTTTCACTCAATCTTCTTCCCTCTGAACTATTCCTTCTTTCTGTTACAGGCTACAATCTGTCACTCCCCAGGGGGAGGGGGGATGGTGGGCGAGAACGGGGGTTACAAGGACTCAGAGCAGGAGATTGGTGTCCACTGCTTTTCCATCCACTTTCCTAACTTGTGTTGTGCATCCACACACACGCAACACAGGATATGATTTTGGACTTTTGCTGCATCTCACCCCACAGTACCTTCACCTTTCATCTCACCCTTTCCTCCTCCACAGCTTCTTAATCCACTCAAGATTTTTTTTTTTTTTTAAAAAAGCAAAGTCCTCATCCAAGTGGGTCAAGTTCACCTCCTTGAGGAAAACATGCAGTCGTCCTAAAACATTCATGAGAAAGAAAAAGAGGCGCATGCTTTTACCGAGGGTGCTGAGAAGTTACACCTAATCTCATCTATGCCCCCCCTCCCCCAAAACAACAACAAAAAAACAATAACATTTCCATTTTATCTTTTATTTCTCTGCAAAGCCCTTCTTTATTATTGATATTTTCATAAATTTTCTATGGATGCAGACATATTGTTGCTGCTGCTGAGTGGATGGGTCAAGGTTACCTTGTAACCGTTTCTGACTGATTGTACAAAACTATACAGAAACAGTTGTGTCATATCACATCCTCCATGATAACGTTAATATAAATTATACATTTGAGTGTGATATTGACATGAATGATGTCACAATGCATTTATGTTCCCTACAATGTGTGCGTCCACATCATTTGTATGCTGATGTATGTAGCAGCGCAGCTCTATGCTGAATTTGGACACTAATTTAAGCTACAAATCTGCTGGTGCAAAGGCTGATAACCTCACTTAGATCCAGCACCAGTGGTTTCAAAATGTGTTTGATGCCATGGTCAGGTCATGTGCCAGCACACTGAAAGTTAGAGCAGCGGGGCTCTTTAGTGACCTTGTTAACCTCAGATGCTCCACATTCTGCAAGTTTTTGCATCCGGTGATTGCTAAAGTCATCTTTTTTTGCAAGCTTAAGTGATAAATTTGCCAAATATGCAGCTTAGGAAATGCTTCTGTTAGAAATTTGCATGGGAGTCTCCCATTGTTTGTTTACTATCGGCGTCTCTTGAGTTTTTTCTGAAACTACTAAAACTTTGTTTCTCCGAAGATGTTGGACTCATCAATGATAAAGGGCCTGTTTATTGTTACTCAGTACAAGTGCTGTTGGTGCTGAAATGCTAGTAGCAGCGTGTGGGTAATCACTGTGAAGCCTGAAGCCTATGCAAACTACGTAGTTTAAGTACGTAAGAAGTGTGATTGACAAGCTAGTAGCCAATATATAACGAAATGGGTTGATTATCCATTGGCTACTTTAATTCAAGCCCCACCAAGTGTATGAGTTATGAATAACTTTTTCTTTTGGGAACCATAAGTACAAAACTGCTACAAGTTAATAAAATTATTTTAAAATTAAATTTGAGATCTAAATTTACTACAAAATCCTTTTTACCACCTTAAAGACATGCACATTTTTATGTTTATCTGCCAATTTTTCTGAAAATCCCTCTATTTTCCATCATGATTCTGTATGTTTGTTTATGAAGTAAACGTTAGATATGAAATGAAGGTTAAAGCAAAGTGGGTGGTGGAGCACCAGGTTCAATTATGACATTAAGACAGCTTTCTATTCATACCGGTGCTTCCGTTGAGCTGCACTCTCTGCAGTTCTTGAACAATAGGTACTACTACTGAAAAATACTGCTATATGTAGCAGGAATGGCACAAGAAGGAGAGTTGTGTACAGGAAGTATTTATTTAACAATGAAACTGGAAAATTTCAGCTTATCTGATTTATTTATTTATCTGGGTATTTATTTAAATTGATGTAACATTTGCAGTGATTGTGCCTTTTGTGTTTGTTCCACTATAGAACCAAAATATTTTCCTACGCTGCTCTGCTGATTTTCTGTTAAGGTTTTAATGCCCATACAGATGGCATTTACATCATGATATAAGCTTATTGTATTTAAAGGTTTTATCTATATTGTTCAGGAGACTGTAGCAGTAGATTCATATTGTCATCATGCACAATAGATCACAGAAGATAAATGGTTTTTGTTTGCACTAATAAATGCTGCTAACTGCAACCTGCAGTCATGGATAAAACCTTTATTATAAGTTTTTTGCTATGCCAACATAAATATTATTATCATAAGTTCCCATGGGATAATGTGATATCTTGAGGTTGAATCGCCCACCCCTACTGTGCAGACATAAGCAGGGAATCAAACCCTGAAACCAGCAAATGAAAGAACATCATTCCACAGTTTAAAACTGAAAAAAAAAACTCCTAAGGTCATCCATTCTAAGCTCTAACTATGGAACGTGCATAGCCGCTATTGTTCTTGTGCTTTTTATACAAAAAAGAAAACAGCTCTTCATATTAAAGGAATGGCATTGGCACAAAATAGAACTCTACTGAAATATAGCATCACCGCTGCAGGAAACGCTAGTAAGATGTATCACCAACTGTAGAAAGAAGCTGCTGCTTGCAGCATCCAGTCAAACAGCAGGCTGCAACCTTCAGCTTTAGTCAGCATTCTGCATGGATTATATATGAAAGTCACAAAGTTTTGGTGGGGGAAAGCTCGGCTATCACAAAGGCAAACATGTTTCAGCATAAGCCAGTTCCTCAAGTATTAATCAAAGAAGGCAAAGGAGCATGACAGAAAGTTTGCACTCAAAATAGCTCCTAACACTTGAACAGACATAAAGAAATTTGCCCTTCGAAGAAAAGCTCGTAAATTTTGCATCATGCTTTTGTTAGAGCTTAGTGATTCATTCTCACTCTCCAAAGTTGATATTAGCCAGGCTGCTCTGTCCTCTAGGGAGGGAATTTTTGAGAAACCCAGAAGACCACACAAAGTCTGTCTTCATCATTAATGGCAGTACAGCTAATGCCACAGGCGTTAGCTAAAGCTTCACAAGTCCATCAAAGTACAGAGGGACACATCTCCGTTACATTAGACCATCCCTGGAAACAAACCAGTCCCTGCCCCTCCACACACATCATAATTAACCCACAGGGGAGAGAAAGAAAAAACCTGAGGCAGGGAAATCTAGAAGAGAAAGAACATGGAGGGAAGTGAGCAAGAGAGTGACAAGAGCAACTATTGTTTGTCTGTAATTACTTAAAAGTTGAAGTGAAGAGGGATAATAGCTACAGAAAGTGAATGCAAAAGAGGCAGAAGAGTAAATTCAGTGGAGCAGGTGGTTTGTCACTCCACTCAATATTCCATTAACATTTCAGTTTGTAAAAAAAAAAGACAAAAACTAGGACAGGGGAAAATGACAGACAATAAACTCTAAGAAAAACAGCAAAAAATAAAAGCTTTGTGTGTGTACCACTCAGTTTTACTTGTTCTTTTAAAATATTCAGTTTTATTATCAAATAATGGTGTGCTTAAAATGAAAAAAAGACCTTTTGGCAAGAACTAGAAACTCTAAACCAAAGAAAAGCACATTTTGTCTGGCTATCATGTCAGAATTGCATTTCTAGTAGACGTCATACCTGCAGAAGTCAGTTCTCTTTTTTTTTTTTGTTTGAGGTTCTTTCAAAGAGATTTTTTATAAAAGGTGTGTAGCTGCTGGGATTTTGGCTGCTGTTCATCACATAGGTTCAGTTTGTTCAATTTTCACATATCATGTTATCATTATCTTTCAGGGCTTGTGGGAAATGTGTAATACCCCGCTGCCCTGAATTTTTCATGCAGATATCTAAATTGATCTAAACAGACTTTGTGCAGAAAATCTCCTGTTACATCCAACATACATGAAAGGATAGCAGTGCACATTGTTTAAACGCTCAGTCGTTCTTGTGAAATTGCCTAGTGTAGTTTCACACACATAAGGGTTTAAGGCAGAGGGGAAAAAAGGATGAGAGTAAACTGTAAAAGTTGGGCAATAATCCTAGTAGCATAGTGAGAAATGGTAGATGCATACAAACATTTATTTAGCAGATACTTGGCTGAGGTACTTTACAGCACACCTCATGCATTTTATAAAACCATGTGAAGTGGTGTGTAGTTAAGAAAAACATGTTCCCAGAGTTATTTGATCCAAGGCCAATGACTCTGAAAAACTCTCATAAAAACATTTTTACTTCATTCAACACTTGTAAAAAGACCTCAACATCATAACAGAGGTAGCCAGAGGCACGACAGACAACTGCAGCAGTTTGTGATGTCACACATAAGAATGACATATCTGGTGCAGTTGAAGAACCTCGTTGACGGTTTTGCAGCGGTAGTCACATACTTACCTAGTTTTACATTGCTGGGTTTGATAACATGCTGAAAATCTTTTAAAAAGATTAATTACGTGAGTCTTTGCACACATTTAAAGGTAAAGTATGTATAAATTTTCCAGTGAAATACTCAAACAACAGTCTGATGTCCCACCGATGTTGAAACTAAAGTTACATTGTAACAGATCTCGATCTCAGCTGGCTGGGTGGTCGCTAGTTTCTGTCATTTTAAAAAGCTAACCCAGACTGTAATCATTATTTACACATCCAGACTTCCTGGTTCTATAACGAATCACATGTGAGTCTACAAGGCNTTCAACACAAGCAGCTGGAATTCAACAACGACCAGCAGCAAAAAGTGAGAAACCACCACATCCTTCCAACTGAGCAGTCGAGCTGCATATGATGGGGCGTTCAAACGTACTTAGGAAAACTCAACGCAGAACAAATAGACCTTCAGATATTCCCCTAAATTGAACAAGTACAAGAGAACTAAATGAGAATCAACATCAGAACTGGCAACCCAACAGAAAAATCAGGTAGAGGAGGGGATGAGTGGCTGAGAGCGGATGTTTTTTTTTTTCTACATGAACTGCAGGATTTGGATTTGACAACAAGGTCTAATTCTTACATACTGTACCTTTAATTTCGACTGGAAATCAAGCTTGTCTTTTATAGATCAGGGTCAATAATACTAATCCTTGTAGTATTTTTGAAGTTTTAGTAAGTATTCATGCTTTTGTGGGTACAAAAAGAAACCATCTGTTATGGGTACCTTCATCCTGACATCTGCCCACTTTGTACCCACTTTGGCAGCTACCCCAGTTTGCAGGAATACAGGACTATGACTGTGTCGTCAGTCGAGGTTGTGGGACTTCTTTCTGTCAGCTGTCGTAGCAGAGCAAGGCTGTTTAATTAAGGTCAGTAAAGATGAGGGATCTTTACTTCACTGTCAGCAAATCTTAACAAAACACATCGAGGTTCTGAGCTCAGAACAGGTATCTTACGCACTCCAACTGAGTGATTATGCACGTGCATCAGGCCGATAATTGTTGTCGCAGCAAATTTGCTCCATTGTGTCAGACGTATCCATCCAAAATGTAAGAATGCAAATTAAAATCAATAGAGTTGGAATAAACAGCTGTAATTTTGCACCTTGTTGGTATAAAAGGACGATTGCTGCATATAAAATAAACTTTATTTGAAACAGGAACCGGTAAGTACAAGCTGAGTGAGAAAGCACCATTAGTCCGGTACCTAAATAAACAGATTTATTTTAAGTCACAAAGGTTGGAACCATGAGACCTACGTAGATGTGTTTTGTTCAATAAACACAGCAAAAAAATGGCCTTTATTTCACTCCTTGCCCAAACCCAAGGCAACGTACTTGGACAATTGTGACACAAACCGAGTACTGACAAGGTCTTCCATCTCTCATTTAAGAGATTTGCAGCTTATTTTGATGAGGCTGAAATGAAAACTCCAAATCTGAGTCTAAAGCCCTTTTCACACAGTGGTTGAGCCATTTCAGCTCAGAAAGGATATCCTTGTTAAGCCTCTGCTGTTCCCCTTATGGTAATTCACACAGATCATGCAGAGGTGGCTCATCAGCGCATTAGTACATACTTGAAAACATCAAGACAGCGCTGACTGACACTAGCATCAATGGTTGGCACAAAATGTACCCCGATGTTGGCTCTCTCTTAAAACACATCCTGTATATCCTGTAATTACTTTCATTAGCGGTTCAGGGACAAATGAAATGCATGTCAGCTTTGTCCTATTACTTTGCATCAATACTTACTTGCTGGATACAACTGCAAAACAAAGACGTATCGGTCTTGCCAAGAAAGACACTGAGTGAAAGGAACTTGTGGCTCTTTCACTGAGAATGAATGAAAAGCTTCATTCAGGTGAATTTTTTGACAAATTATTCAAAGTAAAAAGTGGCAAAAGAATCAGATCAACAGGCTGAAGGGTTAAATTATGGATGTTGTGGTTCAAGTAGACGTAGCTCAGGTTTGTTTGCATTTCTACGTTTTTACCTATTCAATATAAAAACTATTCATCTTTCACCTAATATGTTCCATAACTTGACTTAAACTTTAATTTTTTTAAGTAAAAAATTACCAGAACAAGATTTTTGTGTGTGCTGAATGTAGGATTTATTGCATGTGTTAGCAGTGCTCACCATCATTAGGGTCAAGGATCTCAACTGTTGCTGTGGTAGGGAACTCCATCGCTCCCATTACAGGCTCCGAAAGCAAAATCTGGAAGGTCTCCGCCCGCTCGTACATCTCATCAGTCAGGATCCGAACACGCCACATGGCTCTGGTCTGTCCTGGGTTGAACTGAACCTGCCTCTGGGACTTCCCCTTGAAGTCCTTGTCCTTCTTCGCGCTCCCATCTTGAGTGCCGATGCCTAAAACAGACAAATAACAGAGGAAAGGGAACAAAAGACAAGAAGAGTCAGATCGACTGGATAAATGGTAAAAATAAGTATGGACAAAGCAAAGACAACGACCATGAGAGGGTGACAGGCAGGATAAAAGAAACAGATTAGATATTCACTTCCTTTAATGTTGTTGAAAGTAGTGAGAAAATGAGATTTGAGTGTATTTTTTCTCCTTCAGAAAATGTGTGAAATGAATTCTTACTGAAGCTTTTAAAAAAAGCCTATTCTACGTTACTGAAAGTGTTAGATGCTTATGCGCACATTGCATTTACATCTACAGTATATATGCGGCGTTATGTGACACAGTTTGGTTTATTTAGAAAGCGATCTATCCAACACTCATGATCACTGACACATCTTTGAAAAGCAGAAGCTACTGGTAACACTGGGGTTCAGATTAAACACAAATTGAGGAATCCAGATGGAGCGCCACATCAAATAATTTGCATTGTATTTTGTAAAAAATGAGCTGCTCATATTTATTTGACTGCATTCTCGGGGCCCTATGAGAACAAGGAAACCATAACCATGCCAGGCAGATGCTTGTGTCTGTACACGAAAAGGATTTGTTTTCTCCTCTCAGACACTCTCAAGCCTGTACAAACAACATGCCTCGACAAAAATATGCAGATGGGTTTGGAAACATTTCATCATAAACACAATCACTGTGGAATATTGTATGCAAAGTACCGTAAAAGCTGGAAATAAGAACACATGCTACACTAGAACATTGCACACTCGCACTCATTCTTGTATGTAAAAGACATTTTAATGATTATATTTGTTTGTAAAATTAAAAACTCTATAGCCAAACTAATTATTTTCTCTGCATGACACTAAATTTACTGTATTTAAATGATACAGAAAATATGAGGGAGAGAAACTATCTTTTACAGTGGGGGTTAGCCAATCGAACTGCAGCGTTCCCATTTCTGTTCTGCTCGTAACTTCTCGGGTAAAAATAACACGAAGCAGCGTTTCATTATGGTTAAGTGCCACTAAAGCATAATTTGTGGAGGTGCCAGGTTCGCCAAACTGGTGATGGAATATTTGTGCAAGAGGTTTCTACGGGAATGTGCAAAATATTTGCAACGTTTTTACAATAAAATATTATTGATAAGAAATGAAAAGTCTATATTGCCATTGCACAATCATAACTAGTCAGTCAGTTATTATCTATACCCACTTAATACTGTTCAGAGTCACGACCAGCTGGTATCTATGTCCACTGGTCACTGGGTGGGAGGCGGGGTTACACCTGGACAGGTTGCCAGTCCATCACAAGGCCAGTCATAATTAATACAATAGTAAAACAAATATTGTCCCACATTGGTGTTACACACAAACTAAACACAACACAGTGAACTTAAAAGTGGGTGAAAATAGCAAGTTTTGTGCAAAATATTTAAATAATAGATAAAAGATAAACAATGTTTAAAACATATAAATGTTGGGTCTTGTGTTTTTCTTTTTTTTTCCTTTATTCTATCTGCGGTTTTGATTCTTACTCCCTGGGATTAGTTATAGGATTATCTTGGGTAATGTGTTCCCTCCGTTACTCTTGTCCAGCCCCTCTTGTCGGGTCTCGTTCCTTGTCTTCCTGTTTGACTCTTATGTCATTATCGTCCTTACTTCTTGTTCTGCTTTTAGTTTGATATCGTCTGTGCTTCCTGTCATTCTTGTGTCTTCCGGCTTGTTCTCCTCCTTCTCCTGATCAGCTGTGTCTCGTCTCGTCATTAAGCTCCATTTTGTGTTTGTGTGCTGTACCCTGTTAGATTCTTTGTCCTGTGCTCATCTTACCTTCGTCGTCTTCTTCATCGTCTCACTCCCTTTTTAGATTTTACTTTTTCTTCGCTCCCATCCCAGTTACCAGTAAGTTTGTTTCCTTTATTTTACTGCCTCGTCAGCCTGTTTATTTTGTTGTTTAATAAAGTGTATTTTCAGTTTAAACCCCCTGCTCTCGTCTCCTGCTTTTGGGTCCAAACTTAAATTGTTTCAAAACGGGACAATAACTGGACACAATATCCACTCCCCTTTGATGCTGATGGTCTGCAGGTCAGACTTCCTACCATATGGTGGTCTGTCCAAAGTCTAACCCCGCCTCTCACCCAGTGACAACTGTAGATGGACATCAGTTTCCCATAAGCCTGAACAGGTGTGAGCAGATGTAGAATATGGATGGATGGGTATTGAGTTTGTTTATTAATCTACTGTAACTGTTCCATCCATCTATCTATCTGTCGTCCCTCCCTCCATCCAGTTCCACTAGTTGTTCTTAGCAACATTCTCCAGCTCCTCCATCCTAAGGTGTTTGTAGACCCAGGGGGACAAAGAGTCTCTCCAGCAAGTTATAGGTCTGCCCTGGGGTCTTCTCCCAGTGGGACAAGCCCAGAAATCCTCCTCTAATAATAATAATAATAATAATAATAATAACATTTCTTTATTAAGCACTTTACACATCCGATGAGGAGACCAAAGTGCTGCACAAGCGATAAAATCAACAAAAGAAGCACTCAATAAGTGCCCAAACATAAAAAGACAGTTCTATATACATTGAGTACACACATAAATAAATAAATAAATAAATAAATAAATACATAAATAAATAAATAAATAAATAAATAAATAAATAAATAAATAAATAAATAAATAAATAAATAAACAAACAAACAAACAAACAAACAAACTTATTGGCGAGTTTAACCAGATTCGAAGGCCATAAGACTGCAAGTGTTCCGAAGGTAAACAATCTTTTCCAGGATTTTAGAAAGAAAAGGCAATTTGGAAATAGGCCTAAAGTTTGAAAGAACAGTAGGATCTAAATCCTTCTTTTTCAGGAGCAGTTGAACCACAGAGTGTTTAAAAGCAGCTGGGACACAACCTAGAGCCAGAGAGCCATTCAATGATTTCAAAAGATAGGGACAAACAGCTCTAAAAACCTCTTACAACAGCCTTGGTGGAACAATATCATCAGGGCAAAAAGAGTGTTTCAGCCTTTTTAATAACTCAGACAGCTGAGAGGCAGACACTGGAGCAAACGTATCAAAAGTCCCAGGAACGAAATCAAGTAGGCCTATCTCTGGACTGGGCACAGAGTCAGAAGTAGGTGACCTGGTGACATCATTATAAGATAACTGAACCACCTCAGCTGACTCATTTCAATGCAGAGGAGCAGCAGCACGACTTCTAGCTCACCCTGAATAACAGTTTCTCACCTCATCTCTAAGGCTGAACACAGTCATTATTTTAACCAGTAGTAGAGATCTCTTTATTTTGATCATGATCTAAATCTCAAGGCCATAGGTGAGGACTGGAACATGGATGCACTGCATGACAGGGATGCATTGCACGTTTTACCAATTGAGAACTCTGGCCCCAGAATCTCATACCAATCAGACTTGGCTGAAACCACCCAAGTGTACACTGGCCCACAACCCTCCCCGTCTATATTTATTAGTGAGACAAATACCTCTAACATCCTTTTGAAAATCCACAAAAATATTAATAAAACCATAAAGTTCATTAATGATGTTACTAGATGTAAATTGTATCCCTATTTAACTAATTACAGTTGCATAATCAATGAGATAATAGTGTGGGGGTCTTGTGTTCCACAAAGCTCATTTCACATGGCAGCAGAGACGTAGACCTGCAGAAAAGTGGTTTAGGGTCCAACAGTTTCTGCTCTCCATACTGGTGAAAAACAATTATCTCCTTATCCGCCTCACTTGGCAACAAACGTGAGGCTGGAAACACAGCCCACGTGAAAGGATACATATTAACCTGGCAAAAGCACACCTCTTTAACCACTCGCCATTTATCTCTCACAGCAAGGACAAACCAGAAAAGGAGACGCATATTACACACAAACATTGGTTCAGAGGAAATATTTCCAAATATGAGTAAAAAAAAAAAAAAGAATGGATTTTATTTTGTGTTGTGACAGTATTCACTGTAACAAAAAAAAAAATACAAAAAGAAGAGAGGGAATGTAAAGCTTCATGCAGACCAAGATGAGAAGATCAAAGACGGAGAGGAGCTGAAAGACATGGACTTCAATGGGTGACAACTACATAAAGGATACAGAAGGGATAAAAGACAGAACAAGAACAAACGGTGACAAAGAACAGAGATGGACTGAGACACAAAGAGAGCAAAGACAAATATATAACACTGGACACAAGATGAGTATAATGAGACATACTGTAGACCCAATAAGACTATGGGATCATTTAGAAAGAAGTTACATGAGGATGAGTGCAGGATGAACCAAACAAACAAAGCAGATCACCCAAAAAAAACAAAGCAGAAGAAGAAGACTGGATGTCTCTGGAGACAACAAGAGAACTGCAAATATATTTACAATCTGCTTCAGATTTGACAGATTTTTGGAGCAACAGAAACAGAGGTTGTGTCTTTAATGAGTAAAAGCAAGTTAGGTGTAAAAGGTCTTCACAGCAATGAGGAGAGATTCTAAATTAGAGCAGGGGGAACAGGTGGTGCACTACATCAGTGATCTGAATATCGAGGTGAGAGAAAACTGTGATAGGACTCTGTGAGCAGGTGAGGTAAGACGACATCACACACACTTAAGTGGGAGCTTAGATTATTTTTAATGTATTCTTATAAGACTTGCGAAAAAGCGAGTCAAACCTGAAAACAGGAGCAGAAGAATCCAGTTTAATCGACACGCTCTTGTCTAGCCCCACCCTGTCTGAGCTTTTGCTTTGCAGGAGCATCTTTAAGCCTTGATCTTATCTTTGAGTTCCTTCTTTGCTGATCCTCACTACCTGTGCACCTGCTGTGATGGACTATGTGTAAAAGCTCAGCTTCAGTGTTACCTGGCACGGCCAGAGCTTTCATCAGCTAACCCTCGCAACAGCAGCAGGCTTCTGGCAGCACTTCTCCCTGCTTTCTTCTATCCCTGACACACACCATTGCTGTCTAATTTAGAGTAATTGATCCGTCTGTCTGCTCACGCATCCACCAACGATTCTTATGTGCATTTTCTTTTCCTTTCATTTTCTAAACTTTTATTTTATTGGATTTTTGTTGTTGTGATGCTTGAGCTTTGTTGACTCGATTCCATATAATCCATTAGCCCATTATGAAGACATTCTTTTTTTTTTTCAATATATTTAATCGGCTTGACACTTTGAAATAGGGCAGTTTGGAGCCTTTTATAGATCTGAAACAATTCAATGATCGGTGTGTGTTTCTCTCATTAAACCCTCTTTATTTCTTGCCTCCTATTGGTTGTTTTTGTATTACGCTTGAGTTCATTCCCTGTATTTGGGGTTTGTGTTTTTCCTTCTTATATGTCTTTAATTATTGGACAGTACTGAACCTGCCATCTCAGTTTAGCTTTGCTCTTTTCATCTCTGTAGATCATTTCAGCTTGATATTTAAGATCCACTCATTTATATATTTATTTGTAGGGTGGAACGTGGGGATTTTGCAAACGTTTAGTTTTTCTTTTCTTTAGTGAAGCCACTGCTTCTTTCTGAACTTTTTTTCCGTTTACTGATTTGTTTTAAACTATTTATAACATGTGATCCTGAATACAAGTCAATAATTGACATGTTTATGAAATTTCAGTCTGCTAATTAAATTATTTTTGAAAAACTGTCATCTGTACCTCATGTGAAAAGCCATTCTCGAAAATAACACTCTTATTAAAGAGACTGGTCTTTGCATTTTATCAAGGCTGGAAAAAAACATTTTTATCTTTAAAAATCTTTAATTTTTATTTTTTTAGTGAAAACACAGAATCTTAGCTCTATCTCTTACAGCACTGAAGCACTTTCACCCTGAATCATTTCGGCTCTACATCAACACGGGGCTTTAGTTTGATGATGTTTTCAAAAAACTAGCCTGAAATTGGGCGTGTGTGATGCTGCGTGTTGAAAGATAACCGTGTGCTCACGCCTCGACTGTGCAAAGAAACATGAGTGAGAACACAATCTCTTATGTGTACTCAAGAGATAGACTTAAAATGATCCCGAGAAAAATCAAATATACTCAACGTGCACTCAAACACATCATTACCTCACAGACAGGTGTATAAAGTCTATATAAACTTGCATGCCAGCACCTGACCCCTCGATTAACATGGATCAGACCGATGATAAGAGGTGGGAGAGTAAAAGCTGCTTACAGCTGCTGCTTCTCTCGAAGCAAACCAGCTGAAGCATGATAAAGTCAATGCTACAAGAGGAGCACTGGGACAACGTTGAATCCTTTTAACCTTCGAACCTGCACAAACACCCAGACATAAGCATAAAAACATGCTGCGCTGTTTTTCTTCAATGCCACAGCCCCTAAATCTGCTGGTCAAAAAGCAGTAATGGGTCTGGCATTAGTGTTTGTGTAGCTGGCTGGATGGGAAATGCAGTTATGCATTATCTTTGCCTTGAAATTTTTGAAAAATTAAGCCGTGGAAAACAGCAGAAAGAGAGAAAATAGAAAATACAGTTAAAAAAAACTTTCAGTTCTAAATATAAAGTTTGAAGATGTTTAGTTTTGGCTTGATAAGGAATCTCCTTCGTTACTACCCCTCCTTCACCTCTTTGACTTATATGTTACTTCTCTGACCTATGATGTATGTTCATTGGTAAAAAAAATTAGATGACTTCTCGTGACTTTGATCACGTCTCATGTTATTTTTCACATAAAAGGAAGAAAGTCCCATTAGAGCTCTTTTTATTTATAAATCTGAAACATAAATCTAGATTGCTGTTAGACATTTAGCATTTGTTTCATTCAGTTCAGCTATAACCAAACATATATATTTAATACTTCTGTTTCTAAAAGCCAGTATCTCACTGGGCTGTGACTGCTGCTGGTAAACTGTGTACAGAATTAAAAAAATGCCCCGAATGACTCAAAATATTTTCTTGGGGTGAGTCGCAGGGTCTTGTTCTCGTGTCACTGTACATCTGTGTTTTTCTTTAATATAATTTCCATGAGTTGGACATTTCAGAAAACTTTGGGAGGGGTTGGGAATCCATGAAACTAAAGATATAATCTGACATTATAAGTACCAAAGAACTGTGATTAAAATTTATATAAATTAAGCAGCATGGGGTCTGGTGATGAACTGGCAACCTGTAAGTCTGTCTCTCATTCAGTTGAAAATGTATGACTTGTATCACTTTACGGAGATTCTAAATGCCCAATTCAACAGCTTACAGTTTTGTTTCCTATTTGCCATGAGTCGTGATCCAGTGAGATACATGTTTAAAAATCTAAGATCTCTACTTTTTTAACAGGATTAGTACTTTCTTTAAAAACTGCTGCATTAAATCCTTCTGCCCTCAGATGGACGATCAAAGTACTACAGATGGAACATGACAATATATATTTAAAAACATGTTTTGAGCACAATTAATTTTATTATGGTCATTTCTTCTATTCTTATCCTTAAACGTACAGTATGTAAGAATTAGACCATGTTGTCAAAGCCGAGTCCCACAGTGTAGAAAAAAACAAAACATCCGCTCTCAGCCACTCCCCCCTCCCCTCCCTGATTTTTCTGTTGAGTTTTCAGTTCTGATGTTGATCCTTATTTAGTTTCTTGTATTTGTTCAATTTTTGGGAATGCCTGAAGGCCTATTTGTTCAGTGTTGTGTTGAAGACTTGGCAACCTTGCAGACTCACGTGATTCGTTATGGAACCAGGAAGTCTGGATGTGTAAATAATGATTACGGTCTGGGCTAGCTTTTTTAAAATGACAGAAATTAGCGATCACCCAGCCGACTGAGATCGAGATCTGTTACAATGTAACTTTATTTTCAACATCGGTGGGACATCAGACTGTTGTGTGAGTATTTCACTGGAAAATTCTTAAATACTGTACCTTTAACCTTATTCTTATTACTGTTATCATAAACATGTTAATCCTATTCTAAATTATAAACAGGTCATTTATAATAAAATATTATTTCATATATCAGGCTTTAAAGTGTTAAAATATTAATAACCTCAAATTCAGTTTTGTTATAAGTCCAGTTCACTTTGTTTTTTAAATCTAATTATATTCCTGTTCCATCATCCCTGCAAGTTAAGCAAAGAAATTTGTTGGCTATATTAATAGGAATTGCTACATGTGATTTATTGAAAACCAAACCTACACTATTAACGTAAAAGTGTTAGAAAACAGAAACAGCATTAAAAGGAAGTTGCTTCCACTTAATCGTGTTTTTGGTGGGTCAAATGAAATCACATTCTTTCTACTAAACTAATAGGTTTATTCCTGTGAAAATGCAATTTACTGTTAAATGTTTGAGTTGAAATGACTAAAAATGATGCATGGAAGTTGTTCATCTCATTATAAAATGGAAATTGGTAAATTTTTTTGAGAGTGTAAAAATTCATTTATTGTGTCTGAGAGAAAAACAGGTTTAATTTGCAGAAAAAGTTCCATCTTGTATGTGTTACACAGAAAACAAAGTACTTCTTAAGCATCAGTAACTTGTTTAGTGGCATTTTTCTGTCATCGCATAGACAAACAAGGATGGATGAATAATGTAATTACATAAGGCATCTATTTGATTAGAGTGAGATTGTTTTAAAAACCATGAAAGCTTAAAAACGGTGTAAATATAATATATCATCATGAGAGGTACAGTATTCCTTAAAGACAGCAGGAAATTTAAGGACAATAAACCTGTAACAAACCCCAAATGTATGTGAGAAGTCAAACAGGATCATATAGTTGAGAAATATTTGGGTGCATTAAAAACAAGCGGTATCACAATGTACAATGCAGTCACAGATTTTGGTTGTGAGATGGTGCACACGTGCAAAGGTTCTGCTGCTTTAATCTCCCCGTCAACACACAGGAAAAAAGCAGCCAAATCCTGTTTGATTTAGTTCATTGAAAAACTCATCTCCACAGCTGAATGCTATCTGACCTGCAACCTAATGAAATTTGGGCAAAGTCAGCTAAAGTTTGACTGGACTCAGTGAGCCAAGGCGCTACATTCAACATAACAACCTCTTATCTTTTTTCTGCGCCTTGTCTCCAAAACCCCAACTAACAACCAGCTGAGCCACTGAACATGCAGAAAAAAATACAACATAAGGGATGTACCGTATTTTCAATCCAGAAGCTATACTTGGTACTTATTATAAAATGTTACAGTGTTTGGGCTTGACATTTTGGAAGACACCCCGGACAGGTTGCCAGTCAATTACTGGGCTATCACAAAGAAACAGACAACTATCTGTGCTCAAATTCTTAATGTTACTTGGAGCAGGGTTCAGTCGTTAGTTCTGTCATCTCACATTTGAGCCAAGGCGATAGGGAGCATCTAATAAACAGGCAAACTCCTGACAGAGAAGCCCAAGTGGACCAGCAGGGTCTGGCTGAGAGGCAACAGCACAAACCACCTCACCAAAACATTCGTCTACATAACAGCTTTCTTATTATTTTGAATTTGGTTGAAACAAATTCAAATTGAGGCCATAGCTAATAAAAAAACATCTAACACTGAGATGTTTTGCCTTGTCTTGGGTTATTGATCCAGGCAAAGCAAAGGCAGAAGCAAAATCACAAAAAAAGGGAAAAAGAGAGACTGCAGAAGAATTCAATAATTCAACATTGCACACATTGTAAAAACTACAAGCATAGGTCAGCCATAAGTTTCTGAAATGCTGAGTGTGACCCTGCAAGGTAAGAGCTTTCAGTAATCTGTGATTCAGAAGGAAAAAGAAATAATGTTTATCCAGACCGCTTTGATTTGTTTGATATTTTTGGAAGAAAACTAGTTGATGTTGGAAAATGGGGTTTGAGTTTCACTGCAACACTAATAATGTTTGTGCAGTCTGGGTTTAAACTGCGACTGAAGATGTTTCAAACAGGCAGCATGATACCACAGTAGTTAGCCTTGCAGGAAGAATGTCCTTGGTTTGACACCTGTGTGGGGTCTTATGTTTGAAGTCTATAAGTCCTCTCTGTGCATGTGTGGGTTTCCTCTAAGGACTCCAGTTTCCTCCCACGGTTCCAAAACAAGCATGTTAGGTTAATTGGTAATTTTAAATTGACCCTAGGTGTAATTGAGTGTGTTTTTGTGTATGTGGATGGTTTTTGTCTCTGTGTGACTCTGATTATGTGATCTTTTCAAAATAGACTCCTGTTTATCACCCAGTGATCACTTAACCCCCCCATGACACTGGACAGGAACAAGCAAAGAGGTTGGACGGTCAGCTAGTCATTGTAACTAGTGGCGTGTCTAGAAAATCTTTGTTGGGGGGGGTCAGGTAGGGACACACATTTCTACAAGGGTGGCATAAGTAAATGGGTCCATAACCTTAAAAAAAACCTTTAAAAAATCTACTTTCTACAAAAATATAAACCGTTTTTTCATAAATTAAGTGGCTATCATAAACCAAAATAAAATGAAAAACAGTCAAAGTACAATGTCAATGTTACACTTTCACTAATAATTTTCTTTGATTTATGTAAAAGTGTTGATTGAATTTGATTGTCTCAGTTTTTAGGTTTCTAGTCTAATTGGAAGGGCATAAAGGCATAAAAGCAGAGATTTAATCTGTTTTAGGAGAATTAGAGATGATTTTTTCATTGAAAAATGAGCAAAGGTAAGAACTTTGTGCATTTCTTGGTGGTAAAGATGTGTTTTGCTTTTCTTAGTGGTAACGATGTGTGTGTTTTTCTCCCAAATGGAGTCGCAAGAGCTTGATTTACTGTGATTAGCTAAAGACAAATCATCAAAGGCAGACACTTGCTAGCTCGTCCTCCAATCAGCTTAAAATATCATACCAGACGTAGCCTCCCTTTTATAGACAGTTTCAAACGGAGCAGCTCCAGATCTACGTATGTGTATCACCGAATCGAGAAGAGGCGGGGCTACACATAGATCTGGCAGAGCCAGGTTACTGGGCCACACCTCTGGACACACCCCTGATTGCAACACAATTTGGATGCTTGTTGTTGTTTTGTGTTGCTTTAAGAATGAGTCTCATGTAGTAACACAACAATGCTTGTTTTGAAATGTGCTGGCAAATATTCACATCTCGGCAGATGGCACCGAACAAGCCTCACAGCCAAAACATTTTCATGCTCATAGTAAATAAATACATTTTCAATGATATAGCTTAACACTGGCTAGAGGCAGAACAAAATTACATAGACTTTGATGATAAATTTGATTAGTAGGTTCAAACAGCAAATTTAGCTGTTGTTTATGCTGCATTTGTTCTGTTTTGTCTTGCATCTGACTGAAGATCAGTAGCTGAGCTACAACAACTAAAACACTAAATAACAGAATTAGAGTTACAGAATTTTACATTAATATAAATTAAAAAGCATTTTAATCTGATTAAATTACATCTAAAACGAACTACTGAAATACAGACTACACTTCAGACTAATTTAAAGTGGTGTCATATAAATCCCCACACATTAATACATGTTTTAAATTTTACATAATAGCGTCTTAATTAAATTTTTCTGTGTTATTTCATTTTTAGACATCTGTGAAGAAAAGAAATGGAAATGCAAAGAGCCACCAAAACAGCCTGATAGTAGCAGATTAATCCCCAAAAATATAATATATGTATAACTTTTAATGCTTGCATTAAAGTTTGATTTTGTCTAAATTTACAGAAACAAACATTATGTGTTTAATTCTATTGCTTTCAGCACTTACAGCCAAAACTGTCAGCTTGGTGAAAACAACTAGAGAAAAGGTTCAGAAATATTTGTGCAAGAGGTTATAGCAATTTACTGGTGGCTATTTTTTCCACGTTGTCAGAAGAAAACTGGAATGTAATATGATTATTATTCTTTTAGCAACTGTCGTGCCAGTGTGGTTAAAATAAAGCATATCAGTTCAGATGAAGAGAGAAGGAAACAAAAAAACAGACTGACCAACAAAGGATGTTTCTCCCAGGTATCCTCTCCGTCTGAGCACCACTTCCAGGAATTTGTCCTCTTCATCCACCACATAATATTCTTTCTCCAGAGAGATCCAGGCCCAGTCCAGGCGGAACTGTTGACCTTTAAGCTTATTTCCCCCTTAAGAAAAACATGAAACATTAATAAAAACGTGTTTTAAATCTGTTTCTCAGTCAACATTAGTTTTGCCTGCTAAATTTCTCAAATCAGTTTTTATCTAACTCAGCTGATTGACATTTTTAACTTATGGATAGTCTAAGTATATTTAAAGTCACTCAGTCATTATTTACGTATATCTGCCTTTTCCTGTTCAGGGCCGCAAGGGTAGCTATTGTCTATCTCCGGCAGCAATTGGGCGAGGTCGCACCTGGACAGGTCGCCAGTCCTTCAAAGGGCCTTTATTTAAAGTCTTTTTGATAATAACAATCATATATAAAGTATATTGGTCTAAAGCTTTCTCTGATTTTAAAGCTACATGTACATTTAGCATTCAGTTTATACTGAAAAGAAATCTATGAGATCTAAAAAAGGCAACTGTGGCACAAAAAAGCAATAAAGTGAAGTGTTTTCGTTGTTTTCAGTCTTCGGTTTAACTGTGGTTCACATTTCATAATCAAACAAAAACAACATGAAAGTATCGGATCTCATACCACTCGCTATTTTTTTAAGTGCTCTCTAATACATATTGAAAAATCCACTGTTGAACTCTGTTTCCTTTTTGGTCATTCATGGATGTAAGCACACCAGCTAATCAGTGTTATTAGAAAAGCTTTTACAGAGTAAATGATTTTGTTTTTGTCTGACTAAAAGAACAACTCAAGAATTGCCACTTCAAAGAGTGGGCTGAAATGATGCTGCTTTGTGCATCTAATCAAACCTCTGAAACTCTGTTACAGAACTGAAATCAATGGGAAACATTGTAAAAGTAAAATATAAGAAGAAAGAGGAGGAGATTTTATTTTTTAAGTATAACTCAACAATCTCTGTCCTTGCAGTTCACACCTGTGGGTGCTTTGGTAAAATTAAACATCCAGCTTTCTTTAAAGGAATGTTTAAGGCCCAAAATCAGCACAATATCTCAAGACACAGTCATTTAGCGCTTGGAGTGTGTTGGGGATAACTCATATGTACTACGACACCAAATTGTAGGTCAAGAGCTCTGAAGTTGACTGATAGGCTATCTGTTTTTGTGTGGGCTAAGTTCAGTTAGCTGTGGTGGCTAAAGTTGACTCTAATGGTAATTAGTAAAGATAATTAGTTGTAAATAAATGTACAATCATGACTCTCTAAGAGTTTTATTAAAAATATCCAGTGGGTGTTAAGAAATTTCACTAAAAGACAGGGTTGACCCAAGTAATGACATTTTAGCTTGAGCCACTTCTGTGCTAGCTAAGATTGGCTAAAATTAGCTGTGGCAATTTTGAATTGGATTGACTCTGTTGTATTTGTACATGCAGTTAAGACTTCATGAAAGTTTAATTAAAATCAGTCCAGTGGTCCATGAGAAATTTTGCAGACATACAGAAAGGCTTGAGAGATGAAGATTTTGTGCAATGTGTAGCACTCGGAGCATGTGTTATCAACAGCTTTCAGCTAACGACTCAGCCTATTTTAGCTCAATATGAGTTATAGCCCTTTTTGTATTTGTTATCAAGTAGCTGTGGTGGCCATCTTGAACTGGGTTGAGAGTTTCATTAAAATCAGTATTCCTTAAGATAATTTGTCAATGAACACACACACTCACACGGACACAGGCAAGAATATTATCGAACACTTTTTGCCAGCAGGCAGTAATAAAATATGTGCTACTTGTGGTAACCTTCATCCGCCATGAAAAGACTTGCCATCCACTGGAAAAGCAACTCCACCAGCTTCTCTGTGAAGGATAGACTGTATAAATCACTGGTACTCTTTAGTCTGCTAGAGAGCTAGACACTTACAGCTTATACTAAGCAGAGGTCACTGTACTTTGAAAACAAATCCTGCACTTATCATCGCAGTGAACACAGGACAACTGAATTCATGAGAAAGCAGGTTAGCATATAGCATCTCAATAGCAAAAGCATTACAAACTGACCAGGTATGGACACATCACAAGGTATCCCTCCTTGTCTGTGACATCTAATGGGGTCAGTGAATGGAAAGCGATAAAGAGGCAGACAGAAGAAGACCATGATGGATGACACCAAGAAATGAACTGCTTGTAGCACTCTATTCTCAGTATATCAGTATAGCAGAGGATTGAGTGTGCTGCAGATCCCTGATCATCTAAGCATCCGCGATGATACCCCTACAACGTTCTAGGCCACAAAACAAATGATGAATGACGACGTGGCAACCTTATGTTGAAATCTATGTAGTTTGGACAATTTCACATCTGTTTGATTTTACCTATAATAATGCCTCAAAGCAAAGCCAAACATTTGCACTTGACTTACTAAAGGTTGTAAAAGGCTTCAGGCTTGTGTTGTTGTTTGACTATCCTCAAACAAGGTTGCTAATCCGTAATAGGCCTATTTCATGGGAGACATTTTGACTTGAAAGCAAAGGTGGCTGCATTCCATTTTTGCAAGTGAGCATGGTGGTTGTTCAGTAAGAAATGCAGAACTTCTGCTTAATGGAATGATGCCCTCATGAAGATACCTGTGTCTTTGCTAGTCTTTTAAGTCAAAATACCTGCTGTGAAATATGCCTATTAGAAGCAAAGGTGATACCTTCCCCTCCATCTTCACATTCACAACACATTCTGTTCATCTGTCTTTAGAACAACACCTTTTACTAACACGATGCTAAAATACCACGGAGTTGAAAAGTTCAGCACTTTCCAGCTTGGCGGACATAACTGCAACACGCTGATGTGAAGAGACAGCTAATATAATCAGTGTTCCCGTGTTCTAAAAAAAAAAGGCCCTAAAAGGCCAAGTTCTAGCTTCAATTAGGAGGCGCAAATACAAAACTGCACACGTGCGCATCTCTTCGACAGCTGCTCCTCTGCGGCCAGCAACTTTGACTTTCATCCCAGTTCCATGGGAGTAAATGCGGCATAAGTTGTGGAATCTTGCTCTGTGTGAGTGTGTTTTGCTGTTTGTGAGAGGTTTTATTTCTTCTTCTCTGTGACCTCTCACTGGGGTTGAGTAGCAGTGCACAGACAACTGGGAACTGGAGTAGTCGACTTTGGAGAGTCTCAATGCTCCAGTCTTTTGGAAGGATAAAAGACCTCTCACGTGTGCTGACCGTCCAAAACAGGAAACTTTGAAATCATAATCAATAGAGCTGAATTCACTTTGTGTACTCTTTCAAAAGTTTCGCTAACAAAACTCAACACAAAGGTCTGTTTTCTTTATTCTTTTTCAAATGTATTTGAGATCATAGCTTTTGTACAACAAATGTCAAGGATTAGGACACCCCGAGAGAAAAACGTTGATGCCTGAAGACTTGTGATGTAATTTACGCAATAATCTCTGAGAGCTGTGATGTCAGGTGAGATTAAACTCGAACCAAAAAACCCTTAATATCAAAAGGTGTGAAACCTCACGGCACAGTCGAGAGAAAAGGTTTCTTGCTGCGGTGAAGCTGTGAGACTTTTACTAACCTCCCTTTCAAGTTCTTAAAAGATGTTTTCTTTTTCCTTTTTATCCAGCAAATATGCTTCAGTTTCAATATTCTTATTTAATTTACTATGGTTGCAGCAACGATCAGTATGCAGCACTAAACTGAAGGTAAACAAACATCAACAACAAGCTAATTTTATGAAAATCTGATGCAACATTGTATTTAAAACTATGGCTGTAAAGAAAAATGTCCTTGTATGAATGCTGCAGCTTGACTGCCAGATAAAGTGACAATAATTTGCTAAGATTTTAATCCAGCACTTTTTTAAACAAGAAAAATGTTGGGTTTTTTTCTCAGCTTAATTAAAAAATGCTTTTGTCTTGTTAAATCTCTTCCAGGTTGGTCTTGATAGTTTGCTGTGCAACTAAAATGAAAAAAGCCGAGATGCAACGAACATCCCAAAAAGTGTTGATTTGATAAAAGAAATTAAAGCAAAACATCTGTTACCTTTTTAAGTATTTGTTCAGTTTACATAACCACACATCTCTATAAACACCTACACTGCACAGATCCTCAGATAGTAAAATGTTGTATATAGTATATATATAAAGTTTGTAGGGATGCAACAAGACAAACCAATGCAAACCGATACGATACCAATACTTGGATCTGAGTACTTGCCGATACTGAATACCAATACCGATACTTCTACCACACAAAAAAATGCAACAAATTGGAAGACAGGTTTATTATCTATTGTTACAACAAATGATGGTGAACTTGATAAAAAGATAAAATATTAACAAAATTGACCAGAAAACCAAATTTTCAAGTAAAAATAAAAATTTTCAGTGAAATTATTGCAGAGTTTCCCCATTTTATGTATCAGTTAGGGTATCGGTTACCTAACCAATACCGATAAAAGTACATTGGAATGGTATCAGCCCCAATACTGATACCAGCATTTATGTATCATATTTATTGTATCATATATTATTAGGTACATTTGCAATAAAGGAAAAAAGAACAATGCTCAACAAATGCTGCTCAGTGTTTCTTGGCATTAAAACATTGCCAATATATGTATGTCAGCCATGTCTGCTGCAGCCTGCTGATCTGCTGTTCGAGATGATGATTCACATCTACTCCCATCACACTGATGAGTGCATCACCGTGTAAATTCTGAAAGCTTGGAGAAATATTGATCAAGAACTCTTTAAAAGAGTGTAGGAAAGTCTGGCTGCCAGGGAACAAAAATACCAAGAAATGAGTGATGACTCCAGACTTCTGCACAGGTTCAAATGGTTGGAATTCTGATACTTCAGAACTCTAGACTGTCTTAATAACCAGCGCTGTCATGAATATCCTTGAGTTTTTTTCTGTTTGTGTGTGTGAGTGTGTGAGGGGGAGAAAAAAAAACTCTCCAAATCAAACCCATCTCTCACAGCGAGACACTGCTATTCCTGTGCAGAGCATCTACTCTGCTGGTTTTAGTTTGGACTGTTCATCACGTTTCTATCTGTCTGCTGCTCTCCTTTGAGCATCACTTCCCAAATCCCATCACAAATAGAACGAATATGTGCAACCAACAATCTAAATGATCTATCTTGTTATGAAAAACTTTGGAGTAACACCAAAAGTGCAAAGACTCTCACTCTCCCAACACAACAGCATTTCAGTAGTAGAGGCTCCACTCACAAAGCATTTGACAGGAGAGCCAGTCCACTTGTACTTTGACGGCTGACAAAATACAAATATTTCACTTCCCCTCAGGGTGATTCAGTACCTTTAGGCTTATTCTTTCCCAGCGGCTCTGCTGAAAAACTGAAAGCAACTGGTGGTGTAAATAAAGATGGATGTGATGATTTTGGTCTGGCTTATAGAGCTGACTCACACCAGTTTGTTTATCAGAAACCTTATACAGAATTGTTTAATGTATGTGCATCAGTTACACTTAGCTCAAGGCAGTCAACACGCAGAAAAGACCTGTGAGGCGATGAGAGTTTATCAGTATTCACCAGGTATTCACTGCCATCAGCAAATTCAAGTATTTAAAACATTTTTTTTTAATTTTAGATGTTGTGTTTTTATGGTCTAACTGATATTTTCCAGACTAAAAAGATTCCTCGCATTTGATTAACAGCTGCTTTTGACGTTAAATCAAACCAAATCTGAGGGTGAATGTGATGATGTTCCTTATTGTCAATGAAAGCAAGTTATAAGAACTTGGGGGCACAAAAAGAAGCGAATGAACTGCACTTATCCACCCACAAGAGATAAAAGTGCTGTTTGACAGAATAATGCATCGTTTTTGCTCCTGCATCCAAAAGCCATCGGGCAAGACTTTGCTGCAGAAACACCTTAAGCTACCTTCCACATAAAAAAAACCATAAGAGAGAGACATCGAGGGGCAGAGAAACTTCACTCCTTTGAAGTTTTTTTTTATTCTTTTTTTTTGCAATACACTTAATAACCGTGGGATTTTTCCCTGACGTCTACGAAGACAGCCGTTTATGACCCTGGGCATAGCTCAAAGGGAGAACCCTCGGGGACAAAAAGGGAGAAACTTCCTTTATAGGTATTCATGTGGTGCCCCTCACTACATCTGTGTGCAAATTGGTTTTTATCCACACTGATGTGAATGCACACATTACATGTGCAAGCCTGGCATCAGATGAGTGATGACACATTTGAAAATGATTGCTCTTCAACAGAAAAGCTCATCACCGAGGCTTGAACTCCAACACATGCGTATGTATCGATCACATATACAGTTGAGGCCAAAATTATAAGACAACATTAGACAACACTCTTGATTTCTCCATGACCATTAATAACAGCGTTTGTTATTTTGGAAAACAAATACTTTATTAAAAAAACAATGTCCACTAAATTTAATTAGGATCATTTATTGATAAACTGAGCTGAAACAAGAAAGGCCAAAAATGAGACATGCAAAATTATTAGCCCGCTGGCCATTAATAGTTATTATTGTACCATTTCTGAACCACAGCTGACAACAATCTCTTAGAATAGTTCTTTACTAAGTTGGAATGGGTCTCCTGGGGGATTTTGGCTCATTCTTCCATTGCAAATTATTCTAGCTGGTTCAAACTGCAGGTTTCTTAGCATGGACATTCACTTTGAGCACCTGCCACAGATTCCCAATAGGATTGAGGTCTAGGTTTTGTGCAGGCCACTCCAGGATCTTGGTTTTGGTATCCTTGAGGAACTATTGGACTAATTTCGATGTATGCTTTGGGTCATTGTCTTGTAAGGAGACCCAGCGATGACCCAAGCCTGGACTACAATCAATTTTCTGCATATTCTCCCTCAAAATATCAACATGTTTTTTCATGATGCCTGAATAAGACTCCTTGTGCCAGAGGCTGCAAAACAGCCCCACAGCATGATGCTCCCACCACCATGTTTAACTGGTGGTTTAACTTTGCTCCTGGGGTTGAAGGCCTCTCCCTTTCTTCACCAAACATGAGCAACATTCATGAGCCCAAATGGTCTCATCAGACTAAAACACAGACTTCCAAAACTCATCTTTACCTTTCAAATGTTGATAGTCAGGCTATCATGTGCTGCTCTTTGAGTAAAGAGGTTCTTCTGTGACGATGGCCCTGAAGCCCACCATGATGAAGAGCCCTCACAAGTGTGTTCCTTGAACTTACTGTTCCTGTCAGATGTCCAGGGGTCCTTGCAGACATCTCTGACTATTTTCCTCTTCAGGGTTCTTGAAATCTTATGTTTAAAACACAATTATGTATCATAATTCTTTAGGGGTCAAATAATTTTGGCCTCAACTGTATATATAACAGCAGCGCAGCCTTGTTTCTTTAATTTAATAATTAACTGAAGGATGAGTTAAATGCAGTTCAGGACAGTCCCTTGAGCTCCATCACTAAAGTGTGTTTGAGCATCAAAATGATAAAATACCTCTTAAACACTTTAGCATCAATACTTTCTTCTCTGCTCAGACTTTCCATCATCATCATCTCATCAGATTCTACAGGAAATTGACTTTTCAGTATATTTTATATTGTTTAGAAATGGATGATTTTTAAATCCCTCACCACAGAAAGAAAGTCTATGTGTTTGTCTATTTTAGCTAAATACTTCATGAACTTCTGGGCAGATTTTAATGACACTTTTAGATGAACATGTACAACTTACTGAATTTTGGAGACAATTCAGTTTGTGGAAGCCTCTAGACACCGGGTTAAACTTTGCTAACAGACATGATTCACATTCCTTCACAGAATGCTAGGCCCTTAATAATTAAAGCCTTTCAAAGAACCACAACAAAAAAAGCTCCAAAATGCTTTGTACTTTTACACTTTATGTAAGAATAAAATGGCAACTGAAGTTTTATTTTACACAGCAATGCTGACGTGATTAAAATATGAATTAGAGGCTAATTTGGAACCATTAGAAATGAAAAAAGCAGGAATCCAAATTGTTTAAGAAGAAGTATGCAATGAAAGGGAAATAACCAGATATAATAACCAGAAACAACCAGATATGAACTCAGTTTTAATTTGAAAAGATCAAAAAATAAAAGAGAAGCAGAATAAAAATTACATGGAGGAGAAAAATCTGCCAAGAAAAAAAAAGCAGATAAATGTTTAGAGAACCGTTTTTGAGATGACGGTATAACCATAAATCTATCACTCATGATTGGGTGTAATTTTAGCATTCCTGATTCATTAATTCCTAAAATTAGACAATATGTAGTCATGTTTTGTTGTTTAAATGTCAGGTATCAGTTGTCAGCAGCAGAGAATTTCCAAACCGAAGATGATTAACAGAATGAAAAATCCCTCCAGATCTCTCAAAGTCTCATTCCTTCTACTCAAAGTTTCTGAAAAAATGCAAATAATTACGAGCAACGCTGCTGAATGTGCTGTAATCCCTCTATAGAGACAGATCTATCAACACTTTGACAGACAGAAGAAGAAACATAATGGAAACGGGTTTGACACACGTCATAACCCCCCCCCACAACACAACACTCTGTGAGATTCATTTTAACAAGATGCTAAATATGCAGAAGAACAGAATGGGACGCTGTATTGGTGGCGATGCAGGCAAAAATAACACCAATGAACAAAACCTACGATAAACACAGATGGGGACTGCTTTTAAAAAAGTGTAAGAAATGAATTGGATCACATTAAACACAGATCTGAAACATAAAGTGTGTATATGTGGGAGGGGGTGAGGAGAATAAAGAGAGGAGGAGAGCTTTGGGAGAAGATAGTGACAGAAAACTCCTGAATGCAGACAGTTAAAAATAAATAAAAATCCCTCCTACAGCCAGAGGACGTGTTAGCGAGTGCACATCGGTCTGTGTTGAATCCTGATGTATTACCCTTCAGTTCCGCTTCGATCAGAACAATGTGCAACTATAAAAAGGTTAACTATGGAAAAAGGTCAGCAGATGAACTGGGAGCATTTGTGACCATAGTGACAGCCAGTTTAACCCTTCATTTGTTTATTTTTATGCATGAAACTTTTTGCTTCTATCTTCTTTAACATGTTTGAAAAAGTAACAGACACAAAAAACACATTTACATGCCTATTTTTCAACACGCTTCCCAATTTATGTAAATCAGATCAAATAGATGCTAAAACCCCTTTTTTTTCTTAAATTAAATTAAATATTATCCTTGTGCATGCAACAGAACATCGGTTCCACTCCAGTCTAAGAGTTTTTCATGTGTATTGTTTCAATCCACAGACCATAAACATACATGCTGAGCTCTTTTCCCACTGGGATGCAACTGTTGATAACTAGTTGAATAAAAGAAATGTAAGAAAATAAGATCATTTTAAGTTGGAATCAAATAAACTGCAACATTTGTCTGAATGTCTTGCAAATGTTAATTTGTTTGCAATATATATTCATTATCAATTATTTTATCAGGCTCGAAATCCACCATTCCACTGGCAACTATATAGACAGCTGTTTTATTCGATATGTAACATTGTTTTTTGTGTGACTTTGTTCTTGTAAAAATAAAGCTTATAAATGAATAAATACATGCCTCAGACTCAATGGATCAGTGTTATGTTTTTAAAAAAATGCTTTTTATTGATTTGAAGCTCAATTGAAACACTTCATGTTCAGGCTATATAAATATATATAAATATTATATAAATAATAAAATAAAATAAAATAAAATAAAATAAAATAAAATAAAATAAAATAAAATAAAATAAAATAAAATAAAATAAAATAAAATAATTTAAAGAAAAATTATGATTTGGATACTAGTTTTTTGAAAAAATACATAACATCCCCTCATTTACACTTCTCACGTATAAGTTTGTGTGTTTGTAATGATGCAATACTTATCAGAAAATACAGTTTTCAAGAGTCAATCTGACAAAATAAGCTATTTTTCTGTTATACTTGTGTTTGAAAGCCACATAAAGACAATGTATTCATTCATTTAATGTAGAAAACATTTGACAGCTTTATTTTGTGAGAATCTTTGCTTAGACTGTAATCCTGCAGTCAAACAGAAGCCTGGGAAAAACACAGCGTTCCAGCCCATTTGAGTTAACAACAGAGATCCCAGCTGGTCCTAACCTGTTGGAGAAGGTTTTTTCCTGCTGCTCTTCCCGTGTAGATGAGCCTGTAATAGGGCCACATAATTACCAGTGGCTCCCTCAGAGCTCTGCCCAGGCTCAGATGCCCAGGGCTCTCATTACCCACAATGCTGCCTGATGGGCTCTTAAATATCAAACACCTCTTTGTGCTGGAGGCCTGACTGCCCAGCCTGCGGCAACCCCTCTGCGCCCAGGCTTTGCATGCATGCATGTGTGGGTTGTTTTTTTTTTCTTTGCACCAGCACACGTGGATTAATATTCTAACTCTCATCAAAAAGCAAATCCACTTACAAATAGATTCATATGTTATGCATAAAACTTACTTCCTCTAAAATGTTGCCATGCATGTGTTCTTTGGTGGTTTCTGCTGCTCTGATTCACACAAGTGTTGCTGTAAAACTGAAAGTCAACAGTGTGTTTTTTTAAACATTTTGTCCTACTTTCGTAAATTTTGTATCTATAATCATTGCACCTCTTGTGAGAATAATGATTAAAAAAATCCAAGTCAGTGGAAGAAATGAATAGGAAGACAATAATAAAAACCTGAGTACTTCAAATTGCTTCTTTTAAAACCCTCAAGCTTTTCAGGTTCTACAAAAATTGCAATGAGCAGGGAAAAAAGTCTGAACACTTAACAGGAACAATCAATTAGTCAAAAATTCTCCTTTCAAGTGTAAAAAACCTGCTATATTTTTACACACTAGCATTTTCTTTTGAGTGAACATCTGAAAAATGGGTGCCTAAAAGAAAGAACAAGTGCCAATAAAAAGATCATGTTTTAAGACAAAGATTGTTCAAAATATGATTCCTTATTTCTTGAACATGCAAATCCTACTAAAGAATACCCTTCAAATTAATTGGATGTAAAAAACACAATAAAATATTTTATGATTCAGTATTGAGGTTTAACTTAGTGCTTAGCGATACAGCTGTGATGCCCCGAGAAACTAAAGCCTGTAGGGCTGTAACTATACACGATGTATCGATGTATCATGATACAGGGAGCAATATCGTATCGTGAGGTCCAATATCGATAATATCAATACAGTAAATGTGTTGTACTGATCACCACACGGCGGGACAACATACGCTCTAATATTGTCTAAAATATTCGCTGAAAAAGACTCTGAACTGATGTGAAAGTGAACCAGTGGCTTTGTATCTGCAATATATTACTGTGATAAGTAACTATTAAAAATACATGAAACTTAATTAAATAGTCTGTGACATACTAGTTTTGCTAATAAAATACTACCAACTGACGTAAAAGTGAATGTCATAGTATCAAAGCAAAATAAATATTATCCAGAGTTTTGTTTTGTTGAAAATACAAAACAAAGAAAAATTTTAATGTATCGTATCGTGTATCGTATCGTGAGCAATTTATCGAGATGTGTATCGTATCGTGGGATATTGTATCGTTACAGCCCAAAAAGCCTGCATCTCACTGTGAATGTTGATGACTAATTGAAATGAATTTGAAAGAAAAAAATATGCTAATTCTTAGCTGTGAAATATTTTCAGACTGAACTGCTGTTTTGTTACAAATTTGATATAATGTGCGACACATAACTGCAAACAAACTGTAACAGCCACGTGACTATAGGTTGCACATTTGTTTGACGCAATTTAGTCACGAAATGTCTGAATTACATTTAATTTTTGCATTTTCTTGCAGTTTTTGGCAGTTTAATCACCGACCGCTCCCAGAGTTGTCGCAGATGCTTTGGAGTTATTGTTAAGGTTGATTTTTGGCTGTCTACATGAAAACACAAGGATTAATGCTTATTTCACTTTGCAACCCTGTTTTAAAGTAATATTGTGAAGTACATAAAAGTCTAAAATGACTTGAAAATAAGAACCTCTGTATATTTAACATAATTTCCCTGTGGATGCACGGACTGTTGTATTTTTGCAGTCCAGTTTTTTTTACATATCCTAAATGTAAAGTGTGCTTGCATTGCACATAAGCGTATAAAGGCATCTTTTTTAACTATTACTAAATATGTTCTGCTGAATTTAATAATGTTTGAACTCAAAATGCACATCTGCATCTATGAATGTAAGTTGTGAAGATGTTTCTAATTGATCTGTGTATTTCAGTATAGAGGCATGTTACTGAATTATTTATAAAGGATGAAGGGTGGAGTGGAGGAATTAAAGCTTATTATATCCAAATCCACAAAGGTTGCATCCATAAAACCTGCTTTAAAACAAAGTGAGGGGGTTGCAGCTTTGTGGTTATCACATATAAACCACAGAGTGAAGGTTGTATGGAAGCATTTGTTGTAAAAATATGCATGAATGCGATTAAATATTCTTATTTCTCCCATTAACTTTTATTGCCATGCTTTTTACTAGAGTAATCATTATTTTTCATGGTTACAAAAGTCTCCAAAGACAAAACACCAGCATGAAAAAGTAAAAGCTTCGAAGAACAACAAACCATTTGTAAAAGCTTTTTGGTATTTAGATTTAAAAATTAAAGAGAATTACTTCTGTTAGCTATTTACTTCTACGATTCTGCTGGTTTGCAACATTTGCTCATTTAGGAAGTATTCGCCTTTCATTGTTTTAAATTTGCTTTTAGTTGCTTAGTGATAACTATTGTTCTCCAACGTTGGTTTATTCTTCATTTCCACCTGGAAATGACATTTATGATTCATTCTTCACTGCCAAATGGACAAAGTCACTTAGTGATCAGTTTTGCTCTTATTTATGTCAGAAACTTTGCATGTCTTTTCAATAAAAACCTCCAACATGTTCATGTTAATTACTGTCAAGGCCAAAGACAAGAAGAAGAAAGCAGCTGCAAAAGGTGAGCAAAAAAAAAGTGCATTGTAAATGTAAATTTAAGTTCAATTTGAAATTTGCTTTGCAAAGTCATTTATTTTAATTTCTCTAGATGTGACAACCTGAGAATTGTTGTATGCTGCTGACAAACAAACCCACACAAATCATTTTTCATCAACATAAAATATACTGAAACACTACTTGACATGTCCTGCGGTCAAATTCACAAATCATGTCAGCTGTCTCTTTAATGCACTAATCTGCAAACAAAGAATAATAATATTGACACCACAAAAAAAAAGAAAAAAGAAAAAAAAAACGTGATTCATTTCCCACATTTTCACGAGTGTCGGTATAGAATCAGTTCCCAGTTAATACTTAATCGCATCATTAGCTGTGTACAAACACATGCAGCAGACCCGCAGATCTGTCAGAGCTGATAGTCTGCATCGCTGCTTTGACTGGCAGGTTGTTAATAAGAAAATCCAGAACGAAATTAAATCAGAGCCAAATTACACTCTGCTGATCTGTTTATAAAAACCTGCTGGGAAGTGTTTACTCCAAATCCATCTCTTGATGAGCAGGGACAAAATGCTTGACAGCTGATTCACAAATCTGTCACAATCACACGTTAATGAATGGGGACTTTTCTAACATCAGTTCCAAAACAAAAAGTTGTAAAAGTCTTACCGTTATCCTCGACGGAGAAATGGAAGACGTCTGAAGTGGCGTTTTCGTCGTTCCTCAGAACGTAGCAGATGTTCAGGTCATCGATATCAGCTGTTGAAGAAAGCACATGTTCTTTGAGATGCAAGAGTGTAAACATTAGATTAGGATAGTATTTGTGAGGAAAAAATTCTGACAAAAAGACAAAGTTTAGATTAAAAGCAAACCAGAAACGTTGACACAAGTTATCACGAAATGCAAATGAGGGTCCGTAAACTGCATTTTTAACTAAATAGCTGCACAGTCAAATCAACATGAGGTGATGACTAAAATATAAATAGTATGTGGATCAGATACGTCCTTGTCAAGATTTCTAAAAAGTCATATTTGGAAAAAAAAAAAAAAAGTTCGCATTTCAAGATTAAAAAAACCTTCATGTTTTTTTTTATGTCATGTTTCATGCTGACTACAGAAATAGCCTCAAACACACTTTGAAGTTGTATTGCAGCTTTATGGCTTGTTCAAACGCTCCCTCTGTCAAATAAGTGTTCAAAGAAGCAAGCTGTCCCGCTTTAGAAAAGTATGTGGCTGCAGTAACAGCAGGTCCCTCATATCACACTGATTCAATTACTTATCAGGACTCAGCATGAACAATTTCCTACCAGAGGAGTCGTTTCTGAAAGTCATGCATCCGTTAATCCGGGGCCGATGAGGCAGTAACCTGAAATCCAACACGGCTCGAGCTAAATATTTTAAAATCCTGACAAGCGCCTGTGTCAACACCCCTAAAAGCCAGGTGATGGTGGATCTTTAATGACAGACGAGGTAAGAATGTTAAAAACAGGATTGCGGTGGGCACCGCACATCTGTTTCCTCAACCCCCTCTGAATTAGAGGGCCTGTGTCTGCACTTTTTTCCCCCTCTCCATCGTTCTTTACAAACATAAAATACAGTGCTGGAAATTCATCAACACTGGTGAAAGAGCCTGGCCCCTGCAAACCATCTCTCTCAATAATAGATGTCAGAGGAAGGAGGTTCATAAAAGTATAAACTCCTGACTTCTGACATGTCACTGCTGCCTCTGGCTTTCCACTGTAACATCAAGACATGTTGGAAAAAATATTTATGATTATTTTACATTTATGTATTATAAAGTGATCTGCAAATCTGCCAAAACAGGATCTTCTCTGCAGCACAGACTTGAACCTGAGGACCTTACAGATATAAAGTTAACACCGGGAACAAGGGGGGCACCCTGTTCATTCAATATTTAAAGAGAACGTCTCACGGGAAGTGCCCTGGAAATGGGACGGGTAAATAAAGAGTAAAGGATTGTCTCTTTCACCTGACTGCTTCTTCTGACGAGCCTGCTCTGTCTCTCACGACCCCTTCGTTCCCTTTTTATTTCGCTCGCGTCACCTTCATCCCCTCATCCCTTCACCACCCACCTCTTTTTACACTTTCGCCCCTCTCCTTTCTTTCTTTCTCTCTGCACTCTTTTCTCTTTTTTATTTCTGTTTGAAAGCCGTTTGTTAGAAGTGTCTGTGTCCTTCAGGCTCAAGAGCTCGTTCTCACTCTGTGTTCGCAGCTCGTGTCTCCACATCAAGCAGGTACATTTTTTTGTTTTATTCTCAGGCTTAATTGCCTCAGTGCGATGATTGCGTTGCTTTTAAACACAATCAGTGGCATTGTTGTATTTGTTTTATTTCCAATCTCAATAAATAAATGTGCTTTTAGATTAAAAAAAAAAGGTTTAAATTCACAGAAAAAATGTCACAGATCTCTCGGTGCAATAAATTGTGACATGTTTTGCTGTGAGCTCCAGACATACAAAATTTCAATTAATTGCTTCCAAATGACCTGACCTGGTGAAACCATCCACATTTGCTGCAACTCAAATACCATCCTGTCACTTTGAGCTCTTCACTGACCTTTTCACACAATCCTCTGCTTCTCTCCTGCTTCATTTAACAGACCTCCAAAGAGAACATCAGATGTGAACATAACCCCAGAGATGCAGAAATATTCAATTATTCATTTGCAATGTCTACAAAACATCAGCCTCTAACTTTGGTCCACTAATTATGATTTGATGAGTGAGACACGTCTAAATCAGGCACCATGAATTAACTATTGAAAATTCCCTCGCCAGTACTTGTCACACGTATGAATAATTATAACTCCATAAATTAAAATCTTTGAGAAGCAGAGTGTGAAAAAGTAATCACTGCTAACTGATTTACTGGGAATATGAACTTTTAACTTTGTGTTTCTCTTGAGTTTTAAATAACACATTATAAGTTTTTGAGGATTTGATCTAAAAAAAAAAACAGTTTTTAATTAAAACCACTTCCATTAAACAAAAAAGGAACAGAAATGGTGCTTTGAAAACAACATGGGGAATATTTTGAGGTGCTTGGCACAATCAAAATTATAAATAAAAAATGGTAAAACTGTGATATTAGAATACTAAGTAATAATAAACATATAAATGTAGTATGTCTCTGCCTTGCAACTAGTAAGAGACTCAAAATTGTGACAAAATGCTTAGATTTTTGGTTGGAATCACATTACAACTTCTGACACATTGCAAATGTTAAAACTGCAACTAAATTGCAAACATCTTGTAAGAGTTGTTGAAAATTTCCCATTGCAATTTAATTGTAAAGTGTCTTGAATGTGACAACAAATGTCACAACTGAGTTCACAAGTTGTTGATTCCTCCCAGAGTTGTCTCATATTTCCGGGGGCGTGTCTAGAAAATTTTTGTTAGGGGGCCAGGTAGGGGCACAGTAAATGTGCACAAAACCTTAAAAAAAATGTAGTTTATTTTTAGTTCATAATTTAAGTGGCTATCATAAACCAAAATGAAATATAAATCAGTCAAAGCACAATGTCAATGGTACACTTTCATTAATCATTATCTTTGATTAATGTAAAAGTATTTGTTGAATTTGATTGTCTCAGCTTGGGGGGCACCTGGGGTGGCTAGTCTATTTGGAAGGGTGATCTGTGTCCCCCTGGGGCACCCCTCTGGACACGCCCCTGTAAAATTCTGATTCTTTAGAGATAAAATTTGCCTTGTGAATTTTTCAAGCTTGTTCAGATTTCAAGGGCAAGGCCCTAAAACACATATTACAACACTGATAAACCTCATTCATTTTTGGGGACACTGAGTAAACTTCTTTGAGATTGCAGTTGGTAATTTGTCTTCAACAGTGGCAGCTTAGTGAGATACCACCCTAGAGAAGAGCAGAGTGGAGACTTATACAATTTTTACAGTTAAAATCTGTGCCAATTTATTATGAACAATGCAGGATATGGATTTAAAATTTTTTTTTAACAGTTTCAATGCCTTTTAAATGCAGTTTTTGTTCAATTTCAGCATTTTTTAAATTTCCTACCCCACAAATTTTGTTCACTTGGCTTATAAGTGTGTGACTTTGAACTTTTACTGGACATTCAGAGTAACTCATTGGAATTGGGTTGGGTGTTCTGTTGTGAGCTTACCTTGACTGAATGTGTCGATGGAGTTGTTTCCGAATCCCAGGTTAACAATGTAGCCGTGTTTAGGCTGAGTGGTGGTGCGGAACAGCACAGAGGCTGGTTTGCTGTCTCTGTCCACTGCCTTCAGTACTTTGGGGGTGATGAGAAACCCCAAAAGACCTGTGGGTAAAATCTTTAAAGTGTGTGAACCTTTGTTCACCGCAATCTGAGGGGCACCATTGTCTATTGCTGTGATAGTGATCTTCATAGTCTGAGGATGTCTAGTCTCAAATACTGTGTCAGGAAAAACATAGAAATCCGTGTGTGTGCCATCAGTGATGGTAAAGGAGAAAGAGTCCTCTGAAGATTCAGTTCCATCATGTTTGTAGCTGATGAGATTTTCACTGAGGTCGTGCTTTGTGAAGACAGTGACAGGTGTGGACTGGTTGTACAGCAGTTTGCCATGAACGGGCAGCTGGGTTACAGTGAATTTGATCAGCTTCTCAACTGTGTCCTGGTCTTCAGCAGTAAGCTCAAAAGGTGTGATCAATTTCATCTGCCCTTCAGTAACAGCCAAACCATTTACAGTCACAACTGGTTTCTTATTATCAACATCCACAATAGAAATTCGAAATGTTCTGAAAATGGGATTGTATCCATCAGTCACTTCGAACTCGAAACTATCCATTTTAACCTCGTCGTCTGAGGTGTGGATGTAGAAAACTTTACTACCAGCCAATTGGAGTTGAGTAAATGATACAATGGGCATTCCAGGAGTATCGGTGCACTCCAAGTGGCCTCTGACAGGGGCCCGTGTGACAGTAAAGACCAAGTTCTCATCAGGGCTGTTGAGATCAGTAGTGCTCAGAAGATCAGTGGTTAAAGTCACTCTGCCTCCTTCTTTCAGAGACACGCCTTTACTGACTACATCAGGGAAGACCATGTCAATACTACCGACAGTAATGTAGAAGTAACGATCAATAAGTGGGTTAATACCATCTGTAACGTCAAATTTGATCAAGTCTCGAATGCCCTCTTGTCCATTGTGTCTGTACAGTATAAGGCCTGCATCAATTTCTGCTTGGGTGAAGTTTGTACCAAGTGTGATGTTCTCCAGAGAACCAGACGGTGTTTTCCTTTGTAGAATGCCCTGTCCAGGTCCAAACCGGATAATATAAGTTAGCATACTGTCATCTGAATCTAAATCTGTAGCTTTGAGCACTTTATCACTGATCTCTTTGGTCTCTCCGATTTCCACCTCTAGGCCATCATTGATGGCCATTCTGGGGGTCTCGTCATCAACAGGGATGATCATAATCAGAGCTGTTTTCTGCACAGAGTACTTTCCATCCATCAGAATGATATCAAAGCTGTCTTCTGTTGTCTCTGAGTCATCGTGTTCATAAATAATACTTGATGCCTCTCTAATCTGTTCTAAAGTGAAATTTGTCAACAAAACAGAGCCTGTGGATAACTGATTTAAAATGGCACCATGTTTGGGAGGTCTGGAAATGATGAACATCAGCTCTTCAGGTGGGATATCGGCATCAGCTCCGTTCAGAATGGGAGTGTCAATGACAATGTTCATTCCCTCCATCACAACTATTTCCCTCAAGTAAATCTCTGGCTTTTCGTCATTTTTTGGGATGATAATAATTGGGAAGAGCTGGTTACCTGAGAAGTTGATGCCATCAGAGCACCTAAACATAAACCTATCCTCAACTGGTTCTACCCCTTTGTGAATGCTCTGCACATAGTAGATATTTCCTTCCCGTATGTCTCTGATGGTAAAAGCTGTGATGGCCGTTCCTGATCTTGACTTTTCTGAGCCTGGGGCAGGGGATATATTTTCCACATAGCCCACAGTGGGCTGGACAATGATTGTGCAAAGGATATCATCTATTGGAGTGTCATTATCATCAGCGTTCAAGTGCTGAGAGCTGATGCTATATTTCTCTCCTTCAATAACACTGAACTGGATCCCAACTCCAACCTCAGGAGCCTGATTGTCGACAGGAAGGACAGTGACTCGAACATGGACTCCATTGACCTTATTGCCACCAATCGTCCAATCATCAGACATGTCTGTAAGTGTTAGATTGAATCCATCTTGCTGAGATGTGAGACCAATCTCACCACCAGTGTGTGCATAAACAACAACTCCATTAATTATATCAGCTTGAGTAAACTTAGTGGCAGGCATTCCTTTAACCAATATTTCCCCCCAAATTGGCTGATCTTCCACAATGAAAGTTAGCTCGAGGTCATCTGTGTCATCATCACGTCCTTGAATCACATTAGTTGTAATTTCTGTGGCTCCATTTTCAAGTACGTCCATACGGGACCCTATCGTTCCTGCAGGCAGGCTGATTATAGGAGTTTCATCATCAACAGGTTTCACATTAACTTTGACCGTCACGGTAACAACGTGAAATCCGTCACTGACATCCAGCTGAAATTCATCACTCACTGTTTCTTCTCCACTTTGAACATATGATATCTTCCCCTCAGAGATGTCCTCAAGTTTGAAAACCCCATTTTTCTCCAGGTCAGTAAAAGCAACCTGAACCTGACCATGCTTAGGAGGCTGACTCATTGTAAAGGTTATTTCCCCACTCTCCGTGTCGAGGTCTGTGGCATCCAGCTCAGCGATGGTGATGATGTGCATACCATGTTCAAACACAGTAAAGCCGGTGTTAGTAATCTGGGGCGGCTTGTTGTTGACTGGCTGCAAATAGATTGTGAATGTCCCATCTACACTGTTCCCAGCTGTGTCTTCAACAGTGTAGCTAAACTGTACAACATGGGCTGTGATTCCCAACTCAACATCTGGGGGAGCGAAGGAAATCTTATGATGGTTGATTTGAGCTTGCGTGAACTCAGAAACTTCAGTATCAGGGCGATCGGACAGAACCAAAGAACCAAACACAGCTGGGTTATTTTCATCTACATCTGTTGGGACCTTGATAACTGTGTATTTAAGGTCACGATCCTCAGAGTCTAAATCAGTGTAGCGCAGGACTTCCTTACTAAAGTGTGTGAGTTTGTACTCCTCAACAGTCATCTGTAGCGATGTGCCTGGGAAAAGCTCGGGGGGGACATCATCGATAGGTAAAACACGAATTATAAACACACTATCTCCTGATAAATTAGGCGGGTCATTGTCATCCTGAACTTTGAATACAAACTGATCTATGATTGTATCCGTGTTGTGCGGGCCTGTGTGCCTGTAAAACAACTTCCCGTCTGTAATGTCTTTCTGAAGCCACTCTGTCACCTCCTTCTCATACACTTCATCCTCAGCATTAAACTTCCAGGAGGAAGGGTCCTCTGGGGCATCTGACTGCCGCAGAAGAACTGTACCAACTTCGGAAAAGGGGGGGACTATGGTGAACTTAATTGTTGAGTCTTCAGAGTCAATATCAGTGGCACTGAGCATGAGAGGAGATATAGACATCATTTGATTTTTGAAAAGCACCAGACCAGTGTTGGCATTGATGATCGGTGGCTCGTCATCAGTGGGAACAATTGTAATGGGGAAGAGGAATTCAACTTCATTTGTCCCATCTGTCATCTTAAAGACAATGTTGTCACTGTATGTGTCACTCCCATCATGCTGGTAGATAACAATCCCTGTTGTTAGGTCAGCAGGTGTGAAAAATTTCCTTTGAGAGCCCAGCACCATGAGCTCCCCGTGCCGCAGCCCGTCCACCACCAGGATGGAAACAACATCCAGGTTGTCTTCATCACTGATCTCCAAGTTGTGGGAGCTGATGAGAGGTCGTGACTGGCCCTCGTACAGCAGCTGACCGGTGTTCTTTGTTACAACCGGGGCCAGAGTGTTCATCGGTTTTACAACAATCATGAAAGCGAAGGGGTCTGAGATGGCTCCCTCTGTGTCGATCACCTCAAACTCTAACTGAAAAATCCTCTCTGTGTCTGAGTCCAGCGACGGTGGCACGTAAGCTATTTTTAAATCCCGCAAGTCTCTCTGATAAAAAGATGTGATTGGGAGGTTTCTGTCATCCGTGCTTACAATGTAGCCCTCCTCATAAGATAAGGGGGAAGTGATGTTGAAAATAAGCTCGTCTGGGTCTGACTCTGCATCCTCAGCAGCAAGCATATCAGGCGTCAGGGCAGTCATGACAAACTGGCTCACCTCCATCATCATCATTGCTACAAAGCTGGGTTTGGGGGGAGTGTTCTCCTCTCCATTTCTAATGCGAATCATGAGATGAAAATACTCCTGTTTCACCAGGTTGTCTTCCTTATCACGCAGCTCTACAACCAGAGGAACGTAGTCCCTGTTTGGAGACTTGCTATCAAACGTGTGTTCATAGCGGATATCAGCCTGTAAAAATTCATCACAGTTCATCATTGTAGAAAGTTTCCCTCCATCAATGAGTTTTCCATATCTGGGCAGTGTGCTGCTGATGGAGAGAGTTGCCACCTCGCATTTGTATGATTCTCTTTCATAAGTAAATTCTAATATCTTCTTATCAATCGGGTTACTGATCCCTTTGAGATTATCAACAGTGAGAGGCATGTTTTTGGTGAGTAACTCCAGCTGCGTAAAAACGACTTCAACCTCCATCATAAAGGGGATGATTACAGTTTCTGTTTGAGCGTCATACCTGAGCTGAAGCTTCACTCTGTCTTTAGCCGGACTCCTCGAGCCGTAGTGGGAATAAATCACATCACTGGGACCGAAATCACACGGAAACTTTTTGGGAGAGAGATGTCCCGGTCTCTGAGAGAGCGGATCATTATCCAGGACGGTGATGCTGCACCGGTCCCCCGGCTGAGTCTGAATCACCAAATCATTGATGGGATCGATGAAGACCGACCTCCCGAAAGGCACGCGTATTCCGTTGTTGGCTACCAAGATCGCATCTTCTGAGAGTTCCGATCTGAGTGCGTAAAATAATCCAGAGCTGTCGGGTTGCGCGCAAACCAAACCTGTTACTGTCAAGCACAGGAGAAGTCTGTGGAGCAACATTTTTGCCGACGAAAACGCGCTGGCTGCTGCTGATCGTGCTGCTGTATAGAAAGCTCTTCCGCTCGAGAAAACAATAATAAAATCCACTATGTGAAGGATCTCTGCACGGCGAGTCCCGCGCATCAACCCGTCCGAACCCTCGACATGCTCAGCGAGGACAGCGCGCAGGAGTTTTAAGTTGACACTCATGAGAGGCGCTGAGAGGAGAGCTGCCGCCCATCGCTGCGCATATTGGAGGAATCTGAGGGCTTGTTAGTTCAGCAGTGTCACCACTGGGCAGCACAGCTGACAGTCACACGGGGGCTGGGAAAAAGATCCGAGCCAAATGAGTTGCATTAGATGTTATTAATTATCGACTTTCTTTAGCTAGAGCCTATCATTAAAGACAATATAAAACACTGAGGACATTACTGAGCGTTTAAAAAGATACCTGTTGGGCTGTAAAGCTTAAGCTTTTAATTTACATTTATATATTTTTTAATCTGCAGCCATCCGCTGTAAATAGTTTTCATACGGGATTCTTTGATATTATACTAGATTTATAAAACCTTAAAAATGGTGAGAAATCTGACATCACTAAATCTCAGTTTAATCTTACTAGTTGATTTAATCTCTTTGTTCACAAAATAACACGATTTTTAAATAGCTAAATCCAGATGTTTTTTTAATGCTTACTGTAAAAAAAACAAATACAAAGTAATTAAATTTAAGTTGTAAGATAAATTAAATGCAGTAAGAAGTCTAATATTCGCTTTTATTGAAGATTTTCACAAAGAAAAAGACCCTCAGATTCTATGTTGCACTTCAGTAAGTCTTTCTGTTCAGGAAAATTGGAAGTGTCACGTCAGCTTAGCAAGCATTATGTTACAATGGTTAATTCAATAATTCAAGCGTTGATAAGAATCTCCTCCTTACTTTGGATGATTTATATTCTTTTCCTCTTTGGAATACTGGGTCCAGTCTGGCCATAACACACTGCTGTGTGTCATCCCTCTACCAATACAGATGATATAGAAGCTGAGCTTTAGGCTTTACTTTTTAATTAAAGATATACTGTCATTAGTCAATCCGGCCCTGGCTCATTAAACCTCCAAAATGCTCCTCCTCATTTGCTCAAATGTATTTCCACACTCCCTGCAGAAAGCTACAGAGTGAAGACTCAGGTCTTTATTGCCTATTCATTTATGCATTCATTCATCCATTTATTTATTTACCTATTTTGAGACATTCAGTTCGGGCCTTTAAATTATTGTGACCTTCCCTTTAGCAAGAACAAGACAGAGTGATAAATAGCAAAATAAAAACACTTAAAAATCACCTATTAAGTGAGAGAAACTATGACCCTGTTCCAGTATTGTTGATATGTTGCATATGATGCAAAATGCTAAAATACTAACTGGCTTGAGCTGCAGTGTGGAAAACAAATCCAACTCTCACCGAAAAGTACCAGAGTATTGTTGGTGAAGAAGATGGAGAAATCTATTTGTTTGGGTCTTTAATGATGACTGAAAAATATGTCATTCATGGAGCATTCATTGACAATAAATTGCGTTCGTGTTTGTATAAACCCATTTTTAATGCCATTGGCAATAAAAATCCTTGCTGCCCTCAATGTTTGATATTCCTTTTTAACCATAATCTTTAAAGCCTGACACGTGAAACAAAAAGTCGAAATAAAACAAATAATAATGCTAATTAATAATTTGTAGAGAATTCAGTAATTATAGAAATATGCTTCATTATTTAACTCATAATAATACTAAAATTGGCACTTACCTGTATTTTGATTTCTGGAATGGTACATTTTCTTATGTTCAAACTTGTAATAAATTGTAGCCTAATATTAAATCAAATGTTGTACAAATTGTCTTGATTTAGTCACAAAATATCCTAATCTGTTTGAAGTTTATCCTCAATTTTTTAAAAACAGTACTGCTTGTGTACAAGTCTCTCCATGGCCAAGCGCCTAAGTACATCTCAGACATGTTAGTGCCCTATGAACCATCTCGGGCTCTAAGAACCTCAGGAAGGGGTCTCCTCCTGGTCCCCAGAGTCAGGACTAAACATGGAGGCTGCATTTCAGTTTTATTCTGCTAAGATCTGGAACAGTCTTCCTGAAGATGTGAGACAGGCCTCAACTTTGATGATGTTTAAGCCCAGGCTGAAAACAGTTTTATTTAGTCGCGTATACAGCTGAAAGTATTTTATCTGCACTCTTCATTTTTCATCTAACTATTTATTGATTTTATTTATGTCTTATGGATTGATTTTCTCCACAATTTTTTTATATGATCTCATTTTTTTCTTTTCATTCTTTACCTTAATGTAATTATTTAACATTTTTTTAACAATGTCTTAATTGATCTTATTTAATGCACCTGTAAAGCACTTTGAATTACCTTGTGTACCAATTGTGCTCTACAAATGAACTTGTTTGTTTGCTTGATGCTCAGAATGTTCGATTCGAACACTAACTAAGAAGAGTTCAAGATGCACACAATGAGAAAGTTCATCCTGTGAGTTTTTTCAAATTTGTTCAAGATTTAAGCGAGAACGCTCGTGAATGTTTTGAGACATTTTAGAAGCTCCCCTTATGACGAACAGCTGCAGCCCAGAGAGATTCAACCCTAACTTGATTCAGTCAAACCTTTTCACTCAGTTGCAACATGCATCATCTCATTTGAGTATAAACATGATCATTTATTCAACAAATACAACAGCAAATCATTCTATCACAGTTTGTTCAAGGATTTGTTTTTGTTTAGAATAAAGCCGATACGTTTATAACAAGAATAAATTTTTAAAATGGGTCCTTTCTTCAACTTTAGACAGCCTTGATCGTTCAGATGTTTAAGACAGAACCCTATAGGAATACTGTTTGGGACTGACCAGCTTTTGTAAAACTCCTGCTGATTAGAGGGTTTCAGTGCTTTGTCATTTTGAAGTACATAGCGACGCCCATTTTTCCAGCTGTCACTCACCTTATATGATATATGTTTTTTGTGTTACTTTACAGTCCCATCCAGATAGATTCACACACTGGGAATATATAAGACAGATTAAACTGAACACAACATCATGAACTAAAGACACAAAAAAAGGCTGCAATATTTCATTTAAAAGTCAGTTTTCAAGCAAAAAAAAGAATCTGCTTCATTTGTCCTGATGAGCACCTGCTTATACGACTCAATCCACTGCATGGTCACGCATTTGTTCCATTCCCATGCGACTAATTAGTGGCAAAAACTTCAGCTCATCCCCGCAGCTTTCTGTCACCTCACAGGTACAATAAAACTTTTAGAAAGCTCAGCTTCTCATTTATAGCCCATTCAAATGGTGCAGGATCCGGGGTTCCTTCCGCACAGCAGCTGCTCTGCCGTGATAAGGCCACATGAGGAGATTTTTGAGGTTTGAGTCCGCACGTCTCTGTGAAAGCCTCAAAAACTGCCAACTAATGACATTGTGTGGGTCAGGTACGTATCAAATTGTTATATTTGCATAAAACCTCAGCATGCAGACCAAAAAATAAGAAAAATCACTTCCTAATACATTTGAAAAGACATTTTGTGATAAGCTGAAAGCCACATTTATATTCTAAACACACAAAGTATATTTCTTTTCTGTCAAATTCACATTCTTACTTCTAAAACAAGCTTGAGATTATTGTTCTTTGTAGGTAAATAAATGAAGTAAGCACAATTGGTCATACTAGAGGAAAGGATTAAGTCTGGTAATCTGAAGGAATAAGCACAACAAAGGCTTCAAATTCACCCAAAATAACTACAGAAAAAAAACAAAAAAACAATACAAGCCAGAGAGATGAGCTTCTAAATCCCGACATCTCACACAAACATACAAAAACAACTATAATCCACTGTCTTTAAAATAAACAACCAAACAACTTCTGTCCCTGTGATTTGAAGCTTATCATATAATGAATTCATGTAACAGTAAACGCATCTTTGGGCTTCTTGTACCGGGTGGCACAGCTGGTTATCACTGTTGCCTTGCAGCAAGAAGGTTGCAGATTTGATGCCCAGCTGAGACATCTCTGCATGGAGTTTGCATGTTCATTCTGTACACGCATGGATTCTCTGGATGCTCTAGTTTCCTCTGACAGACCATAAACATCTGTTTTGGGGACTCTAGTTTGGCCCTCGGTGTGAGTGTGTGTGAATATGTGTCTGTTTCTGTGTGGCTCTGCGATGGACTGGCAACTCTTATTCTTTGGAAGCAGAAACTAAACCCTGGAACCACACAGTACTCTTTGACAGACATCCTCTAATGCAACTTTTCTATAATTACTTCTTGTACCAGACAGTGCTACCTTGGTCAAAACCCTTTTACACTATTTCCTTGAGGAAATCTGTCCAAACTTCATGTCAGTTTTTGACCGCTCCTGCTTCACTGAGTGACACTTCAGAAACTATATCCTCCAAACTTCTATCCATCCATTTTCTCAACCTGCTTCTTCCTGTTCAGAGTTGCAGGGAGCTGGCGCGTATCTCCAGCAGTCATGGGATGAGAGGTGGGGGACACCCTGGACATGTCGCCAGTCCTCCATCAAATTTTTCCTAGATCATTTTTAAAGGTGCTGTATCATGCAAAATCAGCTTTTTAGAGCTTTTAACCACACTGTGATGTTATTTCCTTATTTAAAAACCCTCAGAGTGGTTTTTGGTTTAATATTCACATTTCTCAGTAATCCTCCTGCATCCTGCAGTCTGAGCAGCTGCTCCACTCTCTCTTGGAAAACTACTGACTGTAACATAGTGATGTCACAATGTTACACCAGGACCTGCCCGATGTGTCCACGCTGCCCCTGCAGATTAAACACACACACAAAACACTAAGCACCCCCGTTTGTAGTATTTTACTTTTTAAAAATGTCTCTGTGAAAATTTGCATTTGACTACGAGAGTTACAGGAATTTATTCACCATTTTATTCAGGCAGCTTGAGGGGCAGCACTCACGAGAGGGGCGTCTGGGGGAGAGATGGGATTTTAGGTAATGTGAGCGTTTTACTTCCTGGTTGAAGAATAACTCGAGAATATTATTTGTATTTTAGGACACATTAATACTATATAACACCAATGGTGAGATTGTGCCTATCACAGATGTAGAAAGCTGTAAAATTGCAGGATGCAGAACCTTTAAATTGTTGAAACTTTCACCACACTAGTTGTCTTGCCTTGTATTGCAATTTTCTAGGGGTACTCTTTTTATTTCTTGACATGTATTTGCACATCTTTCCCTTTTGGCTCAATATTGTGACTTTTTTGCACCTTTTCTTGTTAAATGTCACCCGTTTGCTTGAGAGAAATGCTAATTCAACCATCTGTGTTCTTGTGCATTTAGGGTGCTTGACAATATTCTTCAGTCTTCAAGCAGAAGCAAAAAACATTTATAGTACGTAAAGAGGCTATAATCCCCTTTTACATGGTTAGTTATTGGAGCTTTACTAATATAAAATACTTGCAATCTGTTTAGGGATTTTTACATTTAAGTGGTCCTTTAAAAAACATTCTAACCTTCTTTTGCTGTGGTTAAGGATCAAATCACTTCCTTGCCTGTGCATTCATAACACAGCTGCTACACTTATGTTTTCAACACTCAGCATCAATAAAAGGAGCAAACCTCCTGCCACTCTCCGCTCTCACCTCACTATCTCCATAAGCACACAGAACCCCGTTTCTTTTTTCAGCCAGACACATGAAAGCAATAGCTCGACACGCAAAACCACCGGTTATATCTACCTGCAACCTGAAATTACTTTTTGTCTGGGTCAGCTGAAAAAATGTAAAGGGAAATCGCCTCCACCCACCCTCCACACACACAGTCGTGCATGCAAAAGATTCACATCTGGTCCGGCTTTGTTCCCACATTACAGTCAAGGTAAAAGGCTGCTGCGGGAACTCTTTCCTCCAAACAGAAATGTCAGTGCCGTCTGTGCTCTGTAATCATCAACAACAATGACCATGTTAGTTTACACAAAGTGCCATTCTGGGAGATGTTTACCGTGCGATGAAACCGCCGGTTTGTTCCTGCGTCTCATGCGCTCCAGTTCAATCACAGGTGACAATCCTTCAGCAGACTTCTGCCTTTCATTTAAAGAAACAAGAAGATTAGTATCAATTGTGGGGAAATTAGGTAAAAACACTTTGTAACTGTGAGATATTTCCTGACTCGAGTCACCTGTAAGCTGTGAGAAAAGGTTAACTTTGTTGGATCAAAGTACATCACTTCTGCAAAGTTCAGAGTTTCCCATTAAAATGCAGAAGAGACCGTTTGCATCGTTTGCGTACAGCCTGCATGTGACTGTTTTTCCGGTGGTTGTTTTTCAGATGTGCTCCATGCAGACGTCACTCTCTGTTTAATGTAATTTCACAAAGGTGATCAGTTTAATGAGGAGCAAGCCTGTCACAGTCAGACAAAGCACTCAGCTTCCAGCCCTGCAGGCAGCGTCACACAGTCACCCTGGTTGTCACATCTTGTTTTTAGGCCCGAGCACCGAAGGCGGTGCGAATCGCCTGTCGTATCCTTGCTGATCATTTTTACTATTTGTACTTTTTGTTTTAGTTGGAGGTTTCTTTTACAGCATTTTCTTGTCCATATAAATTATATGATACATACAAATGACAGAAGAAGAAGAAAAAAATTAAGAGTCCCGACTTAAATGTTTTATATTGCAACAGAAACGTGTGAGTGTGAGTACAAACAGTTGATGTAAATTTAAATATTTATGCAATTTAAAATCTAAATAAGATGGCTAATTGATGAAAATGCAGTAATTTCCACCATTTAAATAACAAGGGAAAGAATCAATGTGCTCATCCGTTCAGAAGCCGCTGCCCTCTGGTGGTGACAAGTGGAGGAGCATCCAAAGAGGCCAGAGTCAAGTCCTGAACCAGGTACACATCCAGTAACTGATTCATTTGGCTTTATTATTAAATCTGCTCATCGTGTAGTTGTGTACGTTTTTTTTTTTTTTTTTGCTTCATAAAACAATGTTATAAACAGTACTGTAGAATCATAGAACAAGTTTGTGTAGATTTTCACTTGTCAAAGACATGCAAATCCAAACAAGTCTTTCAAAAACAACAACAACAAAAAAACATTTGGACTCGTTTGTGTGTTTCTTGTAAATGTTTCACCTTCTATCCAAAAGGCTTCTTCAGTTCTGATCATGAGTTGAGAGTTCCAGGTTTATAACTTGTTGTGACCAAGGTATTAATTAAAGTCCTGAGAATCATTACAGTGTTGTTGTCTGTGACTTGTTTATGTGAGATGTTGTTTGAAAGAGGAGAGAAGGAAGCCATTTATGTTAAATAGGAAAAACGTACGTAAAACAGAGGAGGTGGTCTCAGATTCCGTTTATCTACATACATTTACATCTTTCAAAACAGTTTCAAAACAATCAAGATGTTTAAATAGTTGATTATAACACCTCACATGAACTAGTCACAGATAACAATGACTTAAGGAATCTTGCATGTGGTTTGTGTTCGTCTCTGCTTTTAAAGTCTGCTGATGTTGTTAACAGATTCTGTGAAACACAAGCTGCTTTTCACTCTGGTGGTTTCTAACCACTAAAACTACAGAGTCTGCATCTGCATCGCTGATAGTACAGGGGTGCATTAGTGATTCTGGGGTGGGCAACGTACACGTGTGCAAATGCATCAATGCTGAAAACACCCAGAGGTTTTAGAGGAACATATGCAACGTCTTGCATATTTCAGCAAGACAATGTTACACCAGAACATGCATCCGTCGCTACAGTATGACTTTACAGGAGACAAGTCTGTGTGCTGAACTGACCTGCCTGCAGTCCAGAACTTTTACCAATAGGAAATATATGGTAAAAAAACAAAAAACAAATCCAGTAACAGAAGCCCTGGACTGTTGAGCAGCTGGAATCCTGCATCAGACAAGAATGTGATGGTATCGAAATTAAATGGGTTGATATCAAAACTGACCTGCAGCTTTAAGAAATTCACCTTGAAATGGTGAAGAGAACCCTGTCGTTTCATTTAGGGTCACCAGGATCTAAAACCCAATCTTTCTGTGAAGTGATTAGATTTGCAGCCAGCTCAGATGATGCTGTCAAGCGAAAACCAGTTTTGTATTGACAGAAATAAAGAGCGACTCGCAGCTTTACATCGACACTCAACCTTAGAGGTTATAAGAGTCTTGCAAATAGACTTTTTCTTTCAGGCTAATGCTCAGAGAAGAAAAAAAAACATGCTTGTATTAACTAACCACTTTTTTTTCTCATTGTTTAGCAATTTTAGGTTAAGTTTAAATGTGTTTTGGCTCAAAGCATAAATGTCTTTTCTTGTTGCTGATTTTTCTGGGGGGTGGTTGCATGCTCTTCCTGGGTAAGTGCAGATTTTCTCTTGAGATATCTGACTCTAGCTTCTCTAAAACACTCTGTGAACATGCACGTTATCTCAAGTTGTGATCCTAAATTGGATTTAGGAGAGGATCACCTGTGGAGAGGTGGCCTGTTCAGAACATACCCCACCTTCCTCCTGACAACAGCCGAGATAAGTTTCAATCCTTGAATAGAACACAGAACGTGATGACAGGAAGAAACAATATGTACAAGACCCAGAAAATTTAATTTATCCTAAATAGTTTAGCTTTAATTTATTGCTAAACGTATTGCACTTACACATATGCTGCTACCTGTGTAGCAACACAGGGTGGGTTCTATTTGTCTTTGTACCTCTGTTCCTGTACATAACATTCGTTTTCCATTTTGTTCTTCCTAGTTTATGTTTGATTCCTTGACTTTGATGTACCTGCTTCTTTCATTCAGCTGCTGTGTAGAAAAATGCCATCAATAATGCCATTTAAAAAAAAAATGCAATGTCAATGAAAAATCTTACTCTTCAAAGTTAAAATTCCAGCATGTACATTTGGAGATTCCTGACCAGCCTCCCACTTCAAAATCCAACATGGCGGCTCTGTATGAAAAGTTGTCATAGCTGCAGTAATTCACATCTTGGTTTTTATTTCATGAACGGAGACATGTAACACTGTCTTAACTCTATGAGGAAACATGTTGCTATACAGTCTTTGAGTGGAGAGAATACACTGTCATTGGCTTGTACTACAGTATCCTAGTGCACTTAATTTCACTGGTTTTCTGACTTGCAGCTGAAGCACAGATAAGTCAGGTCAAACACCATTCCCAGATCCATGCTCTGACTTCTTCGGTAGACAGAATGCAGCAGAACACCAGCAGTGGTGTGAGCTAAAAGGCGTTTTGCAATCTGACCATTCTAAACCCTGCAGAATATGTGTTTACTTTGCATTATATAAACATAAACACACACACTTGTTGCTATAATTTTAGCCAGACTTCCTTTTTTCAAACCCACCTCCTCAGACTGAGTGCACTCGATCACAGCGTGCTATCAGTGGGCCTAAACGAGCTGCTGCCTGAGAGGTGCACCAAGCAAACTTAGTTTTTTCTGTTCACCACAGTCCTGAAGCTGTGTATCCTTAAAACACTCCCTCCTTGTGATTTAATAATAATCCCACAAGCCTTAATTCACATGGGTGATGAAAGTTGGTGCATAAAGAAGAGATGCAAAGACAGAAGGGATTAAAAAAGATCCGCTGTAGGCCTGTTTTCAACAGATATGAGGAGCGACGCAACCTGAAGAAAAACCTTGTTCTCAAAACAGTTTCTTATTGGCTGAAGTCCCCGAATAACTGCAGAATGAAACCTTCAGGCTATACTGGATGTTTTTGTTTCTTAACAATTTTCTTTTCTTTTTGATAAAGTGGTCAAGTCATAAAGGATAGAGGTGGAAAATTGTGCAAAGATGGAGGAAAATGGCATGCAGAAGATACAATGACACATTGTTTAAGGCTCCTAAAACCCATTTTTTATTTAAAAAAAAAGCTTGTTAGACATTGTAGTTTAAAGAAATATTCACAATTTATGTCAAACTTGTACTATTTAAAAAGATAAACCTTTGCAATTGATGTAGTTCAGTAATTTAAAACCAAAACATAAATCTGCCTCACTTTAAAAGTCATATAATTATCTCCTACTAGGAGGTTGTGCATTATTTTGCCTCATTTTATTTTTATATTGCACAGATGAAAATTTCTGCATAGGTTGGGAATGACTGAAAGACCAATCAGTTAGATTTTGGGAGAGATCTGCATATTTAAAGGATTTAAATCGCAGCATGTTTATGCAGTAAGTGAGTCTAGTGATGCTTCCTGTCTGGGTTGTTCTGTTTTACGACAGAAGAGGGCAGAATTGGGTTGTTTAGATTATGAAATAATCCCAATATGGATGCAAAAGTAGCTGTATGGTGCTTTTTCACCATATTTTTAAAGTGTGATCATCCTTCCTCTGTGTGATGGTGTTAACTGACTGGAAATTAGCTGCAGTGGTTGTCAGTCAGGTGGTTTCCACCTCAGCAGGAGATCTCTTTATCTGACTTTGCTGACCTGTGACTGGAGTGGTGGGTTTATCTCTGAGTCTGTTAAGATCTCATTTTAGATTGTGTGTTTTTAAATGGAGGAGGTCAAAGTGCACACTCAATGTGACATTTATAAAGCAGCGGGGGCACAAAAGAGTCCATGAGAAGAGGCATCTGTTTGAAAGTCAAACTTTATTCCCTGATTCAATGCGATCAGTCGATACTGCTGCCGTCTGCGTGTCAGCGTTCTCTTCCCTGTTCCTCTTATATTTATATTTATATATTATATTTTATGTGCTTTAAATTCAGTAAAAGAAATAATTAAGGGTCTAAAATTCTTTCATTTATCTCTCAGCTTATCTCACTAAAAGTCGAGTATCAACAAGTGCTGCAGTGATTAACGCTTGAACTAATTGACGTCTGTGCAGATTGAACTTTTTCGAGGCCTCGCAAAGTTTTAAATCCCTACAAATAATGTTTCATCCACCAGGTACCTCAAGTTTGTTGTGCAGCAGAGATGATAATGCATTATTTATATTTGGGAGTTGGATGACACATCTTTTAAAACGATGCCTAAAGGTAGATTATTTTCTAACCTTTTATGTACATGAAATATCATAGAAAAATCCATCATTTTTGTAATATTTTCTCTACAAAAAGGCTCAATTAAGACATTTAACATGTATTTAATAACCTTAAGTGCACATGTGACACATAAAGACTGTTTTTTTTCATCAAATATCTGCAGTAATTAAGACAGCAGCATGATAAATAACATCTGCTATATTCAGGACCTCCTGTGGCTTTTTGCCATTTCATAAGTAAATTTCTGATGAATTTGCCCTGCAGTGACTTTGATTAAAATAAATGAGAAAATCCATTTGTAATGGCCCCCCCCCACCCTCCGTTCCTCCTCTCCATCTGAGTCTGCTGCCTGATGCAAGAAGCAACTGTGAAATTTCTCTAGGGTAAAACCTTAAGTTACTCCTTTACAGTATCTGTCTGTCCATCTTCCAGAATTTATTACCACATAAATAATGTAATTTTTTTTACATAAATCATGTAAAATTTTTGGCAAATTGTTTTTGATGAAAACAAATTAAAAAAAGCAGAACAATACATTTTATTGAAACACTGGACAAACTGCACACATTTCATATTTACTTTCCCGGTTGGATTCACCTTTATTTAGTGTTTTTACATGAACATGATTAATCCTGGAGCTGATATGAAACAAGCCCTGTTTGAAAACCAGCTGATCACATCAAAATTAATCGAGCTATTCACATCAAAACACTCCTCGTACTAAGTTGGAATTCCCTCACTTGTGTGAAGATGCACAATGAATAACTTAAAAAAAATCACTTTACAATAAAACTAACCTTACGACTAATAAATAGTCAATAATGCAGTTATTTAAGCTGTAAATACCATTATTAAGCCATTATGTTGCATCAATAAAGTTAATTGTGAACTTTTTCTTGCCAAACAGTGATTTATAATTCTTCTGTCATGCTTTGTAAGGTATAAACAAATTAATAAAGGATAAAAAAAAACAGTTTTAAGGTAGTCTTATTGTAAGATGACACTTTTAAAAACACAAAGATAAAACATTCAGTAGAAACTGATGTTAAAATGAGCAGAAAGGGGGCAGCAAAGAGCCACACACCTCCACAGTTCACTTCAATGGTCTCTTATTTGTATTTGAAGACGTTGTCTCTGGTTTGAAAAAACTAAAAATCAAGTCATCTGGTCTAAAACAAGGAGTTTTAAAGGATCTGGTGTTGAAGCTTGAACGGTGAGCTCGACGATTCACTGCCTCAGCAAACAGCGATAAACCACATTGTGCATTCATCAATTATATAAGGTCAACGTTTCTGTTGTCATAGTAAAAACCGAACAGATTAATTTCAGGAGGTTGTTTGTTACACTGATTGTTTATTGAAATGTGGAAAAATACAAACGTTTTTAGCTCGTCCTACATTAATCTGCAGCTGCAGTTTGTATAGATTTAATATCCAGGATATCGTCGGCCATCTTTCCATGTCACTCCAAACTTTTAGGGGGGCTTGATGGATATTAAAGATCCAGTGAGTGTTGCATCGTGTAACTTTAACCATGTGAGTCACTGTCAGTTGTGATGGGCCAGAAAATAAGGATGACACATGCTGAGGTGTTTCCTGGGTAGTAAGTGTTATATGATCCTGCTGCGTGAGTCATTATGCTATCAACGAGAAAAAAAAAAAAAATCAGCATAAGTCAGTCTCCTTGTCCTCCCACTCTGTCTCTGGGAATGAGGCGAAGCTCTGAGCCGTGCTTTAGAAATACATTCCCTGCAACACAGACAGAGCAACATATAAAGACCACAGTTTCTATATGCAATAACCACATGTTTACACGGAGTCGCAAACTGATCACACTCATTTTGCTTGCTCAACCACCTGAGAGCTTCCATCTCACCGCTCGAACCGAAAGGACTCCTGACCCTCTGTCACGCCTATGATACGCGCACTACTGGCGTTACGTGTGAGAAAAACAGACGAAAATAACATTCGATCAATTTTAGCTGTGTGCTCGGTCGTGTGAACGAGAAGCAGAGCGGCTGGAGAGGGAGGGGAAAAAAATAAGTCAATTTGACAAAAGGTGTCTGAACCGAGACTATTCTCGGCAGCACACAAAAGGAGTGTAGTACAGATGAAGAGCTGATGTGAAGCGCCCACTGCTTCAGGCTCTTTTCAGCTGAAAAAGACCCAGTTTTGTCTAAGTTTGCAGGAGATTCTGCTCTAACACGCTCAGTCATACGTACCCTGACTTAAAAAAAAAATACTTGTGTAGGAAGAAATGTGAACCTCAGGGAAACACGACACAAAGAAGATCTGATTCACCGGGGTTCTACGATGACACGAGAATCTGAGGTGAATTCTAACTAAACAGATTCTAATTCTCCTCCAGGATGAAATCATTGTACATCTCTTTGCTTTTTCTCTGGATTAATGAATCAGCAAACACACAATTTACACAGTGAACTTCTAATGCTGCACTAAGTAATTATCTCAATCCTTCAAGTTAATTTAAGAGAATCTTGTTTAAAGATATACTTACATTTTTATATAAATAAAAGACAGAATTAGATTGCAGAAAAAAACCTTTCCAGATATCAGAGTTTATCTTGATTGGAGGATGTTGCCAAATTAGATGATGATGAAAGACTAATCCAGATCAAGTCAGCTAGAACTGCTTCATTAACCAACTTCCAGTTACCTCCTGGTCTGACTTCACATCAAACACTTTGTTTTGTAAACACTAAAAATTTCGTCTTACCGCCGCTACTTAAAGAACTTCTGTCAAGTTTTACAAGGACAAACAAACAAACAAAAAAGATTGCGGTTGTTTCGCTTTTGTGCGTTTTGATTTGGAATTGAAGGAACAGCTAACAGGATCAATCAAAATGGTTTTTTTTTCTTTCACTGAGGGAAAAAACATTTTTCAAAATTCAAAAGCTACAAAACAAAATTATAGCTCACCTGCAGTTTGAGCAGGGTTGATTCCTATTCCATCTGCAGACAGAACACAAACAAACACAATGGTAACTGTCTTGCAGAGAAATAACTCAGCAACAAAAAAATACGATTCAGCAGATTTCTGGCTCGTAACTAGTTTTTAATTTCCAAAATTCACATCAAAATATTCTTTATAACACGACTTAACTTAACTTAACATGTTTAACTACATATCTTTAATTTAAAATAAAACCAATTTTCCAAGATAACACCAATCCAATCCAATTGTTTACTTTTGTTTCCAATTGTTTACTTCATCAAATACATTCATAGTATTATATCATTCCACACATCTGAGATGTTTTTTTAAACAGGAAATAGTTTGGTTGACTTGTAGTATGCTGCTTAATATCTATTGTTAATCTTATTTTTTAGAGCGGACGTTAAAAGTGAAGAATACTTTGATAGAAAAAGTGCAGAAAGTGTTTCTACACATATTTTATTCATGAGGAGGAAAGTTTTTCCCTCCAAACTTACCATTTGTTATAATTGCACTGGTAGCTGATGGCACTTTAAACTGTGAACAGAAGAGAAAAGAATTCAAACCATCACATTCAAAATCCCCCGATGGGGAAATGTTGCTATACAAGTTATCGTTTAACAAACATCAGCCAGGAGCAGGAGAATATGGCCCTGTCCCAATACCCGCACTGCATCCTACGGTCCTCCACAAAGTGCACATAGCAGAAGGGCACATAAGGGCTCGAAGTGCGTAGTGAACAAGTGCGCACATATTAGCGGTATTGGGACAGCTAGCGTTACGTCAATGACCTTTGCCACAGCGTTTGTTCTCCATGACAACCAAAATGGCAGTGCCAGTCGCTTTTTGTGCTATTTTGATAATAGAAATGATTTTAAAGCTCTAACAAACATTTATTTTGAGGAGACAGGAACCGAAGGAGGTGTATAAGACAGAATAAGTGATTTAATTGTTAGTATATAACGTCTGAAAATACACACCAGAACCGTTATTAATTAATTATATTTTTTATCAGATATGTGACACATCTTACCAACAGAGAATCAATTGATTGTAATTACACATCTAGACAATAAAATAAAATATTGATTATTTGGATTCTACACTCGAGAAAACACTTTTTTGGTCCAGATGGTTCAGCCATTTCTCCACCTTCTTCTTTTTCTTCTGTCAAAATTCACACGCAGCAATGCATTGTGGGAAATACCCTTGACTGAAGTCTGCACTGATGCGGGCTTCGGTGAAGTGCGGATCAAGCGTTCGAAAGGGGCGGAGCCAAGGGCACGACTCTCCGCTCTGGTGAATGGGGACACCCTACGCACTTGCGTCCCTCATCGGGAACGCACGTTTGAAGTACGCAAGTGCGGGTGTTGGGACAGGGCCGAAGTTGGCTGATCAGTCGCTAACCACATTCATTTAGTCTGAAGTCGAAACGAAAACAAAAAGGTTCAGAGCAGTGGAAGATTTATGACATCGTTGTTGCTACGGTTACAACAGAACCAATGTTGGTAAAACGTGCAAAGAAATTTTTTTCAGGTTTTTTGCACTTGAGAAACACAAAAAAAAATCTGCAACACATTTGGAGACAGTCGAGTGGCGAGTTCAACGTGTCCTACTTCAGTGTTCGACTGATAAAGTTAAGGCTCGTTGGGATTTGGAGAGGAAGGAGATAAAGTGCGATGTAAAGGCAGCAGCACATGCCAAGTTTTGTTTCTCTAAAAAAATCACTTAAGGTGGTTTTCTGCTGGTACCTACTCAGCCTTACCCGACACACCCCGACTTGACACTGCTCATTTTGTGTTGTGTTTCCATTGTGTTCACAAGTGAGGATGAAGGTGTGGACGTGGGCGTGGTTTCGCCGATTTCACTTCGGCTGTTGTGGTTTTCATAGCACGATAGTCTGCTTTCATCTCCTCTCGACACTGCTACGAAGCGGCCAGGTGTCAGAGAGCTATTAAAAAACTTTTTTGTTTCGTGTTGCTCCATCCAACTCCGCTTGTATCGTTTTTTAATTGTAACACAAGTAGTAACAACATAAAACATTTTCAAAAGGTTAGCTGTTTCACTATTTAACTTCAGGCTCTTTTCGCCACACCAATCAGAGGTTGTACCACCTTCTGAGGTGGTACAAAAGAAACGCGGCTCAGCCCCAAAAATGGATATGCTCTCAAACCGCACCTAGTGGAGCCGGGCGGGGCTGAGCAGGTACCAGTGGAAAAGCACTATTATTGGGATCATAATAATCTAAAACACAGTTTCAAACACAACAGCTGATAATCGGTAAAACAGATTTATACCATCAGTGATGATATTCATCACACTAAAATTTAGTGGGGGGTTGGATAACTTGTCCAAATCCTTCATCTCTTAAAAGAAATATTAATAATCAGGAGAGTATTCAATTTTTCAACGTGGAAATGAACAATTACGCAGTTAAAAATACTGAATCTCACTCCCAGAAATGTTTTTTTTTTTTAGTTAATAAACAGTTTGTTTTACAAACTGGATTTTAGAATAATCTGGTGGGTTTCTGAACAGCAACTTCTTATTACATAATTAATCACATTTGACTGTCCCAACCAAAGCAGAAAATCAGAAGATACACAAATGCCAACATTTTCTAAAGTTCTTTAGTAAATGTTGAATGTAAATACATTATTTATTCTCTAGTTTGATTTAAGATTTTGACAGAAAATGTGATTGGGATGAATGTGGTGACCTTGTGCTTGCTGTTCTCCTATAGTTTAAATAATATTATGAACTACAGCTGAAACGCTTTATGATAACAGCTTGTTAGAGTTCTGCAAAGCTGAAATTAAGTTTAAGCTCCTACACGTTCCAGCCAAATTGTTAGCTTACCTCCTCCGCTGCGAACTTCAAAACCGCTGTGAACGGTGTACTTTCTGGAACACTTAATCTGCAACGAACCCAAAGATAAGAACAATATGAGAAAAATATGAAATCCAGTGATGTGCACTTCTTCCACAGATGAAACAAAGAAAACTGGAGGAAATTTACAGAAAGAGAAAACAGAAATAGATGATGTCACAATCCCACCTGGATGCTTCTCTTATAAATCAACAACCCTGATTTCATTGGACCCCAGACCACCAAACCAATCCAGTCCAACAGACTCACAACTCAGAACAACCCAGTTCAGAAACCATGATGGATAATTCAGTCCATAATTGATGGAAGGCAAAACAGCTGCTATAGCAGCTGGAGCGGGAGGTGCTTCCTGAACAGCACGTGTTATAACTAAAGGTAAACAACTTCCTATTTAAAGCCTCGTTGAGATCTCAGATCCTGTCAAATTCAAAGACTATATATATATATATAGTAGTTTTTAATGCTCGGAGAGACAAAAATAAATGATCATGTCCTGCTCTCAATAACCATGAATGTAAGTTTGGCTTAAAAGGCCAGTAAAAGGGAACATAAGAAGGTTTTATTCAATTAGCCAGTCAGTCAATTAATCCATTAACGAGGTAAATAATAGGTGACATTTTTACAAACTATTGCCTGCCGATACGTATAAACTTGTTATAAGTAACAGCAGTGCCCCTCAGAAAAACAGAAATGATCTGTGATGATTTTATATTTTAACTTCGGGGATCATGAATCACAGCTGCAGTCTGACAGATGTAACCCATGTAAAACATACAAAAAATCTAAGTATCAAATTTAGATGTAGTTACAATAAAATGCACTTCATGGAATGATAAAAAAATAATAAACTGCGTTTGTAACGTTTCATTCGGCTGCATTTAGATTCACGTCAGCAGTCAGTGCTGAGCTGTCAGACACACGGTGCATAGTACTCACACTTTGTACGGAAGCCGAGGGTCCGACGTCAGGGTGATTTTAAACGTTACTTTGGACCTAATCAATAGGACAAAGATGATTTATTAGCACAGAGACGTTAATTGGTTGATTAAAACCGCGTTTTTTGTAAATGTCACTTGACAGTAAAGTAAAACTCACATCTTTCAAGCGAGGCGACGCAGTCGACAATCTGTTTACCTACACCCGGAAGTGTGAAGGACCCAAAATTACACGTCATCCTTCCGATTTAAAACATTATCTCTAATTTTTAAAACATTTTCAGGTCCAAACCATGCTTCGAATTTTCTTTTTTGTTGTTGTTGTTGTTTAAGAAAATTCAGTTGTAAATTGTTACAATTTTATCAAAATCTACGGAGATTAATTTCCGTAGGCATTCATACCGGACGACTAAACTCTACCGTAAGTATTGATACTGACGCGCACCTACATCTGTGAATCAGTGAAGAACGTTCAGCAAGACTGAGAACAACAGAGAATAAAACCTAACTGACTGCATACAAAGATATTAAATGTGCCTCAAGTGCAGGTTTCAGGTGTATATATTAATGGATGCACAAAAAGTATTTAAGTCTATTAAACTGAGATGGTGTTTCATATGATAATCAGACGCTGGAATATGTTAACTTTAGGTTAATATTTTTCCCGTTTACATAAAGTTTGTGCAATGAAGCTTGAACCAAGTATAATTTAAATTTAATTGCACCAAGTAAGTCAGATTAGGAAAGGCCCAATTACTTCTCTAAAATGGCGCAAGTTCAACAAGCAAATTCTCTTTCTGCTGCACCGTTTCTAATGTGTGAAAATACTCACCATCAAGGACACATCACTGTTCTCACCAGTCCAGATAGTTACAGAAATGGACCACAAGACTTTTTAGATATTTTTTCCCCAGTCTTTAAACAATAACACATCTAAATATTCGGTGGAGGATGTAGATTTTCCTGAAGTGTCACTAATGTAGATCTGTTCAAAACCCTGTTATCTAACAGTCAGTGTATAAGAATGTTCATGCACATTCATGAAATAACAGCATATTTATGTTGGCTGATTAAACATAAGAAACCTCTAACAGCTGACAAATGAGCATGTAATCCTCGTCACACAACTGATATAATTTAAAGCACATTTTCAATTAACAAAAATACAATTTCAAAACAAAATGAAAGCTTGAATCCGACTCCCGATGTTGACGACACACTCTCAGAAATAGAGGTACGAGACAAGAACATTTTTGTACCTATAGGTAAAATGTTCCCTTAAAAGTCTTTAACCCTACGGGGACGCCGTCATCGTCGACGATGCCAGGGACCTTGTTGTGTTTAATCGAACATAGCTTCCGAACCATAAAAGATAGAAACTTACTTTTTTCCCCTCTAAATCGGGAGAATCCAAGCTTTCAGACGGTAGTTCCGGCATCGCTCTAGCCCATTCACAAGGGATACAGTGTTGTGTCAAAGTCGGTGTTCCAATCAGAGCCTTTGTCTTTTGCGCATGATGCGCGGTTGTCAAATTTTTTTTTCTTATTCATTGATATTTAGTGTGGGTTTTTCTTGAATAAAGTGTGATATTCTCATTTTCGCCTAATTTTTTTTGTATTTTTTATTCAAATACAAATTTGTACCATTTCAACTGCACCTGCAACCCTGGTCAGGGCTGGTTAATTTCCATTTTATTAAGTTTCTTCCATCATTTTCAATATTATGTTTCAGAATGTTGGTTTTAGACTTCAAAATGTGGTGTAATTTTACTGTTTTAGTGGAACAACTTCATAAGGTACAAAAGTGGACCTGGACTACAGGGTACACCCCCAGCGACAAGAAGGGTACAAATTCTTGTCGCTGGGGGTGTACAAAAATGTTCTTGTCTCGTACCTCTATTTCTGAGAGTGCAGGAAGTAAAGGTGATGCAGCCATGGCTGGTAAAGAGAGCGGAGGCAGATTCTTCATGACTCAGATATAAAGTCCAAACACTCAGGCTGATACATCCGAGGTTTTAGCTGTAAAATGTCACCAGAAAAGAATAAAAAACACAGTAAAGGCTGAAAAAAGCTGAAAGAGTTAATTATTTCAGGTAATGTATGTCTAAATATGGTTTAACAATAGTACACAGCTGTGTGTGAAGTAAAATTAGATTGCTATAACAGGAAGACGCAGATGTCTTTAAGCAGCAAGATAAAAGACGATAATGAAGAAGTCAGACTGAAGGGACGTGTCTGATCTGATGCTGCTTGATCATAAAGAGAGACGTGCATAATTACAAATAGGTTCTGCAGGAAATACATTTTTCATGCACTTTCCCCATCCATGACTGTGGGGAGGTATTTGCTTTTAGGTCTGTGACAGGTGTCCATCAATCTGATTGAAGATGACTGCAGATGTCTTCAAAGTTGAAATTACAACACTTGGTGCATTGTGCAGCCTCCACTGATAGAGCTCATTAGCATACACAAAGCACTCCTCATGGACAGAGAGAGAGAAAATGTCACTGACAATTACTTGCAGAATTAAAACACTAATCAGTGCTAATGCTGCAGCTTACAGGCATATAGACATACAGACACTGTATACAGTACCTTCATTTTACTTGTGCCCTTTCTGTGAAATCCTCTTGTGATCTATAAGTCAAATAATTGCTGTTGTTGGATCAGCTGAATTAAGGATATGGGTGAGCATGTTGGTTCCACAGCACTTAAGCCCTAACTCATTGTTGCTTTGTTTTATTTGTTTTTTTTTATGAACAAGTTCCTTTGTATACATCCTCAAAATTTCTGTTTTCAAAACAAAGCAACAAAAAAATGTCATTATGCAACTTATGTAATCAAATGCAAAATCTGCGCAGCTGAGCTAATCAGCGCGTCAGTATTACAGCAGCACTCAAAAACAATTTCAGATTTCTTTTCCAAATAATTTTCCCATCTTTCCACTCGCTCCTGATATTTCCAGAAAATTACAGGTTGACCTGCTTGATAAGAGGCATATTTAGCTCTTTTATTACTTTTCCCTCCTTCAAACTTGAAATATAGATCCTACTAAATCCTGTTGCTCTAGACAGAAAGGCACTTCATGATTAATGCCTTAATAATGAGCCTCTGATCTCATCTCTGCTCTCTGGTTTTGATTCAGCACCAGGGTTATGACTGGATTTGAGAGCCATCTATTCAAACGCTACAGCTGGAACAAAAGGTTATCAGTTTGTCAGTAGAAGGTAACCTAAATGACAAGACACTGATGTTGTTTATTAAATGGTAAATCAATGAATTTCTGTCACATCTGGTTCCAAATGTGTTTATTTAAAGAGGTCATTCCATTAAAAACAGCTCCACAGGTGTTCTTACCTTCATACTGGGTGTTAAATCAGTACAACAACTTCTCTTTCAGTTTTTATCTCTCAAACTACGCAGGTGGCGATAAAACCCGAGTTCGAACGGCCTGTATCTGTTTCGTCACAACTCCTTTGCTCATTTTCATCAGCTCCCGCAGTTGAGACCACGCCTAGCATGCTGCTTGCTAAAAACTCTAGCATAAACACGTATCAAACCAGAAGAGACTCGGTGCGCTGTTGCCATGCGAGGAGGGAACAGTATACCTTGCTCTCATAGGCTAGTTTGTTAGCCAATCTGAGCAAATTAGCAAAATGAATATTAATGAGTTGGAGCCGAAGCCGGACAAATCTTCATGCAGACAGATTGTTAATCAGTGTTTCCTAATGTTTTTTTAGATATAAAATGTTTCATAGTACAGGTTAATACTTACGAAATAACCACAAAGTCATGACATTTGTGTGAAATAGCCTCTTTAAAATCATTATACATTGCTGAATATTCCATAAATCTGGAGCCCATCTATGTATAAGTATATATATACAGTATAAAGAGGTTTAATAAATTAGTATATTACAGTAGTAAAAATACATACATGTATAAAGTATAAATACACACACACAGTATCCAGTGTATGTATACTGCATAAAAATATGTAGACCTCGTGCTGTAAAACAGACGTGTGATGTTTTTACCCACTCAACAAAACAGGCAGCCAGAAAAACATGTACTTCTTCTTCTTTTATGTTAAAACATCATGAATAATCATAAGTAAAAGAACACTTCACATACAGCTCAGGCGATAACCCCTTCTGTCACTCCTCTAATGTTTAATTAATGCTTAATATATAATCCTCTGCATGCTGGGCTGTAATAAGTTGCCTGGTTCATGTTAACATGCGTAGCAGCTTTTCTACGTTCGGGTGTTTCTCAGGGGAACATGGTGTAAATGACACGTTAGACGTGTTACAGTATGGATGACGCAGACACACAACACGACACCTTGCGGTTAATGTTTTTGATGAAGCACTTTGACCTTCTTGTTGTAAATTCATTCCTGCTTTTAAGGGAGATTATTGTGTTATCTATCACTGATGGAAATCAGCGGCCAAATGTGGTTTAACACATTATCTCGTTAATGTAACGATCCATGATGGGATCATTTTGCCAGGTGGTTTAGGAGCTGAGAATAAACACAGATAGTTGATGGAGAACATCTTTAAAAACATTTTATTTTAGAGATTAACTGTAATTTCTTTGATCATTTACAACTTAAGTGTGTCATAAATTCATATCTCATGTCCCAACTGGACCCCCTCTTTTCACACACATGCTGCATGTCTGTAATTTCCCGTCAGTAGCATATCATTCCTGCTGACAGCTCGGTGCTCCTGTTGCAGGCGACTGAAGGCACGTCAAAGTGATGTCAAATCAGAGGCACAGTAAAGGGCAACAGCTAAGAGCAGACAAGCATCCATTTTAATTACATGCTTCATTCAAAACTAATCAGATGTTGCTAGGAGAAGCTCCAGAGTGCGTCGATACCTGAAAGTACACAGAAGAATGATGGAGAGCAGCATGAAGGTTAGCATCAACACAAACATCACTAACAAAAACAAGATGAAATTGAGGACATTTTACAATCTTTTTACCAGGTATTTACTTCTAACGGACATTTTATTTTTTTATTTATCCTAAGATTAGATTACAAATAATAGGTTCTTTACTTTCAGATCTAAATTTACATGTTGGGAAGATTTGGTTGATTTAAACTGAGCAGCTGATTCAAAGCTGATAAATTCTTAGAATCTTCAAACTATGAGGTGATGCTCAAAGACTCAGACAGCTCAACGATGGTTAGACAGATGATGCCACAGCTGCTCCAGTCTGCAGCTTTATGGTCAAATTTTAGAACATCCCGTCATGCTGAGGAAGAAAAACCTAATCAGTGCAAATTTTATTCCACTCCTGGGCTGGATTATCATCATTCCTTATCTTCCAAGTGTTTATCTGAAAAGCCTCTCTGGCTCATCTAAAACGCTGCACAGAGTTCAGATGGAAATTGACAATTGTGATCATATTTTTTCCAAGTGTAGCTTCCTTCATTAGATCTTTATGAAATACAGGAAATATTTCAAAGTTACCTATACTGCTAAACCATTCTCCATTGTACCTCAAAAAGCTTTTGGTTTCATGTTTTTAAACCTTTCCTCCTCAGACTGAAGGGGTTTGTGAAAATGTGATGAGAGGCAGCGTTGTCGCCTTTCTGCCTCGTTCCAACGGATGGACAGTGCATTTCCCTTTGCTTCCATTATAACTGCATGCAGGTGCTGCAGTGTGTTTTTAAATCCAAACATACATAGTGTACGTAGCCGAAAGTCCCGCTTAATCACCTACAAATAAATCATGGTGTTTTTAAAGTGTCAAACAACTAATAATAGCTAAATGTGTTAGAAAATCCCTTTTTTTGTGGCAAAGGAACGGTTGGAATTGACAAACATCGTAAAAAAAGATTGAGGCACATTTTTTTTTTTTGCTAGTCAGGAAATTGAGCCGTTCTTTAAGGGGAGGGACTTAAAATGGATACTGCAGCCTGCCACTAGGGGGCAGTCATTTTCGTTCCCTTCTGTGTTTTATTCCCCAAGTCCAGTTTATTACAGTCTATAATCCCAGTTTGGGTTCTTAGAAGTAAACACTGTTGAAGTCAAGTACCAAAAGACTTCACCGAGTTCAGGATCAGAGAAGAGACAAACTGGTTAAGACTCTCGAAACACCCCTCTATTAAACAATTCTCCCAAAGTACAGAATGCATTCTGGAGATCAACACACGTACCTCGCTGGGCACCGGAGAGATCTGAACTGCCTTTCTCGTATTGCTGTTTTATTAGCTGCCCAGCGAGGGAGGTGGCAAAGTGAAACTTAAGGAAATTGAAACCTAAGTAGTGTCAGTAATTTTCCACTGAACATCTAATATAATAACAGCCTGAAAGGAAATGATTAATAAATGGTTAACAAAGAGCTTGCATGATCTACATAGCTATTAAGTTTACACCTCTTAAAAGTACAATCTTTAATCCAAGTCAAAAATATAGTAATGAAAAGCACACGACTATTGTAAGATTACATAAGATAACATAGTAAAACATTTCTGTTAATAAGAACTCTTCTCCACAACACCATTTAAACTAAGAGTCAAATCTTTTGTTTTGATTAAGTTAAATGTTATAGAAGGCTAAAATAACCACTAATCAACTCTTTAATCAGCTTGTACCCTTTTTTATTTCAGTTCCATTCCTCCTCTTGTGTTTTCACACAGCTCTTCCAGTTTCCTCTGTGATGTACTGCCACTGCATTCCAGATTTAGCATCACCCTCCTCCCTTGTCTCAGTTTGTCTTCAAAATTCTGCATCCAATTTGTCTTTTACCGTCTTTCTGTCGCCCTCATCCCTCAAAGAGAGGAATCGAGTGCTCTGCTGACAGTTAAAGCAACTTCTTATCACAGCGCAGCAGTGAGGGGGTCTTACTGGAGTCCTCCCCCATCCTTACATTGTCCGCATGTTAACCAAAAACATTGAGATTTATGGAATCAATGCAAATGACATTAGTCAAGGAAGGGTCAATTCATATGGCTAAGAGATTAAGCAGCTCCGAGCCTCATGTTGATTTAACTAAAAGCATACGTGTGTACAAGTGTGTGTATTCAAGCACAGACCAGTGCATCTATTTGTTCATTCAAAAGATGAGGCCTAAAGCATTAATTAGAGTGCGTATGATTACAGCTCAGCCTTCTTATGCTGTCATTACACGTACAATTCCAGACTAAAGCCTCTATATTTAAAGAAGGAAAAAATATTCTGTGTTCCTGCCAAAACACTGAACCACAATTAGTCTGGGATGTTCGTTAGTAGCATTTCCAACAACATTTTGTTGGTCTTTTGAAGCTGTGGCTGTAAAAATGTTCTTTGGTGGAGTTGGCAACATTTTAAAACATATAGTCATGAACCCGCGGGCCGTAGAATCTCTGTAGCTCGAGTTTAATCATTCAGGTTATGTTAAAAAATAAAAATCTGTCTAGATTTAAGAGTTGGCTTTTCCAATGTTTTTTTTTTCATTAATTATTAGTCCAAGTTTATCTGAGTGTGTACCATCTTTGTGACATAATTTCCACTTATTACGTAACATTTTTCTTGCTGCAGATGTTAAATCTATAATTTCTGGTTAAAATAAAGATGCATAAATGGTGTAAGGTGTTTTTTTTCAGCTGTTTTATTATGTTTGAAGAAATTATTACAATTATAACAAGTTCAAATGCATTCTGGTTTTTGAAAACATCTCAAAAATTGAAATAATTCAGACTTTTATGAAGATTTGATTTCATCAAGGTATTTTTTTATTGATCAGAATGGGGATGTTTTTCAAACTTCCACATTAAATTTCAACTGGTCATTTAATTGAATTACCTTATTAGTTAAGCTTAGCTGATGTGTTCAATAAATGAACTATGAACTTTAAGAAGTTAAAGAAAAAGAAACTACTTTACCACACACTGTCAGTGGCATTTAAAAATGTAAATGAATTAATAAATCTTCATCTTTTAATCTAGGACATTTCAGTTATTCCCATAGTGAGGCAGTCTCCTGATAGATGGAGCATCACTGAACCCTGAAATGAACACTAACAAAAAAAAAGGAGAACAGCTATTTCCTATCGCCATCACACTGACACAATAAATATTAATTATTAAACTCAAATAAAAATGGAAAAGCCTTTACATGCCTGAAACATCGTGGTCGCTGCAGCGTTGAATAAAATCTGATTGCTTTGATGTATTTGCAGCTTGTGTACATTTACCGTGGTCTGAGGATCAATCAGGCTTGAAAAGGGCTTTGAAATGATGTAGAACAAAATGGTCTTTGTGACCGACGGCTTTTGAACAAGCTCTATATGTTTGCATTAAAAAGAACTATACATTAACATGCACAGGAGGAAGGGTGTGGTCATGCTGTTTTCTTTCTTATTAAGAAAATGTTGTAAAAAATGGTTAATCTGCAAATACATTCAGAAGTTCTCCTCAAGGTTTAATCATGTGATGTATGATTACAGAGAAATAATGGATAAATTATGTGCTCCCTGTCTGCTGGATCTGAGTTCTCTGTTTCATGTCCAAAGCATCTGCTCTTTTATTCTGCCTCTTATTCTTCTTCATCTCATGTTGTGTAAACACAAGCCAGTCACTGCAGATGGTCAACATGTCTCACACTCAGAATCACACACACACACATATAACGGTATAGTCACACACTGGATTGGCACTAATTAGCTTGAGGAATTATCACTCGTGAACATTGTCATGGATGTCATTCTGCTCGGTTGGCTTCTGTTTATTCTTGTATGCAGAGCTGATGCAGCCCCATTAGCGCTTGCGGTGCATGTGCACGATACTCAACAAAAACACATATTATCATGACCACTTCAGTAAACTGAATGTGATTTAATCTCCATAAGATGAATAAAAAATGAAAGATTTTATTCAAGCTTTTTAAGCACGAACACCACAGCAACATCTGCAGATGCTGTAGCCACAACAACAGCCTCCAGCCATCGGGGTGCCAGGCTCACGACCCCCGCATGCGCACCAATGCCACAAAAATTACTCACCAAAACCCTTTCTGGCCCCTGATCCTCTACAGTCACTCCTCCCCTGAGAAGGAAAACAAAATCCCCGGGGCTCTGAAGCAGCTTCTTGACCTGCTGACTCCGCCCTCCTCCACAGTACCAGCCTCGCTATTACGGACTATTTACTATATTAGGCAATCCCAATCATGCCCGCTACTCTCTGTTGGCTGGTAGATGTAAACAAAATGCCAACGTTGTGCCTGTCAGAACAAATATTTTATTATATTTCACCTCAATATAATTGTTAAAGGAAATACTTTATTTTTTTCTACACCCCTCTAAACACCCCGTGGATTCATTATGTTGTTAAAAATATTGCTTTTTATGGAAATGTCCCATAGTGCACCTTTAATCTGCTACATTTTATGTTTTATTGTAGAAGAAGTTTCCCTTTGGCATAAATGTCTGACTCAAACATTGATTCCTGCCCAGAAGGAGCTCTCCAGATAAATCCAGCAGATTACCAATAATCTGCAAAGTGTGGCCCTGTGATAGACTGGTAACCAGTCCAGGTGTGACCCCGCCTTTCACTCAACAACTGCTGTAGATCGACATCAACTTCCTACAACCCTGAACAGGAATAAGTAGGTATAGATAATGACTGACTGATTATCCTTTGCAGTTTAGGAGATCCCAAAAAGTCTCAAAACATTCACCAGCATTCTCCGATTCCTCGCTTGAGTTGTGTGGCCTCACTCTTGTATCGCCGGTTGTGACTGAATACAAACTAAAATAAAAAATGATCTGATTTTTTGAGCATGAGAGAAGTGTGAATTGAATGAGAACAAACTGCAAAACAAAGCAAGATATAATTTTGACCCTTTGTGACTCACTTGCTAAAGGAAAACTTGCACGGCATTGACTCAAATGTTGCACAAATGTCACATTTTATTTGCACATTTGCAAAGTGCCTTAGGTACAAATTCAGTGTGCACCTAAAAATGTCACCAGCAGTAACCCTGATGTGAGATAGTTTAAGTTGCATTCAAGTCACCTTGGTTATTTTGCATTTCCTCTAACACCTGCCTTATTATGCATGCAGTTTTACCCAGGTCTGATTTCAGCCATCTTCTCACTCCCGACTCTCTCCTGCGTCTCCTCAACCGTTTTCTCATCCTCTCTGCCTGGTTTCCTTCCTGCTGAAGCTCAGCCTGCCTCGATAAGCTGCTGAGCTCTAATCTCCATCCAGATTCTCAGTGCCCAGTCTGTGCCTGCGCTCCCTTGTCTTGACCACCTACCTGAAAAATAAATTATCCATGGTTAAAACCCATCTTCTGCAGTGATGTGTTCTGTGTTTGGGGACTAAAAAGATTCTTGAGGCATTAAGTGTATTCTAATCAGTAGCCCTGTCGATAGCTTTGAGAATTCTCCCTAAACCAAGAGGGTGCATAAAAATAAAAAATCTTTTTAATGGTATATATAAAATAAAACGTTCTGGTTTGAAGCAGGGAGAACTGTCAGTATTTGAATGCACCGCAGTTGTTCAGACAAGAAAAAGATAAATCCCATAAAATGTAAGTAAACTGAAGATTAAATAAAATGACTTTCACAGAAGCACAATGACCCTGAACTCTTTGGTAATTCTCTAGAGGGCACAGATTCTGGTTATTGCTTTGGTCCCCACAGTCCAGACTAAACATGATGGAAAGTCTCAAAATGAACCGCAAAGGAGCAGAAAAATCAGACATTACAGTCTTGTTAAAAAAAAAAAAATACAAAAAAAAATGTACAAGGCTGTGAAAAATGATGTGGTTCTGTTTTCATTGTTAAAGTGAAGCTGTAAAACAAGAGGCTGATATCTGGTTCTCACTAGGAGGATTAAAACCGTCTTTAACACAAAGCTTTTTGGAAATCAGGTCAGATTTGACTTCTTTAGTTCTACATTGTGACTGCAGCATCTTCCTCAAACAGACGCATTCTCAACATTTGCATTGATGTCACATGATTCACTCTGTATGTTATATTTGACATCAAACTGTAAGCAGTTTGTTAACAATTCCAGATGACTTGTCAGCGCCTTTCTTCTGTTTAGGGGTGCATTGTCAAGTTTTCAAAAAAAAGCTGAAATCTGAGTTGTTGGAGAAAGAGAGGGAGTAATAGGAATAGCTGCTACGTGCCGTTGTATCCTGTCAATTATTTGTTGCATTAAGGCATGAATGACAGCCAAAGTGTTGCTGCAATAGAAGAAAGAGAAACATAAGAAAGTACAGTTCTTTTACTTCAGCTAACAGTTAAGATGAATCAGAGATTAAAGGCTTGCAGCTCAATATACAGGAAAGTGCACATCAAAACACTGTGTGTAACTATTATAAGCCTCATACACATACATTATACTATGTTTCTGTTTATACTTTACTGGGTGTCATGTGTTGGTGCAGAAAGAAGGCAGGAAGTTAATTTTAGATGTGAGATCTGTCCATCAATGATGCAATGATGCACGAATTAAAGTTTGGAATTCAAGGCTTTATTTTCAGGAGAAGAATTGGAAGCTGTTTGTTTGCATTTTAATATTGTATTATATTCTAGATCCCCTCTTTTTTTTACTACTACAAATAACTTTAAGTAATAAGGCAAAAAAAAAATGCTTATTTAATGAGAAAGAAACTCGTAATTGTGATGTTTCACAAAATGTTTTTTTTTTCTTGAAATCAATATACAGACTGTCACTAGAAGTGAAAGTCTTTTCTTAATTCATTCAACCTGAAAGTAAAGTGTATGTCTCTAAGTATTAATACCTCTTGCTTGGGTGTCAATATTATTTAAGTTTATCGCTGCTTTCTTTAATCATAAAACTTGACACTATGAAAAAGTTTTCACTGCTGAAATCACAACTACACTACTCAATACACTGGATTTATCTTCTTCCTTCAGTTCAGTTCATGTTTTTTTTTTGGTTCTTCCTTTTGGAATCTATCAAATGTTTCAAATACTTTGAGTAAATACTGATAAATTAACAGCTTTATACTATCTTATCAGATTTTTACCTTTTATCAATCTGTATATGTGGCAAAAATGAATTAAGATAAAAAAAATAGAAATATGACTTGTAACATATGACTCTCATTCATGTTGACCTTAATCAGATCAAACATCAATCAAATGTAACATTAAATTTTGAATTCTAATTAAACTGTTACATTTTTTAAATGGCTGTTTGAACCTGTTTAGCATCACAGGGAACTGGTGTTTTCTCACTGGGTGAGAAGAAGGTTATAACCTGGATGGGTCACTATAACAGCAGTTAACAAACCAGGAACTAAAAACTCTTAAAACATGTTTTTCTGCCAATAGAGGCTCAAAAAAAAAAAAAAAACATACACATTTTTTTATACTAATGCAACAGTAATATAAATCAGTGCTCTGCCACTGCTCAGTATACCTCATCATGTGTGTGTGTGTGTGTGTGTGTGTGTGTGTGTGTGTGTGTGTGTGTGTGTGTGTGTGTGTGTGTGTGTGTGTGTGTGTGCACACCTGAATGACAGACTGTAGTGTGAAGCACTTTGTGTCCTTTGACTTGAAAGGTGCTATACAAGTCATTTACCATTTGCGTAATGGTGTCGTAGGCTTATTAATGGAGCACAGATACATCAATGCCATAAGTTGGGCATGAGTCTTTTCAATTTAATAAGACCGAGATGACTGACCAACAAATAATGGAACAAAACCAGCTCATGTTTAATCATTCAATTCGAAGTTAAAAGGTTGAAAACTCAGCTGTGACCCTGTTTGCATGTCTTCTTTCTGCGTGGACTCTGTTTTTCTCCTTACATACACAAAACATTAAGTTTAGGGTCACTTGATGATTCTGAGTTGACCCTAGATGTCTGTGTATTGGAGTGTTGTTTACATCTCTATGTGGACTGTAACCACTCTGCTCTTCCAAAGATTGCTAGAGATATGCACCAACTCCCGGTGACACTGCACAAGAACAAAGGAAATGGATGAATTGATGTTCCACAGTATTTCTGATTAGTACTTTCTGGAATAAATGATCTCCTTTTTTTTCTACGTAAACTTTCTGAAGCAAAGCTTCCTGAGCCTGAGTTTTCCCATTTCTTATAATTTTTCTTTTATCTCTTCGGGTGGCCTCTGAATATAAAGGAACATCCTTCATTCTCTGACAAAGACACAAAATCCGTCTCCTTGGTTACCAGGTGAAACAGATAAAGCCAATAGCTGACTGGCGTTTAATCTCTGAGCGGTCTTAATTGTGTGATCCAGTCCTTTGTGTCTGCCTCTCTCTGCCTCCAATGACTACACAGGGAGCTTAGTGTGGGAGATAAGACGAACGTTAGTGTTTCAACCTGGACAGGCTCTTCTAATAGTCTATAGAATCCTGCACTTTGGATGTAGATCACTTGGTTATTTACATAATGTCACAGAGGGTCTATCCAATTATATCAAATCTTGTAACTGAGCATTGTTAAAACTGATACACTCTTCTCTATACCCAAATAATAAACATTAACCCCGACTTCAACTCTCATACACACATACAAAAGCAAGCAAATACACAAGTTCCTCAGGCTCTGTTTTCTCTCAAGTGGTTATTAGTCCTCCCTGAGGCAGCACGACATGCAGCATAAGCATAATATATCACAGCACTCAGTATGTTTACACCACCGGAGCATTTATTTTTTTGTACTGGAAAAGGGATAAACTCAGCCAAAATAATGTTTAAAAATCATTGTTGATAAAAGCTGGTGCACTTTAAGAGAATCTTTCAAACTGCTGTTGAAAAACCTACATGTGTCCATGAAGGACAAAAACTAAATTAAATTACTTCAAAACAAAAATATGTCCAGCAGGCAGGAAGAGATTTATCGCTAAAACCAGCAACCAGCAAATACAATAGCCTCTTTCTTTACGGTGTGATGAAGTAAATGCTTGTCTCAGATATTGATTAAACAAGTGCAGCACAGTCTGTTTGCATAACACCACTGAAGCAGAGCAGTTTGTCATTATTAAAGCCAAATAATTGCAGTACTGCAAAAAGCATTTAGTTACTAAAAGCATGTGGGTGGAAGAAAATGCCTGAGAATTATGAAAGAATAAAAACAAAGCCAGAGGCTTTTCTTCTGGAGATTCGAAAGATTAAACCTAAATGTGGTCAATGTTATTTTCATCAATGAAGCTCGTGTTAAAGAGGGAAAAATGTTATTTCTAAACTGTCATATCGTCTCAGCCGAGTATATTGAGACATTTATTAGGGTTCTCAGTCTCCTTGCATGACTCTCTCATATCATTTTGAAATGTATTTCAAAAATTTACAAATGTTCTCTCAAAATTGTTGCAGAGTCATTGCATGCATCTAGACGTGATCTCGAACGTGTCTCAACTGATTCTCAATTTAGTTTTCATGTGTCAGAAGTGTGAGAAATGTGACACACAACTTTCAATCAAAGTTCAACTCAAATGAGGATATATTGTGAACAAAATCTGTTTGCATTTATGTCATGTGCCCCTTTTTGGGCAAAAATGTCTTGTCTACCAATTTGGTGTGATTCTGAAAGTTACATCACATATTTTCTCACAGTTTTGGGTCTTTAAGTAGTTGCAGCAGTCGCGGTCCAGCAAGTAGTTTAGTTAGAGTCAGTTTACATTTGTTTATTGGGTTATGTTGTTCCATGTAAAGTAGTTTGCCTGAATATGAAATGATTCTTTTATATTACAGCCAAACAGACTCAGTGGACTGCAGGTGGACTGAGATGACATGTTTGTTCCAGGAATAAAACCCTATCACCGGATTTTTTTTAGTGTGCTGGCAGTTTCACACAATATTTACAACACAATGCATCACGTTTAATCCTCAGTTGTCACTAATTCATACAAATGTATTGGATTTCCTATTTAAATGTGCAAATAAACTGTGACACCAAAAGCAGTTCTGATGAGGTGTTGAGCTGAATCTGGTCAGTCACATGCTGCAGCAGAAAAAATGGCACCGACCTCGATGCTGTTTAGTCTTGATGAGCTGGTGGGTGCTGCAAGCACAAATCACTGTCAGCACTGAATGTGCATCTAAAATGCAACTGGTCGTCATGCAAAGTGAGAAAATGTGAACTAAATAGCGTCTAAAAGATTTCACCTTCTTAAATAAACTGAAGGTGCAACTGAGCGTGTGTTTAAGGTAAAAAAAAAACAAAAAAACAAGCCTATTCTGAGACAGTTCTCCATCACTTCACAACAGCGCCTGCAGTTTTTCAGGTCAGCCATCCATTAAGACTCTGATTACTGAAGGAAGCTGAGGGTACATTTTGTACTCTGGTGCAGGTTCATCCCCAACAGCTTCACTGGGTTTTATTCATTTCACCATTTGACACATGCGATCTAAATAACTGTAGTAATGGAGGAATATGTTGGGGCATATTTTAACTTTTGAGGTAACATCCTGCAAAAACACAAAGGAAGCTGTTGAGTTTATTTTAATTTTTTTAGTTACCCACATTGCAAATTTAAATTTACATCTAAGATATTAGTTATTGGCTTGAACTGCAAATTCCACTGAACCTTCCTGGTCACACACACACACACACACACAAGTGTGTTTTGGTATCCTTACGGGGACCGTCCATTGACTTCCATTGATTTTAGTAACTAGATTTATACCTAACCCAAACCCTTTTACTAACCTTAACCATTACTGATCTATAACTAACCCTAAGACTAACTAAAGCTCTATTCACACCATACCTATAAACCTAACCCCTAACCCTAAAAAGGGGAGTCCCCCTCATGGGGACCAGGCTTCGGTCCCCACAAGAACCCTCGGACCCCAGAAAGATAGTAAAAGTCAGGAAACGGGTCCCCAGGAGGTCAGAAATACAAACCCACACACACACACACACACACACACACACACACACTGTCCTTTGGTATCCTTATGGGGACCGTCCATTGACTTCCATTGATTTTAGTAACTAGATTTATACCTAACCCAAACCCTTTTACTAACCTTAACCATTACTGATCTATAACTAACCCTAAGACTAACTAAAACTCTATTCACACCATACCTATAAACCTAACCCCTAACCCTAAAAAGGGGAGTCCCCCCCATGGGGACCAGGCTTCGGTCCCCACAAGAACCCTCGGACCCCAGAAAGATAGTAAAAGTCAGGAAACGGGTCCCCAGGAGGTCAGAAATACAAACCCACACACACCCACACACACACACACACACACACACACACCCACACACACACACACACACACACACACACACACACACACACACACACACACCCACAAGTGTGTTTTGGTATCCTTATGGGGACCGTCCATTGACTTCCATTGATTTTAGTAACTAGATTTATACCTAACCCAAACCCTTTTACTAACCTTAACCATTACTGATCTATAACTAACCCTAAGACTAACTAAAACTCTATTCACACCATACCTATAAACCTAACCCCTAACCCTAAAAAGGGGAGTCCCCCTCATGGGGACCAGGCTTCGGTCCCCACAAAAACCCTCAGACCCCAGAAAGATAGTAAATGTCTGGAAACTGGTCTTCAGAAGGTCAGAAAAACAAGCCCACACACACACACACGTTTGGTGGTGATAAACTACACGCATGTTGTAACCACAGCTGTCCTAGGACACACACTGACAGATGCGCCCACCACCAAACAGGCAAGGTGGGTGAAGTGTCTTGCCCAAGGACACAACGACAAAGCAGTCTTTTTCCAGAGGGAGTAGGATTCAAACCCGTGACTGGTTGCCCTGACCTTATGCTTCAACATGGATTCTCACGAAATCTGGAGTTTTCCAAACCCACAAAAATCCATCTTGTACTGCTCCAACTAAACCATTTAACTCCACATCACTGGTGGTTCGGACCAATCATGTGTTAGCATTGTGCTTTGAGGCGGGTGTTGATGTGTGACGATAGCAGCAAGTGCCCAGGCAAAGTACTAAAACAAACATGGCCGTGCTGATAGACGTACACGTACAAGCAGCTATTAAATCTGTTTTAGGAGAAATAGAGATGATTTTTTGATGAAAAACGAGCAAAGGGAAGCACTTAGTGCATTTCTTGATGGTAAAGATATTTGTGCTTTTCTCCCGAATGGATTTGAAAGAGCTTGATTTACTGTGATTGGCTAAAGACAAATCATGACAGGTAGACACTTGCTGGTGCGTCCTCCAATCAGCTTCAAATATTATACATATACATTATATAATGTACCTCCCCTTTTCAGATGCTTTCAGATGGAGCAGTTCCAGATCATTGTGTAGCACCAACTGGACACATGGCTACACACAGATCTAGTAGAGCCAGGTTACGATTGCCCTCCAGTTACTAGGCGACCTTACCTCCTGAGCTACTGCACGTAGGTCCAATTTGTATTCTCTAAGAAAAAAATTCATATTTACAGTCTTACATTATTCGTTGCGTTCACAAAGAAGAAGAAATTCCAACTATAAATTTAAATTTTGTATTTGTGAATTCTTGAAGTTGCAACTTTTTAGATTATATTCTTATAACAGATACACTACATATCTGTATATGATTTGGGAGAAGTAATAGTTTAAAAGTTGCTGGTTTTTGACTGTATATTTACCCAAAATTCATGTACTGATATTTTAATCTCCTAAAAGAGAAACAAGAATATAAAATCACTTTTCTAACATTATATCATTGCATAGGGCAATGATATGTAAACAATAAAACAGAAACGGCACTGGCAAAAATCATAAAGCGAATCGAGAATAAACTGCTTTTGATGAAATATGACCAAAAGGTCATTTGAAAGCTAAATTGCATTTTTGTTTATTAGGGAAAATTGCTTTTATTACTTCAGATATTTGAGATTCAGCTGCAACTCGCTGTGAGGGAAACGAGGTTATCATTCTCTGGGTAGAGGCGAAATGAGATGGGAGTCAAACTGTGCCGACCCAGGTTCACACTGACACCTCAGAGCTCAGTTTTACCAAAATTAATGAAGCATGAAGCAAAATCTAACAAGAGGTGGTGGTGTACATTTGGTTAATTTGTTGGTTGGAGTTTTAACAAACTGAAACATGTTGCATTAGATTTTTTTTTACTATTTTTTTTAAGTCAGACCTAAAATAAACCTTTTAAAAAAAAGGATTTCCTAACCCAAAAAAAATAAACATGCTTTATAAACCACTGAAAGTAATGGGATTGCAAAAAGTTAGAAAAAGCAAATAATAACTGCAAATTGAAGTGAACAGCAAACAAATACAGGCAGAAAAACATCATACATAAAAGAAAATATAGTCATTATCGCAACCTTGGTGCCACATGCCAATTCAAAGTCTTGTTACCTAAACTTCCATCACTCCTCCTTCCTGTTTATATGAATGTTGCTGCTCAGTCATGAAGAGATACTATAAACAAACAGGAAAGAGTTTCTCTTGGTATCTGATTTAATGGTACCACAGCCCAAAAAAACACCTTCATCAAATATTAAAATGCCAGTTGCATTGACGAAACAATAATCTATATCAGTTATGCCCCTTTTCCACTAGGGTCGGCACGGTCTGGACCGAGTAGATTCAGAACTGTTCTGGCGAGTTTCCATGACCTTTGTATGGACTGACCTGACCCCTTTTTTTGGACCACCTCTGCCCTTGTCCAAAGCATGCTGAAGCGACCCAACACGCCCACCTATGGACTGATTGGTCCAGCAAAGTAATGTCAGTCACACGCCTACCTATGTAGTGATAGCCACTGATTGGCCTGGCCGTGTGTATATCAAATGATGTCACAGCATGGTGCCTGAGCGACATCAACTAAACAGCTGACAACGGTGGCATGGTCTTACTTGTTACTTCATTCAACATCCTCCATTGTTGTTTCCAGGGGTGTATTTCACAAAGCGGGTTTAGTGGAAAACTTTGAGTTAGTTAAGCCTGAGATGAGGGATACTCTGGTTTTTCGGTTTCACAAAGCGAGTTCAGCGTAACTCTGAGTCGGTTACCTGGGCAACACACTCTGTGAACCTAACCTGCTCGCCAGCAGGTTTGTTTGACACAACTCAGAGTTTCTCCTGCTCTTGAGTTGAAGCCTGCTGTCTGAAATCAGTAGCAGACGCGGCGTGTCTGTTTCTTAATGAGCCTGTTGACCACGAAGCACAGATATTATACAGAAATCTCCGTCGGGAGAGAGAGAAGATAATCAGCAGGGTTTGGAATGAAGCCCCCAGAGGGGTCGTTGTTCAGTATGACACAGTTGTTCTGCTACTGGGTGCAAAAAGCAAAGGTTTCTTAGGGGCCAGAATTCTTCTGAATCGACTCTACCTGGGACATAATTTACTTCAGGTTTCTTACCCAGCAGCATCTGGATACTCAGATTATTTAAGTCAAACCAATTCAGAAAGTAACCTGTGTTCTGGTCCAGATGTGAGCGTGCATTGTTGTCCAGTCCTCTTCAGCACCACATTCCCCAAAGTTTATCAAGCTTAATGTGTAATTGAGATCTTTACTGACACACTCTCCAGCTTTTTGACATCCACTTGCTTACTTGTTGCTCATTCCAGAGGACGTTGCTTGAATTGGTTTAGACATATTAAATAGAGCGCTGAGACCAAAACAGCAATACCACTGGATTTAATTCTTTCTAGCTGATTAAATGATATAAAAAAGTAATAAACATTTTTAAAACTTTGCAAACAAACACACAAACAAATGAATACATATTAAAACTATGACGTGTCAGCAAATCAATCTTTGACTCACTTCCTGCTTAAATATCTTGACTCTTGTTTACACACACATATATATATATATTGAACTGCATATGTAAAACTAAAAGAAAAAGGAGGAATCATCACCACCCATGTTCTGATTCTGCTTTCACAGAAAGTTCATGTTCTGTAGGTGGAAATCGCTGCAGAAGTTTTTCGGTATAAAACCACATCAGAGCACGTCTACTCACCCACAGGAGCTGGTTACGTGTTCAGTGAGTCAGCGCTTTGCCAGGGTGAGTAAAAAAATGTGTTCTCACTCTCTAAGGTGTTGATGATACAAAGACCTGGCAGCTTATTAAGCTTTCCGGTTTCAGGTTTTGCTCTCTGAATTAACAAAAGTGGGAACTCCAAAGTGCAAAGCTCTTCCAGTTCATGGAATCAGCACATGACCAAAGTATATTTTCCTATTGAGGCTGAATGTTTTCAACATGATAAATGGAAATGGATTGCACATTTAAACACCAGCACATTCAGTCTATTAACCTTCGTGAAAAAAAGGACTATAAAATCTAGTTTACCTTTTATTCCAGCTTGTTTTTTGGCAGATTAATGATATGTAAAAGAGTAAAACCTCCTGAAAGCAACATTTTTCATGGTCTCCTTCCTTTTGCATCATTATTTCCATCACCTGTCCTTCTACTGGTGCCATACCTGAATGAGAAGACTGCCCAACTTGATGACAGGAACATTTACATTCACTCAGATTGCTCATTTAGATTTTGATGGGTGCACTTGAATGTCGATTTGCATTACTTTATAAACCTCAGCGCCATGATTCTGCCAGTGAGAGGTGAGACTGAGACCATATGTGTCTCCGATGGTGAGCACAGACCCATTCAGTTCTCTGAATATTGCCCATCAATCGTGGTAATAAGGGTGTCAGAATCTTTTCTCCATGAGCAGACAGCGAGGCAGACATTCGGGCAGGAAAAAGACCCATAAAAAATTTAAGCGGTGTTTCTCGGCAGAGTAAATTCTTGATGAGGTCAAGTGGTCACACAAAGCAGAAGGGGAAAACGGCGAGGTGCTAAAATTCACTCTCCACTTCATGAAAATTCACCAATAACTTTGCCCACTTTATTTCAACACATCCCTTCAAAAGAAGGAATCACAATAACATTTTTTTCAAGTAATTATCTCATTATTTCCAGGGTGTTCTGTATTGGATCATCCTCATTAATTCACTGTTTGACTCAGAAATAAATGTGTTTGTCCATATTCTCAGACTCATAATGTGATACATTTCAAAGGTGTCTGCATCAGCTCTGAAATGTCACAGCTGAAATTTGTTATTATTATTTTTTTCCAAATTTCAATTTCCTCTCAAGAGAATCAGCAGATGACACCAGTTTTGAGCTCAGTTGATGTTTAATAATGAAAATAATGTGAAGCCTTTCTGAATGTCACATCTCACTACTTGCAGCAACTCAGCTGTGAATCTAATCTAATCTTCTAAGAAAGATAATTTTATATATCTGTGTTCATGAACAAAGCAGGAAAAACACACCTTTAACCTGAGCTGTGTTTCCATTGGTTTAAACGGGCCTTATACCTGATGTAAAGCCTTTAGAAAACAATGTTTTTAAATTAGAATCGACAGGTCATCACAGGACTACAACAACCACACAGGAGGAAACTGGAGCACCTAAAGAAAACCTGCACATGCTCAGGTAGAACATACAAACTCCAGATTGAAGGGTTACAGTCAAACCAAAGACGCTTGATCCGCACTTCACCAAAGCCCGCATCAGAGCCGACTTCATTGAAGCGTATTACCCACAATGCATTGCTGCGTGTGAATTTTGACGGAAGAAGAAGATGGAGGTGGAACCATCCAGACCAAAAAAAATTTTTTCTGAAGTGTAGACTGCAAATAATCAATAATTCATTTTATTATCTAGATGTGTAATTACAGTCGATTGATTCTCTGTTGGAAAGATGTGTCACATATCTGATAAATAATATATAATATAATTAATTACTTAATTAATAATGGTACTGACGTGTATTTTTGGACATGATTTCGGACATGATACACTAACAGTTTAATCACTTATTCTGTCTTATACACCTCCTTTGGTTCCTGCGCTTCATTCTCCTCAAAATAAATGTTTGTTGGAGTTTTAAAATCATTTCTAGTATGAAAATAGCGCAAACAGTGACCGGTACTGCCATTTTGGTTGTCATGGAGAACAAACGCTGTGGCACGTAGTGCTCGCTGTCCCAATACTGCTAATATGTGCGCACTTGTTCATTACACACTTCAAGCCCTTATATGCCCTTCTGCTAAGTGCACTTCGTGGAAGACCGTAGGGTGCAGTGCGGGTATTGGGACAGGGCCTTAAAGACATTATATGTAGAATGTTCATAGTCAGAGAGCTAAAAATGTTTTGATTGCCATAAATTCATATGTGATTAATTTTTATTTTAAAAAGTCACTGATCTTTTTTTAAATTTTTGACAGTCCGGCAAACTTGTAGTGCTTTTTTCCACCACTAGAGTGAGTATAAGCCAGCGCTGAGCTCTTGATCTGCCGCTCTGTGTGACAGAATGGGGAATAATACTCGTTTTTGCCACCCTGTGGTGATTAGTGGAAATTACAGGGTTGTGTTTTGGCTCATTACTGCCACCTGTTGTTGAAAATAAAAGCCATTATTTTCTATACAGTATGCCTTTAACATTGTTTTTTTAAAGCCAGTGCCCATTTTTCCACACAATGCAGGGTTTTAGCACAATTCACACATTTTGTATAGTTTAGTTGGAGCTGCTCAACAGTACTCAGATATCCCAGACGGCACAGGAAATCAGAACTTTTCAAAACAGAGGGAGAAAAAGTATCATCACTGTTGAGCACATCACAGCAGTCAGCCTAAAAAAGTACCTGAACCAATGACTGGACTTTATCTCCCATCTGTAGGGATCCAAAGACAGTGAGCTCTTTTCAAAGCATTTCCAAAAACTTCTGCTTTGCTAAAAACAGAAAGGATTTTATTTGGATTTTGCATGTTGCCTGCTCTTCCCTGCACATGGTACGTTAATGTACAGCAAAAAGCAGATGATTACGCAAGAAGATTGATGAGAGGATTCAAGGTTCATATATTGATTTAATGTTAGTCAAAATTCAAAAGAGAAATAATCACAGACAATATGAAGGATGGTACATTGGTCAGAGTTTGGTGATAAATGATGGTGAGAATTGGATCATTTAAAAAGAAAGAAGGTCAGGATGACACCAAGGCCAGTTAAATCATTATTATGAGGCTGCAGCCAGAACTACATCCTCTTTTGATGTTTCTGCTTTATTCTCCATCAGCTGGGCTGCTAATTAACTACTTTATTCTGAGTAAGCACTGTTCATAAAACAAACTCTGCTTCATTTATTTTCATCTGCCCGTGAAACATGACCACGATTGATCAAAACGTTAACATTGCACTAATTAAAGACTGGGTTTTCAGTTTAATTCTGCCTTGAGCACAAATGAGCAGAATTCTCTCTTACATGGTCTTAACTCCAGATTAAATGCTCTGGAATGCCTAAAGCTTGTTTGACCTCGATTTTCAGGCAACAGTAGACTGTCGTGTCTCAGAGTCAACGTGGGTCGACATTGACCCCCAAAAATGTTTAGAAGCTGGCTAATGTTGTAAAGGCAAATAAAAATATGAGGCTCTAATGGCTGAAAAATATTATTTAAAAAAATTGAAAATGGGAACATGTCAGATGATACCATGAATAAGTTGTTAAGTCATACTATGGAGGCTTTTTTCATCAGGGCAGCATAAATCACCAGAACACCACAGATTACGGAAGTTATTTAGTCTATTGTAAAGCCATCGGAGGGTCTAGTGATGTCTAATATGAAGATGAACGTGTTTTTTGGTGAATATCCACCTAGACAAGTTTCAAAATTGTAGCTTAAAGTTTTGAAAGTTATTCAGTACTGCTTTAACATTGCTGTTGTGAGAGCGCTGCTCTGTTACAGGTACCAAACTGCAAACATGATAAAAGTTCCTTACATCATGAATGAAGATGGAAAGATACAAAAAAAATAAAAAATGCAAAAAACCCATATCCAGATAAATAGCGTCTGTATACAATTCATGGATTATAATTAAAGTTTAAAAATGTAATTCTGCTGGAATGCTCTTATGTTGCATTCAGAATTACTAAAATTGATGCAAATGCATTTAAAAAATAAATAATTAACCATTAAGAGGTTCAGGATCTGCAACGGTATATTAATGATTAATCTTTTTTTAATTCATTTCATTTGAACAGGTTCAATGAATGCAGAACATATTCTGAAATTGACTTTTCCACTAAAAAGACTAGTGTAATCAATAAAGAGAAAGCTAACACCTGATAAAAAACAATACCATTTGTAAAATGAGCATTAAATCTTTAAAAAATCTATTTGTTTAAATCAAATTCAAACTCTGCTTTTCCCTTCAGAGACAAAGCTGTTTACAAGTATTGTACAAATGTCTGTAAATAAAAAAGAGCCTGAGTTGAATGGTATGTGTTTGCACTTTAGCTAAAGTCTGATTATTTTTTTCTGTTATAGACTCTTGAGGCTTTAGAGTTCCATTCAGCTGCTGCAGTAGAAAAAACAGGAGCCATTTAGATTGACCCCTCTCTGCACTTGTCACAGTTTCATCTTTTCTTTTGTCCCCTCTTGAGGCGCCGTCCTCATTTCCTGCAGGCCATTTAAACCCAACATTAACAGCACTTTCAGAGTGGTTCTGCTGCAAGTTCCATTCAACTTCAACACTTATTAAATTGCCTTAAAATTTCAACTGTCCGTTTTCCCATCATCATTACATCGAAAAGAAAAACATCCAATATCATCATTACCTTCTAAGTCACATTTCAGTTACAGTTGATAATGTAAACATCGTTCGCTGCCGTGATCCTCCAGAGCAGCACCTGATCTACGCAGATAAACATAATTAGATCCTTATTCACTTTGCCTGTGATACAGAGGACCCTGGGGGGATTTTCTGTCCCGGGTCAAGCTACAGTTCCTTTTTTCCTTCAGTTGTAAAACAATAATGAAAATAAATAAAATAAAAACAAATAAATAATAAATTGGCCCCTTTCTGACCAAAGTACTTGGATTCACCACCAGATGGCCAAAGACTTGTATAGGATTTGATGCAGCAGGTGTTTTGAGGAAAGTATTAATCCTGTTAAAGCGACAGAGATCTTACGGTGCGTTCACACCGGCTGCTTTGTCAACGTCAAGCAACGTTCACAACTCTTCAAGTTTGAAGCTTGAAAGTTGAGGCTTGTAGGGCCTGCCAGTTAAAACGCATAGGCGTTGAAGCTTGTAACGCCTGACTATTAAAAAGAGCGCGTAGGCGGGGTTTCCTTTCTTATCGGATGCTCTGAGCTATGGCAGATCAGATAGAGAGAGTGGCTCTGCTTTATTTACTCCATTTGTGGATACAGCCCATTCTTCAGATGCATTCTGAGTTTGAGGAGTTAAACCATTTGCTCCAGGAGCCACATATTGATGAGGTTTGCTTGTTTGACGACTTCCTGCTTCATTCAGGTTACGTGCAGTGACGTCACTCCAATAAGATGCTCTGATTGGTTGACATGCCGCTTTAAGAGCGTCAAAAGTTCTGCTAGCTGAACTTCTGCGTTGCTCGCGTTTCAAGCTTCAACGCCTGAAACGCTTGAAAAGCTTTGAAAGTTGATGCTGCTAACGCTCACAAAGCGACACAGAGACTCTGACGCTGGTCTGATGGACTCCACCATAGACTTTACATGTAAACTTGACGTTTCTGACGTTGACGGTTGGAACGCACCATTAGAAACCTAAAAACATCAAATACGATACATTTAGCGTCATAGGGCTAACACACATTCCTATTGTTTAAAGACCCACTTTGGTCATCTTTTAAGCTATTTTATAGTATCTCAGCAGTCTTTAAATTCCTGTTTGCCTTCAGTTACATAATAATGGCGTTTTTACCCCAAATCACAAAACTTGTGCTGTTTTTTTGAAAGCGGTTTCTGCAAAGCGGCAGTAAGCTCACTAGCAATTCAATTCTGTTCTGCGGGTGGAACCATTGGCAAGGAGAACCCCCTCCTTGCTCCTTCCTGTTGCTGAGAGATCCCTCACAGATCTCTCTGTTTATGCTAGCATTACAGCTAAAATTTTAGCTGGCGCTTGTGGCCCCGCCCAGTGGATTTTCTACATCACAAATCTAGTCTGTTTTAGAAGTATATTTGCATCTGCTACTGATTCAAAGCAATTTGAATTAAAAATGCAATTTTTAGCTTAATTTTCTTAAGATACATCTTCTAGCATCAGAAAAAGGCCACAAGAACATGTTAACAACATGGAAAACTTGATTTTTATCGGCGTGGGTCTTTAACACTCTTTTGTGCACAAGATAAATTCTACTTGCAAAAACAAAAATGCAAGAAACAGGATTTGTATTGATGTATTTTACGTCCTTTACAGTTTTTCTTCCATCACCTTCTAGTGTATCCTCACCCAGATCATCAACAACTGGCATCCTTTATTTATGAACTACTGTGTGTGTCAATACACAGATTTCTCATTGTGTCCTTACAGGTTACAGAACTTCACTAAAATTCTATTCATGTTTTTGTTTTTCTTGAGTGACATTTTTATTGAATCCCTGTGGCTCAGAATACTACAAAACTGGAACAAAAGGTCAGTAAATGATATAAATACATTTGGGAAGCACTAGAGAAATAAAAAAAATATATATGACTGATGAAAAACAGTAGGTGAAAAGATAAATCTTTCCTGTGTCTTTTTGGAGGTGAATATTTAGACAAAAGCCTTGAACTCTTTTTCTCTGTCTTTTTTAATTCTGTCCAAGGTTGATACAATCAATACAGTTTGAGCTAATGATTGGATGTGGTTTTTTCCTTCCAAAGGCAAAAAAGGGAAAGATAAAATATAAGGCATGACTTTCAACCGCCTGCTCAACTTACCTGTTTTGCACGGTGATTAGATTTGCTTGTGTGGCTCTGAAACCTCAGGAAAGGTCGATAACTGTAATTATCATCAGCCCAAGGCGCAAGAACACGTTCGACCAAAATATTTGATGGACAGATCCCAATCTACACCAGAATGATGACTTCATGGATTGATAAAATTTGATTATAACACAAGAAATTCAGAATGTTGTGGGTTAAAATTGATTATTTATAAAAAACATTCTGTATAGTCTGCAATCAGCCACAACATTAAACTTCTCTATCATGTAGTCCAAGAAACAGTTTTGATCATTTGAAATGTTTGTTTGCTTTTGTTTTCTTAGCCGGTTCACTGGTGCGTTACATTTAGCTTTCTGCTCCCAATTAGCCCACCTGCCTTTTATCAGCCAACAGCTCTCTAAGTTTTCAGTTGCTGTTTCCTTTCTCGTTGTCTTATCTGTGATTATTTTTAGACATTTTAAGCATTTATAAAACACTCTACACAAACACGAAACTATGCAAAATATTTTACTGTAGAACGTGCGAGACAAGATGATGGCAAATGCAAAACAGAATCTATAGTGTCGTAATACAGACCTCTCATACACTCACGCATCATGTAGATTTGTTTATACTGGTACAATATATACATTTATGAAATGAAATGAAATGAAATGAAATGAAATGAAATGAAATGAAATGAAATGAAAATGAAATGAAATGAAAAATACTTTATTTATCCCAGAAGGGAAATTCAACTGGAGATACAGAGAACAGCTTGGCCTTCACTCTCCAGGCAGCCAAGGGTCACAGTGTGCCCGGCGCACGTCGATCAGACCAGCCAAGATCACACAGGAGAATACATACAAATACATACATACATATACAGTGGGGCAAAAAAGTATTTAGTCAGCCACCAATTGTGTAAGTTCTCCCACTTAAAAAGATCAGAGAGGCCTGTAATTTTCATCATAGGTATACCTCAACTATGAGAGACAAAATGAGGAAAAAAAATCCAGAAAATCACATTGTCTGATTTTTAAAGAATTTATTTGCAAATTATGGTGGAAAATAAGTATTTAGTCAATCACAAAAGTTAATCTCAATACTTTGTTATATAGCCTTTGTTGGCAATGACAGAGGTCAAACGTTTTCTGTAAGTCTTCACAAGGTTTTCACACACTGTTGCTGGTATTTTGGCCCATTCCTCCATGCAGATCTCCTCTAGAGCAGTGATGTTTTGGGGCTGACGCTGGGCAACACGGACTTTCAACTCCCTCCAGAGATTTTCTATGGGGTTGAGATCTGGAGACTGGCTAGGCCACTCCAGGACCTTGAAATGCTTCTTACGAAGCCACTCCTTCGTTGCCCGGGCGGTGTGTTTGGGATCATTGTCATGCTGAAAGACCCAGCCACGTCTCATTTTCAATGCCCTTGCTGATGGAAGGAGGTTTTCACTCAAAATCTTACGATACATGGCCCCATTCATTCTTTCCTTTACACGGATCAGTCGTCCTGGTCCCCTTGCAGAAAAACAGCCCCAAAGCATGATGTTTCCACCCCCATGCTTTACAGTAGGTATGGTGTTCTTTGGATCCAACTCAGCATTCTTTCCCCTCCAAACACGACAAGTTGAGTTTCTACCAAAAAGTTCTATTTTGGTTTCATCTGACCATATGATGTTCTCCCAATCCTCTTCTGGATCATCCAAATGCTCTCTAGCAAACCGCAGACGGGCCTGGACGTGTCCTGGCTTCAGCAGGGGGACACGTCTGGCACTGCAGGATTTGAGTCCCTGGCGGCGTAGTGTGTTACTGATGGTAGCCTTTGTTACTTTGGTCCCAGCTCTCTGCAGGTCATTCACTAGGTCCCTCCGTGTGGTGAAGTTCACACAGGTGCCATTAATACAGGTAAGGAGTGGAGGACCGAGGAGCCTCTTAAAGAAGTTACAGGTCTGTGAAAGCCAGAAATCTTACTTGTTTGTAGGTGACCAAATACTTATTTTCCACCATAATTTGCAAATAAATTCTTTAAAAATCAGACAATGTGATTTTCTGGATTTTTTTTGCTCATTTTGTCTCTCATAGTTGAGGTATACCTATGATGAAAATTACAGGCCTCTCTGATCTTTTTAAGTGGGAGAACTTACACAATTGGTGGCTGACTAAATACTTTTTTGCCCCACTGTACATAAGCATGCATCAACCTGTGTGTTAGGAAAAGAATAAACCAGAAAGAACACATGAGGGGAGATAGGTAAAAAAAATTCCTCTCACGCAGCACCCACTGGGTGGCGCTGTTTGAGATTGAAAAAAAAGCCTTAGAGGGGGACAATAAACGAGACACGTCGAGAACTTTTGTAGGGATGTGAAGTGCGATCAGTGTGTGTATGCATGCAGAGAAGAGTCAAGGACACCATCTCTGGGCCAGAATCGTTGTTATGTCTGTCCTCAGTCTGTTGGCGTCCAGTGGACAGGGGAAGGGAGGGGCTGTGGTCCTCCGTACTCGCTGCTCCAGGAGACTTCAGTGCATTGGCCTTGAGGCCAGCCGAAACAAAGATAAGAGTGATTAGATCGAAGCCGAAGAATTTTAGCAGCTCCTGTTGTCCATATGGTACACTTATGTGGAGAATCCCAAACAGCCAAATAAAACCAAATTACATGAAATAGCCAATCAATCACTCCTCCACATAGAACTGAACCTGCAGCTTCTCCAAGATGACACCCATTCTTCCAGTGAGATCCAACACATCAGTCTGAGACCCCCGAGCTTTCTAGTCCGAGTGCTGCCAGATAAGGTTACATACTTTCTTTATTTTCCAAATTTGTCAATACGTCAGGTGACTGCCAGCTCCAATCAGCAGGTTCCCACGTCAGTAATCCAAATAAATACGTCCTCCACCGACAAAGCGTGGGTCGAGTCCGAGCATGGTGGCTCCCCTTTCTCAAGCCTCAATTGTAGTAAAAAAAAAGTTTTCCAATGTGTAAGTGACCACGATACCAGATCCATATAAATTTCCAGTTCGTAGCAGCCAGTACTGAAGGCACAGAGACATGCAGACATGAGACAGAAGCAGGAAAGGGGGAGAGGGTTGAAGAAGATAAGGGAGAAGCTGCGAAATGCGACTGTCCTCGACAAGAGCAAGACAAGAAAATTTATGATATATACTGTAACTTACCCTGACGTCATAAAGTTTTCCAGTAGCAGACCTTCATGAGGCTTCAGTAGACGTGCTGCTGCGTGAAGTTGTTCTTGTTGTGGGTGATGTAGATGTTATACCAGCCTGCTGCCCGGCACAAGTAGAGAGTTTGTACAGCACTGGGTTTTAGTCTAATTCTGTCCCTATTTCTGTAACCGGTCCTGAACTCCGGCAGATCACTCACATTGTGGTCATCTTCATGAAAATGAGCATCTCACACTAAAAAACCGATTGTCTCTCATTTGCATGTGAAATCCTGCCTTTATGGTACAAACCTCCCATGTTTGAAAGGGATTCATCTGTGGGGGAAATCTGTGATCTTGATGTTCAGACAAATTTGAGTTGGTAAAACCCCCCAAAATGCTATTGTTCACATTACTGTAATGTAACAAATTAAAGTCCTAAAAGCTACACAACCAAACAGCTTGAAGTTGTTTGACCCTTTAACATGTCACACATCATGTGTCCATTAACAAGGTGTGTTTTTACAGATTCTGGACAATTGACCTTTCGCCGAGTCCCGCCCCCTTTGGTTACTTTTGCTACGTCTGACAAAAATGACCAGCGCAACAGATTATCATGACTGGAAGAGGTATTTCCATGTGTGTCAGTGACCTTTTTTGGTGAAAAACTTTTGCGACATCCTCCTCAGACCAGCTCTGTTGAGTGCCATCTGTCTGCTCACAGCTTGCAGCCGGCGAGCACTCCCAGCTGCCAGCACCTGCAAAGCTCGGTCCCTGTCTCACCGACAGCCAGTGGCAATCCCAAGCTGGCTCACGCTCATCCACAGGTGGACCGTGCCACCTCTCGGGACGCTCCTCACCACCAAGCTCCCCCTGACGTCTAGTTAGTAGTTAGTAGATGTAAGCGCAGCGCTTTACCATCTTGTTCGGAATTTATGTTTTTCCGACCTGCTCACATAGTAATGGTTGTGTGATTGGTCAATGGCTGTTTTGGGGGCGGGGCCAGCGAAAGGTCAATTGAGCTCCTTAGAAACAACTTCAGTATCTATCCAGTGTTTTTTCAATGTGTTTAACTCTTGCAAATCTTGATTATAAATTGGAAACAAGTGCTTTCTGAAAGAAAAAAGTTAATAAATGCTCTTTAAGTGACACCACCCTACATGTTTAGCATGTTCATTGCTCCTATGAACTGCATGTCTAAACCCTCTTTTTCTAAGACCCTTGTTTACAGCTTAACACTTAGCATTACAAGAACTCAACATTGCACATGTTTTAAAAACATAGTCTGTCATTTTCTACATTGATAAAAAGGAAAAAATGTAATTCTCTTACTACAGCGCAGAATAATAACAGCGCTTCCTTACTCTTCTCTCCCTGAACATCTGCCGTTATGCAGCTGTCATCACGTATCAGCAGGTGACAGATCATACAGATTGTGTTAAAGTGCTGTCTGTGAACACTTGCAGATGGCCTATGTCAACCCTGACACATACACTCGTCTCGGTAAAGAAGCTTCCCACAACACCCTGTCATTTCATTTTTGAATTAATTTCTGAGCATAGACTCAGATTTTGTTTGACAAGAAGCAACTTTGTGGTCTCATACAGTTCTGTGCAGAAGTTTTAGGCAGTGGGAAAAAAAATCCATCAATATTAAATCAATATTTTTGTGAGCAGCTGTTCAAACAGCATCAATTCACATGCAGCCAGTTTGTGCAGGAATTCAGTCACTACTTGGAGACATAGCTACTCCTGTCTCTTCATGTCCTCCCCAATATAATTAATGATGTTGAGTTCAGGTCTGCATGAAGGATAAAGCTAGATGATTTTTTCACTCTACAGCTTTTCAGTTAACTAACAACATCCTGCTAAAGCAGAACTACAGCAATAAACATGTTGGTCTCAACAGCTAGAATCCAGAGAATCTATGAAGGAAACTGATGTTCACAGCACATATTTAAAATAGGTTAAAAAACAATTCTAAATGATCTTATTATGCAGCATTTTGTCATACCTGCTTAAAACCTTTAACTCTAGTTGATTCTGCACATGCCTGAACATTTTGGTCTTTGCATTCTGTCCCAAACAGCAGTGTTTACAGGTGACAAACAGACACGAAGAGTGTTTATGTTACATAAAAACAGCAACTTCAATGTTCAATAGTCTTAAAATAAAGCAAATCTAGTCTCTGGAAGAAAATGAGCCTCATGATTTAAAGCAAAAAGGTTGAGTTTTTATTATTGTGTCATTCAGACAATATTTGTGATCTAGTGGAATTGGTTTTACAAGTGACTGGTGTCAGACTTAAACATGAAATACTTGTTAACTTATGTCAATAAAATAATTGCTTTCCAGTTAGCTCTTAAATCCACAAGGAAGGAAAATTGACAAAAGAGAAAATATGTTCCTAACAAACCAGAACAAGGAGAAAAAAAATCAATAATCAAGCCATTCAGCTTGTCCAAACATAAACATACAAGATGAGGATTCTACATGTAAACTATCAGGTGCAAATTTCAAATGTCATGTTCAAGTTTATAGCCTGAAAGGTGGAAAAAAATAGCTACAATAAAATATTCAGTGATATCCATCTCTTTTTTAACCTATTAAGTTATTATATGCCAAATTTACTAAATTGTTAATGGTGTAAAAATATTATCCATCCACCCATCCACCCACCCATCCACCCATCCATCCATCCATCCATCCATCCATCCATCCATCCATCCATCCATCCATCCATCCATCCATCCATCCATCCACCCACCCATCCACCCACCATCCATCCATCCATCCATCCATCCGCCCATCCACCCAATCCACCACTCCCTCCCTCCATCCATCCATCCCCCATCCACCCATCCACCCATCCATCCATCCATCCATCCATCCATCCATCCATCCATCCATCCATCCATCCATCCATCCATCCATCCACCCATCCACCCACCATCCTCCCCATCCATCCATCCATCCATCCACCCATCCACCCATCCATCCATCCATCCATCCATCCATCCATCCACCCATCCATCCATCCATCCATCCATCCATCCATCCATCCATCCATCCATCCATCCACCCACCCATCCATCCTCCATCCCCATCCATCCATCCATCCATCCATCCATCCACCCATCCACCCATCCATCCATCCATCCATCCATCCATCCATCCATCCATCCATCCATCCATCCATCCATCCATCCATCCATCCATCCATCCATCCACCCACCCATCCATCCATCCATCATCCATCCATCCATCCATCCATCCATCCATCCATCCATCCATCCACCCATCCACCCATCCACCCATCCATCCATCCATCCATCCATCCATCCATCCACCCATCCATCCATCCATCCATCCATCCATCCATCCACCCACCCATCCACCCATCCATCCATCCATCCATCCATCCATCCATCCATCCATCCATCCATCCATCCATCCATCCATCCACCCATCCACCCATCCACCCATCCATCCTCCCTCCATCCCCATCCATCCATCCATCCATCCATCCATCCACCCATCCACCCATCCACCCATCCATCCATCCATCCATCCATCCATCCATCCATCCATCCATCCATCCATCCATCCATCCATCCACCCACCCACCCACCTATCCATCCATCCACCCATCCATCCATCCATCCATCCATCCATCCATCCATCCACCCATCCACCCACCCATCCACCCATCCACCCATCCATCCATCCATCCATCCATCCATCCATCCATCCATCCATCCATCCATCCATCCATCCATCCATCCATCCATCGTGGAGGTCATGGCCTAGATATTCTGGTACTGTTTGTGTAGTAAAAGCTGAGCCCTTCTCCCATCTAGTCATGTGTGGTCACATTCATGATATTGCCTTGTGAATCCTAGTTTCTTCCTTTTTTCTTTGATATGAAACACAAAATGATGCAGCCAAGTCAGGAATAAGTTTATTCTACCACCTAATACGGACGTTATCAGCCTTGAGTTCATGAAGAAAAAACTCAATCAATCAATTGATCGATTTCTCTACATGGGCGTGGTGATGAACATCAACTCAGGTAAAGCTTGGTGAAGGACACGTTGGAGTCCAGTCTCTTCATTCCTGTGTTCTGCCTGACACATCATCTTGTTTATCCTGTAAACGAGTTAACTCTCCTCATATCACCTCAGTAAAAGTCTGAAACCTGTTTATTGACTACATGAACAATATGAATTCTTCACTGTCATGAATTATTTCAACAGCTGTTTGGGCCATTTGTTAAACAAACATTTCCCCAGGAATTTTCACTTTGCTGACACTTAAAATTTAACATATTGGAGATAAATATTTCACTGTCATATTTCATCTGCTTTCAGATTTTGGAAACATTGAGAGCAAGATATCGGATTTCAGAAGTAAGTTCTGTTGGTTTACAAATATGACAGTTTTTTATTATTATTATTAAACAGAAGCTTTGCAGCTTTGTTGCTTCCCTATAGATCAGCTGATGCAGCAGCACTGTTTGACAAATAAAAGAAATATAAGAGAATGAAAATAAACCCATGAATAAGTAATTGAACACTGCACAGACACATGCAAACAAAACAAGTGATAGTTGAAAGCCTTTGTTGATTTAACTTGTGCATATCTAAAAATCACACTGAAGCCAGTGAGATATTTGTCTTGCAAATCCAGACATCCAGAGATTTGATAAAACACCTCAAGTGGGCAGCCAGAATATTTTGTAGCTGCACCTCACCTGCAATTTAAACATTATAAAATGTAGACAGAAGGCAACCTGAGAAATGTGATAAATCCTCCAGTAAAAGACGCTGCAGGCATCAGCTTTTTGTAAAAAGACTGAACAAATTATTGAAATATGATTTTTTTTACATGCTAATCAAACTCAGATTGAGAATCTGAAATGAAAGTTCATCAGACTTTGTTTATTTTGAAATTTATTTGAAATGTATTTAAAGGATAACCCCTTGAGATGCAACATCTTGTTTTCGAGGGGGTCCTTCAGAAAAAACTACAATACAACACATAACACTCATTCACTCAAACATTCATACGGCTCTCTATACCAAGTACCAGCCCTCTAGCTGTGTTGATGCAGCAAGTATTTGATCATAGGACATATTATGCAGGTTACAAAGAGTTCAAAACAAAAAAAATAATAAAAACAGACAGCTAAAAGGAATATAATCAAAAGCAGGAACATGTGTTCTGTAAATAATCATATAGTGAAGCTCTAAAAGAATTAATCTTGATTGTATTTGGTAAATTATTCCAATCTGATGAGGCTTTAAATTGGAATGCCCAGCGACCGACTTCTTTATTAATTTTGGGAACACGAAAGAATAATTATTCAGTATGCTTTAAACTAAAAGAAGAACTACATGGGATTAAATAATGTTTCAAATAATGAGGATAATTTAAGAAATGAATGCCTTGAAAATGCCTTCTTGAGTTTAACGATAGCAAGTTTAAAGATTTGACAATGGTGCGTTTTATACGAACATCTCAAAATAAATCTGCATTTTCCAAATACTTGTTTCACACACTTTTTTATCAATGTTTTTTCCACAACTTTTTCAATCTGTTCAAATGAAATCAGTCAACATTTCACATACAAGTGGCATCAGTGTCGATGAATTTATGTGATAACATTTTTTGGATAACTGAAGAAAACTCTATTTGTGTTTGGTAAATACCCACAATTCTTTACACTGCACAGGGTGAGACAGACAGAGATGGACTCCTGTGTTCAAATAATGTCTCAGACCTGAGCAATAGAAAATTAGATTTCCCCACTGCAGTTAATAACATTTTGAGTGCACCAAAATGATGGACTGAAGAAAGAGCCTGAGACCTTAAATTACAGGACAAAAAACAAAAACACAGCAGATGATGATTTCCCTGCTTACGCCCTGCTGAAACCCTGCACTCCACAATAATTCTTCTTTAGAAATGTTTGATTGTCACTCTAAATATTTTGATTTTAATTCATGACTAACCACAGTAGATAATAAGAGCTGTGAAAATAGCCAAAACCTTCCCTGCACCTCATCACCTAATCATTGTGTGGAAATAACTCATTATACTTGTTAAAACATAGTAATATGTGTGCTACTTGTAACTTGGCGGATATCCTGAGCTCTGCTGAACCCATTATTTACTAAATCGCCAACTTTACTTGTAAAATCACTTCTGTAATGAGTTTTTAGTGGATAAGACTGTTTCTAAGGTTAGAAAATAAATTAATCTTAAAATAAAATGTTTGAGTCAATATCCAGAAGAAAATTGTGGAAAGCAAGCAATCACAGAAATCAATAATTGTACGTTAGCTCAAGGAAGGTGAAAAGTCGCACAGAGCTCGTGAAAACATGTGAAAACACAGAGTGAAGAACTTGTATATGTCAACAACGTCACACTTTGTCAGCTGTTTTTGGGTGGCTGAGTAGCTGCATGTCATCATTCAGTAGTGCTAAGACCCAAAAAATAAATAAAATAAAAATAAGAACATTAAACTCCTCATCTGTTCCTCTCCCTTGATAGAGGAGGTGAGACAGAAGGCAACACCTGGCTCTCCATCAGCTCCCTTAGGGCACAAATCCTCACACTTTACTCCTCTGAAGTGAGAGAAACTGTCATCAAATCAGACACACACACGCTGATGCTCGAGGCATGTATGCAGCATGAGCGCAACCTCACACATGCATACAGATGTGTTAAACTGCATCTCAAGTGACAACAGTCACCTTAGCAACAAGTGTCACACCAGTTGGTCCTCACATAGTTTTGTGGGTGTGCATTGTTTTAAGCAATATCACACTTGAGGTCGTGCTGTTGTACCGAATATCAGCACTGGTGTGATACGGTCGTAGACACAAGGCCACAGGCCGGTGCTCCTCAGGTTGAAGGCCTTTCCCTTTCTTTACCAAACATAAGCAACATCCATGAGCCCAAATAATTCCAGTTTAGTCCCACAGACTTCCAAAACTCATCTTTACCTTTCAGTTCATGGAAAAACCTCAGTTGGGCTGCGATGTGCTGCTCTTTGATTAAAGGGCTTCTTCTGGTGAGGGTCTGATCATAGACAGAGCAGGAGAGCTCAGCTCCTTCTTCACTACAACAGACTGAAGCAACGTCCTCATTACTGCAGAATAAAACCCGATCCATCAGTCCAGCTCCTGCTGCATCCTGCCACCACTCACAAGCAAGACGCTATGACATATATGTGGAAAATAAAAGTTTGGATCATCTACTCATGCCTGCAGAAACATGGAATCACTGTTTAATGAACTGCCATTAATTTTCCTGAGTGTTGTAGTTCAGTGGTTTTTCTTTTGTGGGAAGATGACAAAAGGGGAGTAAGAAAGCTCAGTAAATGAGGTCTAATGGGGTTTTGAAACCAGCAGAGACTAATGTATGAATCTGCATTACTCTGTGTTCAAAGTGTCCTCATAAGAAAAAAGCAGAGTGTTCAACCAGAATAAAAAAGATCTATAGGTTTTGAAACATAAAATAAAAATGAGACCGAGCAGAATATTTCAAGAAAATAAAAGTAAGATTCTATTTTTATATAACATTTGGTTAATTAACAGCTTTAATGACTTTAAAGTTTGTTTCGCTCGTTTTATCCTGCTGTTAGATCCTTGGTGTCTGATTTAAACAACTCTAAACAACAAGCTCAAAACAGTTTTCTTTAAATGCAAACATAAAACATAATATACTATATACAAAACAAAAATGAAAAAAGGAAAGCAGAGAGTTTGACTGATGTTTATCTAATGGTTGGGATGATTACATTGCCCTTGTGGTCACACAGCCTGCCATGCTGATTTGGTTGAATGCTGATGCCGCAGCTCTGATATGAAAGCAACCCACACAGAAGCTCAGGAGATTAGCAGAGATTTGAGCCACCAGAGGAGCAAATTTGATCCCATTTTCTGCTCTAACCAAACACTGCTGCTGCCTGAAATTATGGAACTGTGCTAAATTGAAGGACACCCTAAAAAGGAGAAGAAAACTATTACATTATTATTGAAACCTCATTAGAAGTTTAGGAAACGACATTTGAAATAAGAAGCGCTGCTCTGCAAACATTGTATGAAGCATCCTAAAAAACCAAAACCCAAGTAAGAAAAATCCTGGTCTGGAATCAAGACTTTACTGGATGCATCCATCCATCCATTTTCTGAAACTGCTTCTTCCTGGTCAGGATCGCAGACAGCTGGTGTCTATCTCCAGCTGTCTCTGGGTGAGAGGCAGGAGACACCCTGGAAGGGTAAAATGTCACAATCTATTGAAAAAACTTTGTGAAATCCAAAAGTTCTTGGACTGAACTTTATTTTTTCCATCGTATGGTCATTATCATGTTTTCCTGCTCCCTAAAATTTCAGTTTATCCCCAACAAATTACAGTTTTATACAATAATCCTAATGTCTTAAATTATTATTTCATACAACTTCAGGATTTTCATTATATTGGATTCACTGAATTGGGGACTATCATGTTTGCAAAAATCCCCGAAATACAATTTTTCAAAAAGCAATGCAGTGTGGTGCAGGCAGGCAGAGGTAGAGTAACAGTCCAGAAGGGTGTTGAAGCCGTGAAATCCACAAAAAACACAAACATCCAGAGGAGCCGACAGAGACGAGGTCGGGGACGGTCCAGGGTCGAAACACACAGTTAATCCAATGTGACAGACAGACAGGTTCAGGTACAAACTGGCGCGGTTGAGGAGGTGAAAATCATTCAACTCACTGGTCCAGAACAAAAGACTCACACGGTTTAAACAAGGAAGAACACAGGTGTAGGACTGAGGCTAATTAACAAGATGCAAGACATGAACTGTTTGTTAGTGGGGTTAAGAAGGACACAAACACACACGACACTACAGTGAAACGACCTGCACACAGAGCCGATCTAATCAGGACATAAAATAATTATGCAACTAAACTCACAGGAGGACAATAACTAAGATAAGGGTGTGTGGAACATAGAACACAGGCAGATAAGAGCTGGGTTAGGTGGGAGAGGTCAGCTAGAAATTCAAGTTTTTGGAAGAAAACCTGCCAGCAAACACGTTTAATTCATAGACTGTTACCAAAAACTCAGAGCTACACATAGCTCTCCAACTGAAAACAGTTTCCTTGATTTCAGAGTTAATTTACTCTGAGTTTACAAATAACCACCTTTCTGTAACTGATTCAGTGGTCGAATTATTTGTTTAAATTGTCCTCAAGCGACTGATATCAGGAGTGTTGGTGGAGTAGAGAAACATATAAAACCTGTGGGAAAGGGATAGAATTGAACATCATGTTTAAGGGATCTTAATAGCATTTTGATCTCCCAGTCAAGTCCAAATTTCCGTTAGGGGTGGGTAAACAATTATATGGAAAAAAATTATTCCGCCGATTATTTTATCAAGTAGTCTGCTATTCGTGGCAAATGTCAGTCTAATAACGTGTTTCACTCAGAAACGACCACAGTGTTACTAAGTTAACGCAAATCCTGAATTGGTAAATGTAACGTTGAACAGATACGTCTACAAGTCACTACTCACACCAGCACAACTTCTACGTAGGAACATCTGGGCTCTGCTCACTTCGGTGGTGCGATCTAATTGTGTTTCTGTTAGAGCCCTGCATTTGAGTCCAAGGCCCGTGGGCCAAGCTTTGGGCCCCTCGGGGTGGACATGGGCCAGGCTCTGGCTTTTTTTTTACCTGCAAATTAAAGCAATGTGTTATGTTCCTTGTTTATCCAACTTAAATGGCGACATTTGAATGCAGCATCCGCTCTTCCCACTCTCTCTCCCGCCGGCCACCTGCTCGCTCACACCCCAAACGCCAGTGACTGTCTCTGGAGGTACTGCTACTGGCACATCTGGCCTGCTTGGTGCTGAGTGTCCCAGCCAGCAGCAGCAGCGAGCGTACGTTTAGTACAGCTGGACATTGAGGAGAGGGGGACTGGACTTGCCCCCCGACAGTGTTGATCCTATTCTGTTTCTGCATGATGCCAAGAAGTAGGCTTGAAGATGTTTTGTTATGGTTAAATAACGTCAACTGTTACTGCATTTTTCGATCATGCACAAAAAAGGGGGTTGGCCAGGCAGGGTTCGGGCTTGTTAAATCTGAAACCCGGGCTTGGGCCCGACCCTCACGGGCCAGGGCCGGGCTTGAGCTCTGAATACAGGCCCGAGCAGGGCCCTAGTTTGTGTCTGCTTCAGCAGCTAAACAGCATGTGTTTAGCTAACATTAGAAATAGCATTTAATGATGTCATAAATGGTAATGGTGGCTAACTTAAAGCTAACAGAACACATCTAGCCATAAACGTCAGTGTATGGCCAATTCACCAAAGTAACAAGCTGCTAGCTGCGTAGCAAGTACACAAGTCACTCTCATATAACGCTGAAAAACTTAAACAACTTTAACAAACTTTTCTGTTTTTCTAATCACTTCTTTGCACTGAGCAGCTCCTGCTGTTTTCAGACAAATCCAACATTTCCCTCACCAACTTGTTAAAAACGTAGATCCTCTGTTACAGAAGCTGCCGAGAAGTTTCAGCCTCGCCTACAGGCCAACTTTCCATGATCAATGTTTTACATCAAGAGCTTCCTCGGCCTATTAGATGCAAAGAGTCCATTTTCTACAGGCTAGCAATCCTCTAACCTGGCTCTGCCAGATCTATGTGTCGCCCCACCTCTTGTCAAGTTGGGGACACATACATCTGGAACTGCTCCATTTGAAACCGTCTATAAAAGGGAGGGACGTCTGGTATAATATGTTAAGCTGATTGGAGGACACGCCAGCAAATGTCTGCCTTTGATGATTTGTTTTTAGCCAATCACAGTAAATCAAGCTCTTGCAACTCCATTTGGGAGAAAAACACACACATCGTTACCACTAAGAAAAGCAAAACACATCTGTACCATCAAGAAATGCACAAAGTTCTTACCTTTGCTCATTTTTCAATGAAGAAATCATCTCTAGTTCTCCTAAAACAGATTCAATACATCCACCGGTGCAGCCACGTTTGTTTTGCTTTGCCTGCCTGGCATTTGCTGCCAATCATACCTGAACACCCGCCCCAAAGCACAATGATTGGTTCGAATGTGTTTTTGACTGAAATAGACGGTTTTCAATGGAGCAGTACAAGATGGATTTTCGGTGGTTGGGAAAACTCCAAATCTCGCGAGAATCCATCTTGCAGCCAAGGCTAGCAATCCTCCAGGAGTGGAAACAACGCAGCTTAGCTTTTCCACAAATCCTTTTATCATCACAACCTGCCAGTAGCCACTGAAACTCTGTCTCAGAGCAACATGATTGGTCATTCACAAGCACTTGCTTCTTCTCAGTTCATGGAGCTCATAGATTACACTAAGCTTCAGTCATTTGCTGATGTGATGATACTTAACTTCAGTTTGAGAGCAGCTCAGCAAAAACAGCTTTTATCATGAAAAAAATCCAGTTTATATAAAAGAAGAACACGGCAAAAAACAGTTGTTTGTGCATTTTATAGTGTTCATCTCATTTTTATTGCAATTTTTAAAAATATATTTCCAGGAATACTATATTTCATTTTGAAAAATGAAAAAAACATGTTGACGTTTCGGCGAAATCCTTCGGCCTTCGTCAGGGCTGTTGTTATTGTTACTTCCGTATATGTACGGGCAACAGGGGACAATGTCGCCCCCTGCTGCCCGCTTCTTCCCTGGTTATGATGTAGTCCCAACTGTGGTCCAATAGGTAAAGTCCATCATCCCGGTTCAAGGTGTTATGTCCGCGTCTTCTTATCTCTATTGCTTCTTTTATCCATCTTTTATATTTATTATATACGGAAGTAAATGTCAGAAAAAGGTCATACACCTCTTCACCCATCTGAGTTTAATAAGAACACAAAATAAGATGATAACGTCACACTCAGCAAGAACGTACCAAAGAAAATATGAGTGGAATTACTAAATAAACACAAAAATCTAAAGTGAAGGCAGTTAGGCTGCAAACTCTTCACCCATCTGAGTTTGATAAGAACTCAAAACAAGATAACTCTTATTTTGTTGGTCATCCTTGTCTAATTTTATTTTAGATGTCTTAATATATTGAGTTTAGTCGTCTGTGTGTCACTTGTCACCGTTTTTACCAAAACACCTGCTGTTCAGCTACTTACACACCTGATCCACATCTGTCAATCAACCAGCTGTTATTTAATAACAGAGCCGGCTCTGGTGCACTTGGTGCCCTGGGCGAGATTATTCTTGTGTCCCTCCACCCCCACCTCAACCTCTCCTCTCCCAGACACACACATCTCATCAGTCATATACGAAAGCCTAACAGTTTTTATTGTTTATCTCACACACAAAAAAATCCATGCAAAGGAGAATAAAACTACAAATAGCAGTAAATAGCAAATAATTAAAAACACTAGAAATAAAAACAGTTTTCTTGTTCAGGTTTGGTGGTGACTTGGTAAAGTAGCTGCCAACAACACAAAAATAATTAAAGTCAATCAATCCAAGTAATAATAAATAGTTTTTGGAAGTAAGTCGAAATGTTACCATGTCAGTAAATTCTTTGATTGTGTACATAATACCAATGGGTTCCAAACCAACAGGCCTTTCTGAAACATGTGCCAACAGGACAAGATAAAACTTTAGTCCAACACTTAAAGTCTTTTATTTAAAGGTGGTATATGGAACTTGGAACACAATAACACAGCACAAAGCCTTCAGCCATCTGGGTGCCAGGCTCGTTAACCCCCCGCACGCTCTGATGCTGAGGTCGACCAATATTCCTAACTAATCCCACTCTGATCTCCGATCCGAGCAGGACAATAAAATATCATGAGTTCAGCTCACTAATCATGCTCTCCAGCTGATCACTCACTGACTCTGATAAAAGCAGCTCCTACCTGTTTGTAGCTCGGTCATCGATTCAAGCCGTGGCAAAGAGTTCACAGTTGCACCGCGGCTCCAAAACTTCCTGCTGACGAGTCCAATGGAAAGGAGGGGTAATTCTCTGAATTTTTTACATTACCCATCTAAGTCTGTACTTCTGAGTCCATGCAAATGTGACTAAAAATGTGTTTCTGAGGCAGATGAGATGTTGCTTCAGGGAGAAATCCGATTATTTTTTACTTCCTCTTCTTGTTAAGTCTTTGGAAGAAATAGTTGAATCTAGCAACACATGGACTCTGTTGGCAACACTGCCTTCTTCAGCACGACCATCTGGACTAACTATCATTTAAATTCTTTGGCTAAAAGCTGGTTAGTGGTTTTTCTCCCTCTTTGACCCAACAGAGTGAACACTGAAGACGAGAAGTGCGGCGCGGTCCATGCATTTTGTGTTTACTTTCTATTCTGTGTATTCACAAAATGATATAATTCAAGATACAGTCAAGTACTTAAAGTAATGCAGCTGGCCTCATACTAATTTGCAGCTACATCTTCCTACATGACATTTGAGAAATTGGTGTATCGGAGCCCCTGGAGAAATGAGCAACCCATCAAGCAGATGTATGATTCTTAAACAGCACTCCTGTGATGAAGGTGGTTTCTTGTATGTGTAATGGATTGCACTCTGTCGCACTTTAATGTGTGAAAATTGTGGCAAAACATTTCTTCAGAGTAAAGCCTGATCTTTTATTATTCATCACCCTTTAAGCTTTTTAATGTCAAATGACCAAACCTTGGAAGCGGATTAGTTTTTGCAAATGCATCTTTAAGAATCACACAAAGTTGCTTTAAAAGCAGAGAAATAATGCATACAGGTAAAGCAACATAAGTAAGAAGTAAAACTGAGAATGAATAATAAAGAGAATATTGGTCTGGCAGAATAAATGTATTGTTTGTTTTAAAAGCAAATGCAAATTTAAGGGAAATCACTTCTATTTGATGATAATGTTACAAAACCAGAAGAGCAGCCAAGTGTGAGATGCTTTTATTCTCGTTAAAGAAGTCTGACTTGAATCCATTTTGAAAAGGCAACATTAATCAAACTTTATGTGTTATGTTATTAGAATTTAATCTGTCTGACAAAACTTCTCAGCAGGATTCGTGAAAAGAGTCAAAACCAAAAAAAAAAAATCTGAACTCTCAAAATAAGATGAAAAAAAAATTGCACAAAACAATGAAAGCTGTAAATTCCTTCAACATTCTCTGAGAAAATACTGCAGTAGAGTCAAAGCTGCACCTCTTTCCAAATCAGAACTGGTAAACGTCTTGGGCGGCGGTGTGTGATTTACTCTCTGAGAACGTGTGTGAACTCAGACTATCTGGTTATTCTCTTTGGGGGTCTGGAGAATGATGGCCGAGCAGAGAGATTTCTTTAAAGAAGAAGTGTGTATTTTTTGTATATTTACGTCACTCATTCAGCAGAACTATGAAGCAACTAAAATGCTCAAAGTAAAAGTCGCAGACGTTTAAAATACACGTGAATCATGTGATATGAACAGGTTGTTCCTGGCTTTTGTTCATATAAACAAACATCTGACACATTTTTATCACTGCCTTAGCTAATAGTGTAGCTTTTTTCTTCTTTAAAGAGGCCATTTCATACACATTTCAGGACTTTGTTGTTATTTCTTAAGTATTAACCAGTAATATGAAACATTTTATATCTAAAAACATCAGGAAATTAATTAACAGACCTTTCAATCTATCTACGTTAACATTCGGGTGGTTCCGGCTCCTTCCGTCAGGCTTCAACTGCTTCGTCAGCAGCTCGTTCATATTCAGTGTTCAAATTTGCTGGACTTTGATTGGCTAACAAACTAGCCTATGAGAGCAAAGAATACTGTTTCCTGCCCCGCTGCGCATGGCAACGTCAGACGTCATGTCTTCCTGTTTGCTACGTCTTATGCTAACAGCTTTTAGCCAGCAGCATGCTAGGCGTGGTTTCATCTGCGGGAGCTGCCGAAAGCAAACGAACAAAGGAGTTGTGACAAAACAGATACAGGCCATCCGGACTCGGGAGAAATCGGGTGTTATCGCCACCCGCATATTTTGAGAGATTAAAACTGAAAGAGAAGTTGTTGACCTTTTTTCACACCCACTATGAAGGTAAGAACACCTGTGGAGCTAAAATATTCAACAGAAACCTCAGAATAATGTTTTTAATGGAAGGGCCTCTTTAAAGGAAAGCAAAAGGGAGATTTTTGGGGATAGTTCACAACAAATGATCCACTTGTTCCTAATGAAATTATCAGAATATGCATTAAAATTTGTCTCCTGCATCCCCAACAGCTTTGTCTCCAACTTATGAGACAAGACTGCATCAAGAAAATGTCTGAAGCATCCAACGTTTCCAATAGCACAGTGGCATCTATACCTGCATGATCCTGTTCAGGAGTCATTGAGCAACAAGCAGGGCTACATTTAGAAAAAACTTCCACCTGTAGGGCCAATTTAGAACCACCAGTTGAGCTATAAAGCATGTTTTTGGAAGAAATTGAAGTACCTGGAGAAAACCCACTCATCCATTAGTCCTAAACAAAATCACTCTCTGCAACAAGCAGACAAGCTGAACTGTGGAATTATGAACAAACAACAAACCGGTGGTCTCTGTGAATGAGATCCAGAGAGAATCCTCAATGTCTCTCCATCAACTGGTACTTCATGGAAGAATAACCAGACAGAAACCTTTCACATGGCAGTCTGCTGGGACTTTTAATAAAAGCCTCCTGAATGACTCAAAGACCCTGTAAAAAAGAAACTCTCCAGATTTTATAACAAAGTTTGAACTATGTATTTAAAATTATACTTATATCTCTCCCAACATGTTTTCTAAATGATGAAAATAGTATTTTTGAGCAAATATTATTAAAGTAAATTCTAACTATTCAAAAAACCCAATTTTTTTTGCAATTTTTTTAACAAGGCTTTTAAAATGTGTTGAAACAAACAGGTCAACATGATAGTGGACATGAAAAGGAAACGATGGAGGAAGAAACAAGCATCAGATCTAGTTAGAGGTGTAAAACTGAATGTTAATGTGTGACAGTTAGAATTAGAGCAGAACACATCCATCATGATCACAGTGAAACGTTTCAAGGATTACAGTTTTGAAATTCTGTGTATTTTTAGTAGATATTTAACTGAATAACAGATATGTTGTGTTGATTTGGATGTTAAACCAAAGCAAATTTCTCAGCCATATTTTGGACAAAGCCGTTCAGTTTAGAAGCTTGAAAATTAACATTTTCCATGTTGTTTCTGTACAAAATAGGACTGTCACACTTAATAAGCAAAATGACTTGGTTTACTAGACAAATAACACAATTTAACAACCTATTACAAAGACACTGAGTCACTCAAATGAGTTTTCTAAAAGGTTTTTGTTTTTCCTGTGACTCCAGTTTGTCAGTTTTCAAAATGTTTCTGGAAAATAAAATTCAGAGTAGACGTTACACAACGACAAATATACTTTTTACTTACTGCATTAACATCCTTCCTTTTCTCAATCATTTTTGCTCACTGTGACTGTGTGTGAAGAAGCTGAGAAAAAAAAAAGATAACAGATCAATTTTAATTAGCCGGTAGTCCCTTAGAGAGCGTGAGAGTAATGGGAATTCTAACAGCAATGGAAACATGCGCCAACCTAAGGGAAGCCCCCTCCAGATGCTCCGATACAAAATATAGCACAACACCCACGGCTGCACCAAAGTGAAAAAAAAAAAAAAAACGAGTTACATAATCATAATGTTTACAAAATCAAACTCTACCTATGGTTTAACTTGATGAAAAGGGTGACCAGAATTTTCCCAGAAGCTTGGGACAAGATCAGGTCACAATTCCATTTATATTAAGATGAAAGAGAAACCTTTCTGTGAGAGATAGATGAATCTAATTCTTTTCCAAGCTCAAAAGTGTGCTTGAACCTGCGGCTGTGTGAGGGAGAGATAGGAATGAGAGGGAAAAAATGGGAGAGCACAGACGGATGCAACTGGGTGCTCGAGAAAAATATCAGGCATGTACCATTCCTCAGAAGGAGAGGCATGTTGTTTATGTTGTATAGTTGCAGAAGAAGCCTGCGCCACATTCTCTTAAGTCTCTTTATACCTTCATGAGAACTGCATCATCTGTTGAATCTTATATGATGCTGCTCTGTTCATGAAATGGTTTTGTGTTAAAAGTTATGTACATAAACTGATGCACTAAAGCAGCTGAATTTCCTGTCGTAGTTAACACTAACCCCCACAATACAATCTTAATACTTCACAGGTAATTTATTTTTGAATTTATGGCTTGTATTTGATACATCTGATCAAGGAAATGTGTGACTCTCAGGTTTGGTTTATTTTCCCAAGACAAATTTTTCTTTCAGATGTCAAAAGATCAAGCATCACATTGTAGGAAAGAAACAATGTTCCACTTAAAAACTGAGTGAAACAGCTGACTTTCCTAAATTTTCTTAACACCAACCAGTTCCATCACCCTCTCATTGACTCAACAAAGATCCAGGGTGATTTTTGGGTTACATGGTGAGCTTCTGCCTCAAAGTCTGGACAGAAAAATGCAGCCAGTCACGCTAAATGACCAAGTTAGAGATTTTGCTACTAAGGTGGAGTCAAGCTCAAAACAAAAACCACAATAAGGGTGCATTCACACCAGCCCTGTTTAGTCCGCTTGAATCGAACTCTAGTTCATTTGCACAGAACGTTCGGTTCGTTTGGGGAGGTGTAAACAGGCAACCGAACTCTGATTCAGACCAAACAATTGAACTCTAGTCCACCTAAAAACGTGGGTCTCGGTACGATTGAAACAAACTCTAGAGCGGTTCGATTGCATGTGTGAACGCAATTGGACTGGGACCGCACCAAAAGCAGGAAACGAGCTATATTGTGCAACCGCCTTGTGTAGTTCTCTGTCTCGCTTTCTGCTCATCCTGAACCCATAGCTGCAGAATATTGATCTGGTACATTCACCAAAGATCCCAAAACCACCAGAATCTGCTGCTACTCCAAATCTTCCAAGTTTGTTTATGTTTCACTCTCCCGCGGCAGCGCCAGGAAGTGCAGTAACAAGTAGTGCAGAAACTCTACAGCGCCACCACAGGTGGGGCTGTAACATGCTCCAAAGGTCATTTGGTTCAGTTCGTAAAGGGCAGTGTGAATCCAAACCGCTCCAACTAAAAACAGCAACAATGTTGCAATTTTGGTCCCCAATCGAACCGAGTCCACCGGACTATCAGGTGTGAATACAGCCTATGTCAAGTAATCTATCCATTTAGTTCATCAAAGAGACAGACACAGGCAAGAAAGAGTTGTTTCTGTTAGATATCCTCAAACTGAACCATCCCTCTGTTGTCCAGGTTCTTTCTCCTTATGTCTCCTCACTCAGGCAGCTGACAGCCTCTCAGGAACTTTCCAGTTCGCCACACGTTCTTTAAACTTCTGTCCATCTCTGGTGTCCACTTCTGGTCACATCAGAGCACACGACAAAACAAATTGATCTCAGTTCAGAGCAAGAAACCCCTGCGTCTCTGCACAGCATCATTTTCTGTGCAAATTGGAACCTCATTTCACATTAAGGATAAACGATCACTATACATTTGTCTAGAATTCACTTTATGCAGAGTAAGTCCAAAACAGAAACAGAAAAGCAGCCTCCTGTGTCTCACCCTGTCTTCACCAGTCACACTCTGTTTCCCCTTGAGGGGAGATTTAATCAATCGGTGCAAGAAACATTACCGTCATTAGAACAAAATCTCTGCGCTGCCATGCAACACCTTTGGAAAAATAAAAAAATGGTGTAAGTGTGGCGAGCAGACCCCCACCAGTGTTTCTGTGTCACACTTTAAACGTCTGCTTCAATCAGTCGCCTTTCAAATGCCCCTACATGGTAGAAAAATGCTGGTGAAAAAAAAAAAAAAAGCTTTGAGCCTATTTTTAGAACCAGCTGTATTTTCTGTTTTCTAACCTGTCAGACCCAGATGTTCAGAAATGTTAGTGAGCTTATTTGAATTAGTTCTGCATTCAGCCAAAACGTCTTGTACCTTTGGCGGAAAAAAAAGCTGGAATAAACTGAAAGTATTCCTATTTCATACGCGAATGTCACATGTTTTGAGCATGTTTGAGCTGTCTACACGCAATCGTTAGACATTACAAAAAAAAAAGACTAATTATTTTCTATACTTCTATTAAAATCAGTTGTCTTCCACTTTGCAAATTAAGGAAAACATGTCAGCATGTTACACTGGAGACCATGTAGATTACATATAATGCAGAACACTGTGACAAGGAAGCGTCATGTATTTTTATTTTTAAATATTATGTAAAACAATCAAAAATAACAGGCTGCAATGCTTTTGTAATTTTGTTCATAATGTTAACACAGAACTGAGCCTGCAGCTGTCTGCAGAGTCTCATCTAAACCTCAGTGTTTGCCTGCAGCCAAATCTCACAACGACTCTCCTTTTTGATGTGTTGCAGGGATTTCATTCCATGTTCACTTTGTTACACTAGCCTTGTGTATTCATAAAATCTAGGTTACATTGTTTTAACCACTGATTTTATGTTGAAAAAGATTCAATTATTTTAGAGTTTTTAAAGGCTGATTTTTAGTCTGTAATTTTGAGCTCTTACGCAGATCGAAGTGAAATTGTCCCTTTGTTGTTAATTGTGTTTCAAATCTCGCTCAGGCAATTAGGATTTCAAAACCTTTTGCATATACCACCCACCCCACACAAGTGAATCGTATCCATTTTCAGCCTTAAGGTTTTAAATTGGGCTTACAGTAATGGTGTTAAAGGGAGAGGGCAACAATCTAACAATCTCTAACAAACATTGGGATGTTAAGAAACATGTGGGAATTGGACAGAGTCGTTCTTTTTTATGGCTTTTTATGACTGTGCGGTTCATTGTTTATATAAAATCATTTGTTTCATCACAGATAACCCAAAAACTCACTGCAGAATAGGGCATCCGTAATTCTCAGCTACATTTAGATTATGTATCAAAATATAAGTTCCTTTAGCAATGAGTGATCCAGAGTGTGGGCACATCTCTAGACAGCAACACTTATCCTTTCTGTGGTGAATATGTAAACAGGTTGACTGTCAAAATCTCTATTCAAATGAGCTAATATTAGAATTTAAATTTATTCCAGCACGATTCCAGATAAGCGATCTTTCTGCATGATAAAAAAGAAAACTGGGACTAATCCATGAATGTTTCCTCTATGATTATATAAATACAAGTCCTGCCAGCAAATAGTCACATTCAAACACACATGAATCTGTCGGTGAGACTAAACACTTCAGAGGATATTCATAAGAATTACACACCGTAAGTAAGAATACATAACATCAACAGGTCTGTAAGTCTGAGGTCTATATTCACAGGGAGTTTTGTGTGTAGAAGTCATTCTGACTGGCTCTGATAAATAAATCAGAAGGAATGGGAGTTAAGTCTGTTCCTTAAGGCAACTTGGATATGCCTTCAAATGTCTGTCAGTCGTGTGAAGCTTCATTTTAGTCAAATTAATTGGAAAATTCAAACCCAGTTTGTTTAATGTCAGAGTAGGAAAATATTACACACAGTACTGAATATATGAATCCATTTTAAATAAATCCTAATTAATGTAATAACATCACAATAAGTGACCTAGAATGAAGAAATCGGCTTTTCCCCGTGTTTTTGTTCAACATCTATTAAATAAAATAATCCCGAATAGCAATAATTTTAAGCATTTGATTGAGAAACGGATGAGTTTGGGTGGTAGAGAGTGGGGATCTGTTTGAGTTGCTCGTTTGGATGTTTTTTTTTTTTCCCCCTCTTGCAGTGCCACAGTATTCAATGCGTCTCCAAGTGCGCACGACCCGTCTGCAGCAGCGTTCCACACTCCGCAGACCGCCTGCCAGGCAGCTGGATACTCGCTGATTGTTTCTGGAGGCGCTGCACCTCGCTCGGTCAACCCCCCCAACAGGTGGATTAAGTCGACTGGTCGTGAACACGAGAATAATCCCAAACTAAGACTGGAGGCGTTGGTGCGGGACCAGGTGTGATCTAAAGCCGCGGAAACTTGCATGGCCGTTGCTCATTTTTGTTTGTTTGCAGGATTATTATTCTTTGTTGTTTTCTTTTTGCGTGGTGAGCTGAATGCGGTGTTTTGATTTGCGTTTAAACCGACTGGAAATGTTCCGGATCAGGATGTAGAAGTGTACTACGGTGAAGTCTCCACAGTGCAGAATGCAGACTATACGAGAAAAACGTGAAAAAGACCAACTCGGATTTCAAGGGACCAACATATCAACAAGCCAGATCTTCTTGCAGATCCGCACTGCTGTGGCACATCTGGAGCGAAACAAACAAGCAAATAGTTGAAGTGAAAAATTCGGATGTTGTTTTCCAGAAGAAGACCCCTGATCTTTATGGTTGAAGTTCCAATGCGCAATGATCTAAAGGTTTGTACTACAAAAAGCTTTTCAAAGCTCACAGAACGATCTAAATTTAAATTCAAATAATATGTTTTCTTTTTTTACCAAGCGCACTTAGCCTATTGTAAACATATTTTTAAAAATCAAACAGTGAACAGGAACTGCAGCCACGTACTATCACCAACAGTGGTTAATTAGTGAAAATTGACATTTTACTGCAGTTATTGCCTCGTTGTAAAGTGATGCTTTTCTAAACCAACTGCGTATCATCACAATCTGCTGAGACTCTTTTAACTTGCAATATAAATTGCAAAGGGTAAATAGTTGCACAGTGTAGAGTGGATACGTTTAATTAGTAAAGCAGAGCTTGTGCACAGTTTTTGAGTTGTACATTTTTGCAGAGTTCTAAAAATTCTGCACATATTCCACTTGTTTTACTTGTGCCTCTTGCACGTGAGTATGGTGTGTTTTTTATGGTTATTTCTGCCTCCAGCATTGCAAGGAAGTGTAAAAATAAAGTGACGTGCAGTAAATATAGAACGTGACATTGTTTTTATCCCAAATCATCAGCTTGTTCTTGAAGCCTAGAGAGAGAATTAACTATATCTTTTGCATTTATGATAGGAAGTGAAAAATATTAATAGTTTTTTTAGTCGTAAATGACTTGAATCAGATTTTAAAAATGTATGTTTTTTTTTTTTCATTTTATGCTGTGAGTTTTCATGCATATGTCTAATAATGTCTATTTTACATTAGTCTGTATATAAGAGCAACTGTGAACTGGAGCCGAATTCCTTCCTGATTTTGCAGTTTCAGAGGAGTGTTAAGTTAACCCTTTCATGCATGAATCACAATACCTCAGTTAAGACTTTTTTTCTTGAGTGTTTTTTATTTGACTTTAGGCATTAAAATACAATGTTGAAACTTTATTAGCTTTTTAAAAAAAACATTAATTTTTTTCCTGGAGTTTTTGTAACCACTCAACTTGACAACAAACTTACAGTATTTCACATACCCACATATTATTTATCATTATGACATAATTCTTAAAAGATGCACTAGCAGTGGGGCAGTCTATGGAGTTACATGCCGGAGTCCAATGGCTTAGGAGGAAATGAACCAAAAATTCCCAAACGTGTACAAGAAAACAGCTTCTAACTTAAAACTATACATCCATACATCCATACATCTTCTTCTGCTTATCAAACTTCAGGTCGCAGGGGCAACGGGTTCAGGCGATAAACCCAAACATCCCTTACCCCAGCAACATTCTCCAGCTCTTCCTGGGGATCCCTGGAAATTAAATATACCATTAAAATGAAAGCTTTGCCTTTCAGTTCAGCTCCTTCTTCACTACAACAGACCAAAGCAACGGCCTCATCACTGAGCGTCAAGCCCCAATCTGTCATGTCTATCTCCTGCTCCATCCTTCCATCACCTGTGAGCAAGGCACCCAGATACTTAAACTCGTCCACTTGAGGCAAAGACTCACTGCCAACCTGAAGAGAGCATTACACATTTTCCAGTCAAGAACCATGGCCTAAAACTTAAAAAAATTACAATACAATATTTAGGAATAAATGTTGTTATTAGACATTAGCTTTTGTATCAGTTTGTGTATGAAAGCTTATTCTAAATAGCAGGACTTCTAGCCCAAACGCATCTGACATCCCACTATTATTGTATCTGCTGGCCTCTCTCAGGAGTATCATTGCTGTCTCAGTGGAGGACCCAGGCATTCATTGCTCTTGCATTGCCATGATTAGGACCTCTGTTCTGGCCTTCAGTCCAGCCTTCTCTGGCCACTGGGCAGTTCCTCAGTTTGCTGGTGGTGCTTGTCATGCCCATTCTACCACATTGGATTTGGAGTCAAACAAGATCAGGCTTCAGTATAAGTTTTATAAGTATAAGTTCTTACAGGCCTTTACACTATAAATCACACATTGTTTCTAACCACCAGTAGCAATAGCTCAGATGTAGAGCAGGTCGTTTGGTAACTGGAGGGTTGCCAGTTCAAATCCTCACTCCATCCAGAAAAGATCACTTTGTGAAATTTACAGTATCCTTTTATTATGAGACAAAGATTCAAAAAAATGAATTTTCCTTAAAGAGAAACTCACCCCCAAAACAGCTTTTTTCCGCTTCTAAACTGTATTAGTGGGTCTTTATCAATGCAACCTTTCAGTTTCTGGGCATTTTTTGACATTTTTACGTAAACTTCCTAAATTCTACACTTTTTGGTCTAAAAATGTCTTAGTGCTGCCCTCTTAGGGTTGAAAGGTGGCTATTGCATTTGAATTTTGTAACTGGCTGAAAGTGGTACATGCCTACTTCAGCGGTCATGTCTACATCACAAGCATCATTTCTAAGACACACCTCCTGAGGTATAAAACCATCTCTCAGACTGCCACTCAACCATTGTCTACGGCTTCTCACCAAAGAGCTGCACAGAGGGATTTAGCGCAACTAGCTGAAAACTACGACAAAAGGAATAACTAATATCATTAAAAGAGTAATGAAATCAGGGCTAAGACTTCAATTTTACTGCAGTGGTTGTGTGGAGGTGATTTATGCACGTTATATTGTCGTCATGTTCGGGTTACCTCTCTGCAACACGGCAGACTAACACTGGAGCTAAGGCTTAAAACCGAGAAGTGCTCATCTCAATCACAACCCAGCCCGACACCCCCCAGGGCCCTAGGTGATGCCCACTTTTGGCATTTTTTGAAACAGCGGCTGTAAACAGGAAAATACTTTAGAGGAGGGTGAGTTGCCCTTTAAAAAAAATAGCACCATAAGTGTTCTCCCCACCACATAAATGAATGGGTCATTTTCCCAAATTAAAAATATATCTCAGATACATTTTCAGATGTTGACTTATTGATTCACATAATTCTTAGAATGTGGCTGCATATTCAAATATTTAAGGCTCTAATATGTTTATATGTAATTAGTTGATTCATGTTTAAAACACCATAATTGTATGCAGGCGAGTAGGCGGGACTTATGGCCCCACATCTCTAGTGCAGCGGCTCTGGCTCTAAAAATACAACATAGCAGCACCATGCTGGGTTCAGAGCTTATTAGGTGGCTTTGTTTATTCCAAAACTGTTTCCAAGGCCATTTTAGATCCAAACTACGGTCCAAGATCTCAATGAGATTTCACAACCTCCAACAAAATTATTCTTTTAGAAACAGGCCTTTCATTTTGAATACCTGTAACCTATTTATTTGTTTTAAATAATGTTATAATTTGTTCTTTACTAACATCAAAAGAAGTTAGAAACGATGACAAGAAAAAGGATCTTGTCTTTAGGTAAAGATGACAAGTGTCATAATTTGCACACAAAAAAATGTTGCTTAGGAACACAACAGAGAGCCCCCTTGTGACATGTTAGAAAATATTGTTGCATGGCAACAAGTAATATATAGTCCCAAGATCAATAATTTGTGGTACCTTTTTAGTCTGTTTTCTAATGTTATCATGTAATGCCATGTTGTCAGGACCCCACCTGTCTACAAATTCAACATGGAAGGTGATCTTGACCAAAAGCGTCATCTTCTTTGCACCAGATACATTTAGTAAAAGTGGTCCTAAACAGTTAAAACTGATTTTGTAACAGGAAGTATTATAAGCCTACAGAGTCCCTAAAGGGACATAGGTAAAAAAAGACTTTATTGTGAACACCAGATACTTACCTGTGTGTACCAGATACTGTTGTTATCTCATGTGCATGAGATAAAAACTGTGCACATAACTCAAAAAACATTTTTATTTCACCCATGACATGACCCCTTGGGGGCTCCGTATGACCCAAACATTAAGTATTTTCTAAACCTAGTCAAGCATATTCCAACAAAAATGACCAAATATCTTTATATCAGGTTTAGATAATCAGTGTATTGCTCATAAATCTCCATCAGGACATTTGTTTGTTTTGCAGAACCAACAGAAAAGTCTTTCTTGAATTTGGAAAAGTACAGATAAAAAAATACATGGATGCTGACTCGCTGAAACGACCAAGAAAACTTTGACTTAAAGCTCTATCAGCAAAACTATTTTGTTAATTGGGACTGCTGTCACACCTGATACTGTAGCTGGCTGTAGATGCAAGAAATTACGTGGCACAAATTAGTGCAAACCTTTATGTTTCTGCTACAAAACTGAGTGTCTTGCAAAATGAATAGTCTTGCGAGCACGATGAGTAAACACTCTAGAGTGATGGACCTTTTAATGTTGGAATTTAATATATTCTTGGTTGGCACATCAGGGTTCTGAAGCCAGCCGCTCTGACTTTTTCACACGACCCTGCTAGTCAAATGTCAGGAAAATTTTCTAAAGAAAATAGTGTTTTTTTATTCAACAACCCTCTAAACACCCTGTGGAGGCATTATTTTGTTAAAAATATTGCTTTTTATGAAAATATTCCATATTGTACCTTTAACCAAAATAGATAGCAAAGTGCAATTTCATTCATGCTTTCCGTAGAGGATGTCCCGATCAGGTTTTTTGCCCTTGAGTCCGAGTCATTTGAATCTTAGTATCTACCGATACCGAGTCCCGATCCGATACTTCTACAATACATTAAAAAAGAATTTAAAAAGAGCAAATAAACAGATCCAGGATGTTCTTTATTTTTTTATTTAATTGAATATTTTTAACAGCTCTGTTAACAGAGCACTTCTGTGAGGTAACTTGAACAATCAAGTAATAACATAAATTCTCCACTTTTTGACTTCATATACAGTGGGGCAAAAAAGTATTTAGTCAGCCACCAATTGTGTAAGTTCTCCCACTTAAAAAGATCAGAGAGGCCTGTAATTTTCATCATAGGTATACCTCAACTATGAGAGACAAAATGAGGAAAAAAAAATCCAGAAAATCACATTGTCTGATTTTTTAAGAATTTATTTGCAAATTATGGTGGAAAATAAGTATTTGGTCACCTACAAACAAGTAAGATTTCTGGCTTTCACAGACCTGTAACTTCTTTAAGAGGCTCCTCGGTCCCCCACTCGTTACCTGTATTAATGGCACCTGTGTGAACTCGTTATCAGTATAAAAGACACCTGTCCACAACCTCAAACAGTCACGCTCCAAACTCCACTATGGCCAAGACCAAAGAGCTGTCAAAGGACACCAGAAACAAAATTGTAGACCTTCACCAGGCTGGGAAGACTGAATCTGCAATAGGTAAGCAGCTTGGTGTGAAGAAATCAACTGTGGGAGCAATTATTAGAAAATGGAAAACATACAAGACCACTGATAATCTCCCTCGATCTGGGGCTCCACGCAAGATCTCACCCCGTGGGGTCAAAATGATCACAAGAACGGTGAGCAAAAATCCCAGAACCACACGGAGGGACCTAGTGAATGACCTGCAGAGAGCTGGGACCAAAGTAACAAAGGCTACCATCAGTAACACACTACGCCGCCAGGGACTCAAATCCTGCAGTGCCAGACGTGTCCCCCTGCTGAAGCCAGGACACGTCCAGGCCCGTCTGCGGTTTGCTAGAGAGCATTTGGATGATCCAGAAGAGGATTGGGAGAACATCATATGGTCAGATGAAACCAAAATAGAACTTTTTGTTAGAAACTCAACTTGTCGTGTTTGGAGGGGAAAGAATGCTGAGTTGGATCCAAAGAACACCATACCTACTGTAAAGCATGGGGGTGGAAACATCATGCTTTGGGGCTGTTTTTCTGCAAGGGGACCAGGACGACTGATCCGTGTAAAGGAAAGAATGAATGGGGCCATGTATCGTAAGATTTTGAGTGAAAACCTCCTTCCATCAGCAAGGGCATTGAAAATGAGACGTGGCTGGGTTTTTCAGCATGACAATGATCCCAAACACACCGCCCGGGCAACGAAGGAGTGGCTTCGTAAGAAGCATTTCAAGGTCCTGGAGTGGCCTAGCCAGTCTCCAGATCTCAACCCCATAGAAAATCTCTGGAGGGAGTTGAAAGTCCGTGTTGCCCAGCGTCAGCCCCAAAACATCACTGCTCTAGAGGAGATCTGCATGGAGGAATGGGCCAAAATACCAGCAACAGTGTGTGAAAACCTTGTGAAGACTTACAGAAAATGTTTGACCTCTGTCATTGCCAACAAAGGCTATATAACAAAGTATTGAGATTAACTTTTGTGATTGACTAAATACTTATTTTCCACCATAATTTGCAAATAAATTCTTTAAAAATCAGACAATGTGATTTTCTGGATTTTTTTTCCTCATTTTGTCTCTCATAGTTGAGGTATACCTCTGATGAAAATTACAGGCCTCTCTGATCTTTTTAAGTGGGAGAACTTACACAACTGGTGGCTGACTAAATACTTTTTTGCCCCACTGTATCTGAGCCCTGATCGGGAGGGAAGGTCCCATCCCACACGTGATTGTGCCCAATTTCTGATCACGTGATCGAATCTGGACATCACTACTTTCTGTGTATGGTTGGGCTTAGAATAGCTCATCTTGTTGTTGTTATAAGAAACTAAAAATGTTTAAACTCGTATTATATAAACCTAAAAACCAGAGCTTATTATGAGGAACGTGGCGTCTACCGTCAGCTGGGGGGACTAAGTTTGAGTTTCATCCTCTTTAACTGTATAACAAGCCTTTCACTGGGATCTTTAATTTCTTATTTTTCAGAACTTTGCTGGTAACATTTAGAAAAATGAAATACAATTTATATTATGGATGATCTGCTATCTTGTTTACAGTGAAAGTTGCTATGCTAAGTTGTAACAAACATGGACCACAACTTTGCTTATTATATCAGGTTTGAAGAGCTTTTAGGCTTCATTCATCTCAAGTAACTAGAAACCAATAAGCATTAAAGCCATAGTGCGTAACTTCTGTAACTTATGTCGCCCCCTAGCGGAATTTTTGCGTCATTACAACAATAAAGCTGGCGCTTCCATATGACGTAAGCCCAGCTGCCACCGCTTTTTCTCTGCCGTTGTTATTCCAACCAGTATCTGTCTTAATCAAGCTTCAAATTCAGTCTGTTTACTTTACCTGGCTCTATATTTGTTTCAATAAATATCATTTCATTGTTGAAAAAATCAAGAGAAACCAGTAAAATATAAAAATACTGGTAAAAAAAACCTTCAGAGTTCAGGTTGGATTGTTTACAGGTTTGATTGTTCACTTTAATCTACATTTAACAGTTTGGTGTTGAAATTTATTAGTCAGCTGTTGGGGCCACAATGATCTATTTGTCTTATTCAGTGAATTTTTTCAGTTTTGACACGATGCAGAATCCTGCAGTCAGCTACACTGATCTGACTGACTGAAAAACCGTTACACTGGCAAACTGACAGACACAAACTGACACAGATAGAGACAGAATCAGCTGATCAGCTGGAACTTCGGCTCTCTGGGTTTCATCTGGTGCGCATTTTATATTTTGACAGTGTGTGCGGACCTGCGGACCACTTATGCACCCCTGAACATCAGCCAGATCTCTTCTCTCCACCGAGGAAAAGCGACGCCGATACAAATTCGCGTTTGCCTTCTCCTTCGGTCACTTTCCTTCTTAGCCAACAGTCCCTCTGCCGAACGTCCAGGAATTTTTTTTTTTTCGTGGTAGGATCCACTTCCCGATAAGTGTCTCTCGGCTGTTTATTTGGATTCTCCGCCATGTCGACCTTCACCTTCTGCCGGCTGCTACGAGACACTGCGTTCTATTTCTTATTATTTTTCTTGTTGTGACATAAAAGACGTAATTTCATGTGCGCCAGCGCGGGAATGTCGCAAGTCGACACGCAAAGTAAAAATTATATATATTGAAAAATACCATGAGATGCTTGAGGAGCCGATCGGCTTAATCTGCATTGTGTCATCTCCTCTGATAGTGGCTTGGCTGAAACGGACATCCACGGACATGTAAAAGTTACGCACTCCAGCTTTAATAAAAGTAGTGAATCGCTTCTCTTAAAGTGTCACTTTAGAATCAGTGCTTTAAACTCTCTGTGCATATATTTCCTCATTTATCTGAGGAATTTTGTTATTCTTGTTTTGGTGAACTAATTGGGCTGCTCTTTAATACGATAGTAATGAGTCATCCTGAGACCTGGAGGATTCAGGGAATAGTGAACTCCCTTTGTGTTATTTTTAGTAACAAGAACACACTTTTTTATTAAGAAGTTCCACATGTGCTTGCTCTCGTCATCTCAGTGCTCAATGGCTTTGAATCCAAACTATTAGATTCAAAAAGTGCTCGTCTTCAGTTTTAATTGATGGAATTAATGGATTCCAGTATGGAGCCATTATTTTGTCGAATCGTCTGAATCTGAAAAGACAAAGTGAATAGATTATTTGGGAAATGTTTGTTGCTGAAGATTTGACCTTAATAATACATTTTAATTTAAATTTTCCATATTTTTCTTCCATCTTCAGCATCACTGGTAACAACAAAATAATTTATACTTTCAGTAAAACAGTTGCAATGTTCATAACACATTCCCAAAATATATTGTGAGGATCCTCGTGTTTATAGAAAACAGGTGAACTAACTGTTATCCCATTGATTGAAAACACTGAAATCTATTAGTTAACAGCAAATATTTAAAATTCTACATCCTCCCTTTCCCAGTGGATAACAACCCCACTGAAATATAAAAGATCATCCAGAACCTGATCGGTCTTTGCAGCATCTTGAGGTCTTTAGACTGGTATTTAGAAATCAGTGCAATGCATTATTGTGCAATAGAATGTGATGGATCCATGTATAAAGTTCTATAGTGGGTTGTGGTCCCTCTTTATATTGCTGGGTTTCACATGACGTTGCGTTGACGTCACCAAATGCAGATGAGGGTCAGGAAGTAACAGCCGCTGCACAGAACCCTGCTGAACTCTGCTGATTCGGCTTAAAAATACCCAAAATCTGTGCGGTCTACGGTTGTTGCAACCGCTCTAATCGGGAGAAAGACAAACGTTTTTTTCGTGTCTCAAAAGTCGAAGGTCTTAATTTTAAAAAACTTACCGAAAGAAGACGGTAGAAATGGATCACTTATCTCGAGCTAAAAACAAGAGGCGCAGAAACGGACAATGCTTGAGTTTGCAGTGATCACTTTCTAAAATGTTGAATAAAAGGGTTTAATAAATGTTCTAGTGTTTTAGTGAACATTTACTTAGAAACACATCTACAAAAATGGCAGGTAAACAAGTTTTTCTCTGGCCACAAACCACGTTTTTAGGGGGGGTTCTGTGGATCTCTGTGAATGGTTGAACTACATTATAGAAATATATAGAGAGAAATTACTTAAAATCAAACAAATCTAATAGAAATTTGGATTTAAAAAGGCATAATAAGATATTACATGTAGATACTAGCACATAAACACACTCGTTATTAGCATTAGCAATAGTATTATTATCACAAATTAAAAATAGCACAACTCACGACTTACCCGTGCAAAAACAAGACGACAGCCATTTAAAGCTTCTCTGGATCCTAAATCGTTGACCCAAACTGATACAAAATAGTTGTAGGCTTCCAGGCTTTCATTTGATTTGCTGTGTAAAAAGAGGTAGGCAGGACGAGAGTTATGTCGATAGCTTCAATACAGGGTAAATCCTCCAGACTGTATTTAAAGTCCGATTTTTTAAACTATACGGGTCATAACCTAAATGAAGATATATTTTTTCGCGATATCGCGTCTGTGCTAGTCCATTAAAAGCCTTACTATAGTTGCTTTCCGACATCGCGCTGTGTTGTTGTGGCCAAGTGAAACACTTCCTGACCCCCATTTGAGTTTCGCGCGGCTTCCGAGTCACCTGAGTGAAACCCAGCAATTGGCGTGTCCCAATCATTCTGAATTTGAAGAAGGACTGGCCATGCTATTCTTCTTCTATCTACAACTTGACAGGATCTTCTAGCATGTAGACACATCATGATGCAGTCTAAGACAGCTGTGCCAGGGACGGGGTTGGGGGCCCAGGACAAAAAATAAATCCCTGTCCAATACCTGTTATGTGCAAATCTTCTAATCTATGTGCAAAATTCTACTTACGTGCAATACTCTAATATTTAACAATTTGTGCTTGAACGCTATGCCTCGCCTCCATGTTACAATGTATATACTGCTTATTTGTATTTTTTGCAAATACTTTCTATATTTTTTGTCTTTTGTGTGTCTTTTCAAACTACTTTTTTTGCAATGATTTCTAATTTCATTGTACTTTTGTATATTGACAATAAAGACATTCAGTTCAATTTAATATGGCACAACCGTATGTGTGCTTGGTAGGGTCTTCCAAGGAACTTGTTGCTGACATATTGATCATGGTGATGGTGCAGGAGATGGATAGTTTACAGAAAACAAAACAATCTGGCAAGTACTTTGTTTATAGCAGTGTCATGATCAACCACTCATTGAAGTAGTACTGAAGTAGAACAAGTATTTTATCTTTTTCTTATTTCTCTAATTTGTCTGTCCTCATTCACGCTTTACTTGTGAAAATCACAGTAGCATTATTTCATATTTATGCGGGAATCCAAAAAACAAACTTTCATTCTAATTAAATCCTGTTACATTCCTGTGATTCAGTGTAACTCCAACCATTAATACAAGCTCTTCTTACCTTTTCTCATCTTTTTTATATTCCTATAAGAACAGCATCTTTCAGCGGCTTTCTCTAACACCTTTGTCTCTGTCCCTTCTGGTGTGACCTCCCTTAGCCTGGCAGCAGCTGTAGCAGAGTAAGCAGGGTGCTGGTAAGCTGAAGCCTGGTGAGATGTCACAGCTGTACTACAGGCGTACTGACAGCTCTTCATACCGGGACCGAATCCCGTTGAGAATTGTTCGGGCCGAATCAGAGCTATCACCTTTGGAGAAAGCCTACCTCGGAGCTGTGGAGAAGGGGGACTATGCTAGCGTCAAACAAGCTCTGGAGGTGTGTGTGTCATTTTGCTGACTAGTAAATGGATAAACGAATCAAGCCACTTGAGAATCTGAATCACAAAGAACCAGATGGATTTTTAATTTGACTAATTTACGAAAGAGTGAAAAATTATGGTTGATGTCTGCAGCCATGATGACAGCTGCTCAATTAAATGTGGCCCCTGATTTACCACATAAGCAGCTGTCAAACCTGTGTTAGAGCTTGTTTTCTTCTTCTCTTAATTTCTTTTTTAATGTCTTATAATACCTGAAAGGGAAAAAAAATCCTTGCTTTGCAGCTAAAGACCCAACACAGAGAGTGTCTAAAAGGGCCAACTGTTTATGAAATTTAAGTTTCCTGGCTGTTTTTATTTCCCTTCCATTAAAAGACTCCAGCTGGATATTTGGATTTATTTATTTATTTTATTCCATCTCCTTTTATGGTAAAAAAAAAAAAATAGAAAGAGAATTTAGAGCAGGGGAAGCAACTATTCCATTTGAGACAGTTTTAGAAGTAAGTTTTTCATGTGAGACAACAAACCAACCCTCCCTTTCCATCTCCCCTCCTTACAGGAAGCAGAGATCTATTTCAAGATCAACATCAACTGCATCGACCCCCTCGGCCGAACGGCTCTGCTCATCGCCATTGAGAACGAGAACCTTGAAATTATCGAGCTCCTGCTGAGCTTCAACGTCTACGTCGGTGATGCCCTGCTGCACGCAATCCGCAAGGAAGTGGTTGGAGCCGTGGAGCTGCTGCTGAATCACAAGAAGCCCAGTGGCGGCATGCAGGTGAGGAAGAGGGGAGGATGGAGACTGACTTCAGAAAAGCTTTATTGGTGGAGCATAGTTCAGCAAATAGAGCAGATGATGTTGCTAAACTTTTAATAGTAATTGAAATTCATGATGTTATGTGATATGATTATTTTCTCACATTTAAAAATTCCTAGTAGGAATTTATGTTGAGTTTTGGCTTTTGTTGTTGTTGTTGCCACCACCAAAAGGCAAAAGGGAGGGGCTAATGTCTTTACATGTTTTTGTGTGGGTTTGTAAGCAAAATATCTCAAAAACTCATCAACTTTCAGAAAGTAACCATTGGATGTACATCTACAGCCAGGGCCGGCCCTGAGCTGCATGGTGCCTCATAGGTGAAAAAGAATTTTGGCGCCCCCTTTTGTCTGGAACAGAAACAACATAACTCCATAACTGGATTACGTTGCAATAAATATTTATACTATGAATGGAACAGTGCAATGAATACAAAACACCCTCAAAATCATATTAACAGTAAAGAATTTCAAAAAGTAACAGCAGATAAAATGCATTTACTTTATGTCAATGATAATAATTGGGATTTGGCGCCCCCTCCAGCAGATGGCAACCTAGGCAATGACCTAAGTGATCAATGCTCAGGGCTGTCCCATCTACAGCCTATTCACTTTTTGAAATTAACTCAATTCAAGATGGCTGCCACAGCTAGTCAACATTAACTAACAAAACAATGGCTACAACTCAAGGTTTTTTCAAGCATCCCCAACATATAAGTTGAATGGTGACAGATTGTCCAACATCTTGGTTTTAAACTTTGTCATCAGTTCAACTGCTTGTAGAAACATCTCTATGTGACTGTTAGCAAAATGCCTCATGGATCACTCAATGGATTGAAACTCCCAGAAAGATTCAACCCAACTAACGTTAAACCCAAAATTGGCTATTAATCTACAAATTTTACACATATTTAGCCTATCCTCAGTTTCATGTGTTAGAGCATGAGAGTCATTCACAACATGAAATGTGAGGCCTAAAAGGTCACATGAGTTCTTGTATTGATTGTATGGATGCAATGATACCACTTTTTTCAAAGTGATACAATACCGATACTTGGATCAGAGTACTTACCAATACCAAATACCAATGCCGATATTTCTACCACACAAAAAAAAAAAATGCAATGAATTGGAAGACAGGTTTTATTGTTTCTCTGCTTGTTACAACAAATGATGGTGAATTAGATAAAGAAAATAAAATATTAATAAAAATAACCACAAAACAAACATTTAAAAGTTGAAAATTAACATTTTCTGTAAAATTATTGCGAGTTTCCACATTTTAAGTATCGACTCATGGTACTGGTTACTTTAACCGAAACTAATACAAGTACATTAGATAGTATCGTGGCCGATACCGGATACCAGTATCGGTATCAGTGCATCCCAAATTGATTGTGTATAATTTTTTGAAGATATGCATAAAACAGCTGTAACTCCAATTATTTCTAAACATAAGCTAATCGTAGCTTAAATCTCCTTCAAGAAATGCTAATCCTTTAATCTTTTTATCTAAATTAGGTTTATGCAGAATTTGTTTTGCACATCTGCCATAAACAGCATAAGATAGCATAAATTCCCTCACAGGGAGCTCATACAAGGTCACAAAATATACAACCAGCTTTTTAATTTAAGTAAATAAATGTCTTAAAGCCAAATAAATCCTAATCTGAGTAAATACAGTAGCATTCATAGATCCATTTACCAAAACACAGGAGGCCTGTTGGCTCCAACTGAGAGATAAAACTGCTGTGTCAGTAAAATACTTATACTCATTGCATATCTCATAAGCAGAATGTGGTTGCTTAGAGCTTTTTGTACTACTATTTAAAATAACTGACCTATTATTGTTGGCAACAACTGAAGCTGACACCAAAAAAAAGAAGTTATCGTTATAACAATGTTTCTCTCCTTTGAAAACAAGTCTTACAGAGAGATATAATGAGTATGTTCACCCAGAGATGAAATATGATGAATAATTTGCTGAAGAATATACTCCACACACCCTTATTTTTAATCACAAAACTACCCTTTGAGTTCTTTGAGAATTCTGCTGGTGAAAAATACCACTTCTTGTTGCAAAAATGAGCTGCCAGTTTGAAGCGTATAATTGCTATAATCAGAAAAAAGCTACAGAAAACTGCACTGAGTTTCTTGTCTTTTATCTCTTCCCTGGCAAAAAAAAAAAAGTGGCTCAAAAACATTGAAAAAAATTCACACACGCAAACATGCTCTGCTTCCTGTCTCTTTTGCTTCCTGACAGCAATGATGCACCAGATCACCAAACAGGAACAAATGTGTTTTTGGTTTCATCAAGCAATGATGATACTGCAGCTAATATGTGCTGTAAGAAGCAATATATAAAGCCTTTAATTCTTCAAACTGATACATGAAATGATCATATAAAAATTACATTGAATAAATTGAAGTGTGAACTTAATAAAAATGTTGTAGTAAATATATATTTTACTATTTATGCAGAGGTACGTATTAATACGATCGATTATGCCACCTGCAGTACTTAGATCCTCCACTAGAGGACAGAAGACATGTACAGGATTCAGCAAAGGACATACAAATCCTGTTAGAGTGGCAGATGTCTTAGATAAGTGCACAGTGTTATAGAAATAATATAGACACAAATAGATCCTGGATACAAGCCACTGAAATGAACTTCCCCTGTAGGGTGAGATAAGGTGAGGAGTTCTGTCATCAGGAAGGAGCTTGATGTGGCGTTGTAGCTCCTCTGCATCAAAAGGAGGCAGCTGAGGTGCTCTGGGAATTAGAATGTCTCATCGTCACGTCCTCATAGAGGTTCTCCAGACACATCCTACTGGGAGGAGACCCCCGGGTAGACCCTGAATACACTGAATGGATCGTACTGTATATCAGCTGTGACTTGGGAACAGACCGCTGGAGATAGGCACCAGCCCCCTGCAACCCTGAACAGGAAGAAGCAGACATAGGGGATGGATGGATGGATGGATGGATGGATGGATGGATGGATGGATGGATGGATGGATGGATGGATGGATGGATGGATGGATGGATGGATGGATGGATGGATGGATGGATGGATGGATGGAGTGGTCGTATCTTCTCGGCTTTTGTTTAGTTGTACACAGTAAATTCCCACAGGGACCCCCCACATAAACACACACACACATAAATTGGCACCTCTTTGATGTCAGTTTTGGTCCACAATGGATGTTGTGAGGCCGGGAGCAGCGGGCATAAATTAGCCTTTTAGGTTGAATATATTGGGAAAGGAATAGAAGCACTGAGCTCCAGTTGCTGTTATAATGGTGGATGTAAAGAGAGCTGAATCCCAGAAGCCCAGTCGGAACCCCTCAGCTGCTACATCCGTCAGTTGACACATTACCTCTTTAACTTAATGCCTTTGTAAGATAGCATTTCTTTGTGTCACATGAGTAAGCTGTGAAAATAGATCACCTTGGCACAACCAAATCCCCCCCAAGAGAGACCCATTGATTAGATTAAAACACTGTCTGAGAAAATGCATCCCGTTTGTTTCCAGTCTCTTCTCTGAGACTTATTAATAAGGATGTTTGTTTTATGCTTTTGCAGGAGTTGTGGATATTTGTCTTGCTGTTTTGCAGGTTGTCTGGTTGATTTGCTTTTAATCATCTCGCACAGATTGTGGCTTCTTTGTCTTACCGCTCAGGATTGCATGGATGAATATCAGCATTTTTAAACAGCTCTGTATCATCCTATGAGCACAGATAAGCATCTGTCAGTAGCACACTTGAGCTCACAGCGTTGCACATTCAAAAAGAGCCTTGTGGGTGTTTTTCTTTTTAATATGAGACAGTTACGTAAGGATATTCTTCCTACATAGCAAAGTACAAGATGTGAAATGAGCGTAGTCATGCTTTCCGATTCCACAATTGAGCTGAATTCCAATGTATAATAGGAAAACAGGACCGCTCAGTGTCATTTGTTTTCTCTCAGCTTCATCTAAATATTTGTGATGTTGCAGGATGACAAGGGGGGGAAACCAGCAGGGAGGCTCAAAATAGAGCACTGTGGAAATAAAAGTACCACACACTGAGCTCTTGCAGATGCTATCATTGCATGTTTAATCAATATGCTGATGGTGGATGTCTCCTGATAGGAACAAATATGCAGAACACAGAGAAGTGGGCTGTAATTTGATCTTTTCCCAGCTGTTATCATAACTACACTTCTCCTAGTCCGTGCTCTGGGCACACGCCAAGACAGTTTTGATGTAGATTGTTTGAAGTTTGGCCTCCTCCCACGTGGAAAACAGAATATAGATGTGCTTGAAATTATTAGATCAACCTCCTCTGTGAAAAGGGACAAATCTTACTAATGTTTCTGTATCATTTAATGGAATAACTGTAAACTACATCCAGTAATTAGTATTTACACGATAAAATGACATTTGGGTCCTAGATGTGTTGATGAAACATTTCTGTAAAAATGAATCATTCCTCTCAAGACAACAACACTTCCTCTCAGTGAAGAACAGTGACACAGAACTTCTTAGACACCACTTTCTGGTTCTTATTAGTAGACTTTATCTGAGAGACACATTTAGAAAACTCCCAGTAGTACAGTGCGTTTGTGATCTTTATCGTGAAATCAAATAAAATTGAACTTAAAATATCCCAGCCCTATTTAATATTTGCTTTGTGGTGTTTCAGTGTTTTCCATGTTGTTTTCCAATTTTCCGGTTTGGTGGTTTGAAGTTTTAGTTTTCATTCAATGGATATGAACTGGCAAAAACTAAAATTTTATGATCCAGTTTGTCGTGGAAGTGAGTGGGGAGTTGGAACTGAGGGTCTTTTTAAAGAGGCCCTTCCATTAAAAACTGTTTTTCTGAGGTTTCTGTTGAATATTTTAGCTCCACAGGTGTTCTTACCTTCATAGTGGGTGTGAAAACAGGTCAACAACTTCTCTTTCAGTTTTTATCTCTCAAACTACGCAGGTGGTGATAACACCCGAGTTCTCCCGAGTTTGAACGACCTGTATCTGTTTCATCACAACTCCTTTGTTCGTTAGTATTCATCAGCTCCTGCAGTTGAAACCACGCCTAGCATGCTGCTGGCTAAAAGCTGTAAACACATATCAAACCAGAAGAGAGAACGTCTGCTGTTGCCATGCGCAGCGGGGCAGGAAATAGTGTACCTTGCTATTATAGGCTAGTTTTTTTAGCCAATCAGACTCCAGCAAATTTGCATAATGAATATTAATGAGTTGCAGCCTGAAGCCGGCCGAATCTTCACGCAGATTGAAAGGTCTGTTAATAAAATGTTTTATATTACAGGTTAATATTTAAGAAATAAGCACAAAGTCCTGAAATTTGCGTGAAATTGCCTCTTTAACAACTGCTGGTAGGCTGGAACAAGAGATGCAATTAGTTGAATATAACGTTGAGATTTATTTTAATTTGATCGTTAGAGCTAAAGATGACCCTTGTAGTATAATTAGAATAAATATAGTAAGTTCTTAAAAAGTCCCAAGAAATCCTAATGTAATGAAAAAAAGATGTATTAAATATTATAAAAGTAGAGCAGGATTTGGTGTAGTAACAACAGTATTACCCATTTTTGTCTTTTTTGTGTGCACACATGGACGTCAGACTGCCCCCCCGCACACACACTTACACACACACATGTTTGTTTTGTTATCCTTATGGGGACCGTCCATTGACTTCCATTGATTTTAGTAAATGGATTTATACCTAACCCAAACCCTTTTCCTAGCCTTAACCATTACTGATCTATAACTAACCCTAAGACTAACTAAAACTCTATTCACACCATACCTATAAACCTAACCCCTAACCCTAAAAAGGGGAGTCCCCCTTATGGGGACCAGGCTTCGGTCCCCACAAAAACCCTCGGATCCCAGAAAGATAGTAGATGTCTGGAAACTGGTCTTCAGGAGGTTAGAAAAACAAGCCCACACACACACACACTCACACACACACCCTGCTGAGATGAGCATCCTCATGTTCAGCCCTTTTCCTCACAGTTTTCTCAGCAAATGCAGGTCCTAATGAGCCGTTTTCATGATGCTGGAGGTGGTTTGGTGTGAGGGGGCTGCTGATGTGATCCACAACACATTTGAAACAAAAACTCACCTTCACAGCTGCTGTTTTAATATAAATGAAAAATGAGGACGTTTACAAGAATCCAGAATCAGATTTGGTTTTGTTGATGATAAGGATGAACTATTATGTTGGTGATTAATCTAATGCGGATGATTTTTCTTCCTTATACTCAGTGTGATCCACTTTTTTACTCAAAAGACAAAAACAATTCTGATAAACTATAAAGCCATGTGTCAATGATGTCCTAAAAACTTTACGTTCCACCAGGGAATGTTATCAGATGTCACAGTTTTTTTGTTTAAGAATCCCAAAGTCCAAAAATTCATCAAAAATCAGAGTGTCAGGCGAAACTTCATGAAGTCTCTGAAAAATAAAATCAAAATAAAGATGACATCTAGATGTTGTTTACATTTATACAAGATGTCTGCTCTGGATGTTAAAACGTGATGATTAACTTTGTTTTTAGGTCCTGCACAAATAAAATTGCAAAGTTTAGCAGTAAATTAGAAGGTGTTAAACGTGATTAGGCCTTAAAGGATTCACCAAAGGGAAAAACGTGTGCTTTAAAAATCCACAGCTGTGCTGTTTTATAGTCAAACTTACACTGCTGTGGAAAAGATGAAGTGAAGTTATACTTTTGCCTTTTATTTTGCCTCATATTGCCTTTTATTATTATTAATATTGCTTTTGTTCCCCAACTCCTATTGGCAACAAATTTAAACTGAAATTCTGCTTTTCCTGTCGTTTCACAGAGAGATGAAGGTCTTTTAAACTGCACTGTTCTTAAAATTCATATAAAGTTTCCTCAACAGAACTTTAACTGGTAACTTTTAACTTTAACCTTGTCTTCCAAGCTGCTGTGCTTCGGGTTGATGATTCCTTGTCTGTGTGTTAAGCAGAACATTGACTAACTTTCTTTTCTCCCCACCAGTGAAATAGATAATAGACCTTCAATTAAACTTCCTCTGCTGCCTACAGCTACATGTTCCCTCTGAATGACAGGGACATACTGAAAGGCATCAGCTGCAGTCAGTGAGGAGAGAGATTGTTTGAATGAGGGATTTCTGTTCTAAGTTAAAATATAGAAGATATGCAACTTTTCTACTCTTAATTTGGTTGGTATTGTTCATGTTTTACTTCACTCCATGAGGGGGTTGTGTTTTCAGTAGCAAGCTTAAAAGGTCATTAATGAAAATTGATGGCATTTTTTAGGTCAGACTGGTGGCATAAGATTAAATTCATTAGATCTTTGGAGCGATCTGGAAAATGTATGTTTTATGTTGAAATAGTGATCTAATAATGACATCAAAGGGATTCCAAGGGTATGTGCGCATGGTCGAGGAATCCAAAAATGCTGATAAAATCAATGAGTGTTTGTTTTATGTGTGAATCACAATTGTAGTTGAAATGAGCTGCCTAAAAACAGTCTGTGCTCTCCAAGTGTTTTTTAATTTCCAGAGATTTTTTTTGTTGTTGTTGCTGATTTTTGTTTAGTTTAGTTTCGTTTCGTTTATTAGATCCCCATTAGCTGCTCCTCAGTTTCCTCTATGGTTGCATAAAACAAAAAATGTTACTATAATGTAGTTAAGATCATTAGTGAAATGAAGCCCATTAAATTAAAAAATTGCTTTACAACTGCAAAACAATGATGTTTTTAATAATTGCAGATGTTAAAAAAGATATTGCTAGTTGTACCACTTTTTAAATACATCTAAAATGAACTAAAATAAAATATAGCAGAAATCCAGTCACTATTTCTTCTTTCTGCATATATACAAGCTAGCATTAGCATTGCAGCTTGAGTAAGCAGCTAGTGTTCAAAATATCCACTCATTCATTATTAATATACAGTAGTAAAGTAGCCATTTAAATTCTCATTGACTATTGCTTCAAAAAAGAAAAAAAACATTGTAATTATTTAACCTGTTCATTTTTTTGTTTTCTTATTTGTGTTGCTTTAATGCTTACAGACATTTGCCACCATGAAAAATGTTTCTGCAACTTTAACAGCAGCACTTGAAATACTTGGCACGAAAATTTAGTAACGGTCATGAACACAGACCTCTCGTTCTTTGATTTGCAGCCTGAACTCTAGTGACTGGAATATAATTAAAGTGGCTATTGGTGGCAAACCAAACAATCACTTCCAAAATTCGCCAACTAATCTGTCTGCGGTGTTTTTTTAGAGGAACAGAAATGGCTATTACAGACCAGAATGTTTTTGTTTTAGTAAAAATGTGACTAAAGGTTTTATTTTCCTCTCCTTTAAAAGGTCCCCCCTATCTTATTGGACAAGCAGTTTTCAGACTTCACCCCTGACATCACTCCCATCATCCTCGCTGCTCACACCAATAACTATGAAATTATCAAGCTTCTGGTGCAGAAAGGTGTGTCAATGCCACAGCCACATGAGGTGAGCAACAAAAATCTGAGGACTGTTTCTTTAAGTATCAGATCGAGTGTTTAGAGATAAAAGCAAATATGCACACATGTAAAATCTCAGTAATTTATTCATTAAATAACATTACAATTCAATGCACATATAAATGAATTAATATTCTACCCAGACGTTACAGTAACTTGGCTGTTATAATGAATTCTTGCCTTGCTCATCCAGAAACATGATCCATGACTAAACACAGTCAGGCCTCATTAAAATGTGTCCCTTCTTTTGTTTGATGTTGCAGGTGCGCTGCAACTGTGTGGAGTGCGTGTCGAGCTCAGACGTGGACAGCTTGCGGCACTCACGCTCTCGCCTCAACATCTACAAAGCACTGTCGAGCCCCTCGCTAATTGCACTCTCCAGCGAAGACCCCTTCCTCACCGCGTTCAGGCTCAGCTGGGAGCTGCAGGAGCTCAGCAAGGTGAAGACAACAGCTGACAGCTCCAAGATAGCAAGCTTAGATTTTAGTCAAATTAAGTAAAAACAGTGTTTTTCAGTCAACTAACTGCATTTCCTTTCATAAATAGTAATGATGAAATTATTCCGAGGGTATAAATGTTGATGTAGTTTGGTAATTATGACAGAAAAAGTGTCAAACTGCATGTTTTTATTATAACACATAGCTAACCGTTTCATAGCTTATTTCATTATTACAGTTGAAAAAATGACTATAAATAAAAGTTATAAGATATTTTCCAACATGGAACATTTATGCATATAATGATTTACATTGAGCACGTTTTAGGAGATAATGATCAAGATAAAATCAAGACATTTTTCAGAAGTGAAGGTGCATCAAGCAGTCGCGGCAGAAGCAGAGCGAATTATCCCATTTACAAATTTGCAACTAATTACGTAAAAAGATGAAGGGATTATTTTATTTATTTATTTTTTTAAACTTGAGCTTTTTAAGAGATGAATCAAACATCTTATAAACAGCTTATAAATGTTATTTTGTTCTGATCACATTCAGTCAAATCCAATTCTTCCCTTTCAGAATAAAAGATGAAGATTCGTTCAAATGTGATTCTTTAAATGTTGATGTTTGACACAATAAAAACCTCTTATATGTGTCTTTACATTTTTATTTGTCATGTACCAATGAGTCATACCACTCACCTTCTAAACACTCTGTGACTTTCAGGTGGAGAATGAATTTAAATCCGAATACGAGGAGCTTTCTCAGCAGTGTAAACAGTTCGCTAAAGATCTCCTGGACCAGACGAGGAGCTCCAGAGAGCTCGAGATGATCCTCAACTACAGAGATGATGTTAACTTGTTGGAAGAGGAGGGCAACAATGACCTTGCAAGACTCAAACTGGCAATCAAGTACCACCAAAAAGAGGTAAGCTTCATGCATAATATTGTTAACGACAGGAAACTGGACTTGTGTTTGTGTTCACCAAGAAAGACGGTGCATCAGTGGATACTGCAAGTACATTTTGGTGCTGGAGTTTTATCATGCTTCAGGGAACAAAACAAGATATAAAAAAAAAATGCTTGTTTTTCAGTACTTTAATGTGGAGGATGATTTTATCATCCTGTTTGTTGTCAGCACATTTGATTACCTGCCCCTTCTTTTACCCACATAATAATGCGATTCTGCAATATCACAGTTATAGACTTTTAAACTGAGCAATCAGAGATCAGGTCTTTTTTTTTTCCTTTTGGTGTTTCTCATGATATTTCGATGATAGTTGCAGTCCTGCTTACCCTAGGCATCATTTGCCTTATGTTCCTTTAGGCACGCAGCCAAGTCTAAAGTCTCTGCTGCACCAAGTCAATGTTTTCTCGCAGGTGTCTCTGCCAAGAATAATGATCTCAGATCATCATCATGTTTAACATCCTCTAATGTAGGTTTCAGCCTTAATTTTGTCTGTTTTTGGTTACATTGACACACTTGAAAAACACTTAATTGCATTCTGAGAGTGTCCTGCTGAATGTCTACCACTTCAAAATAACTGCTGATATAAATGAATGTTGTTAAAAAGCAGCAGCATGCAGTGTTTCATGTCAAACACAGGAGCTCAAGTTCATTTTAAAGCGAGTATTGAACATCTGTTAGAAACCAGGAGGAACGCATGAAATGTGTAGGTGACAAACATTAAAAATACTATAGCTTTTGGTTGCAGGATCATTTATCTCTAGCAAGTCATTATGTCATGTGCCACACCACCTGTTCTCATGGTCACATGCAACTTCAACCATTTATAATCAAAGTTCTGGGGAAGTTATGTTTTATCTAAATGTAGTTTTGCATTGCATTGCAGATGAAAGGTTGTTTAGTCCACTGACTGATTAATTAGAGCTCTGAATAGACACTATTGAAGTCAAAACTCAACGAGTCACACCCAATGGCTGGTTACAACAGACTCTGGTTCCAAAAACACTCCAGTTCACACAAACTGGATATCATGGCTTCTGTTTTATGCATGCGCAGTACTTGATAAACAACAAACAGCCATTTAGCTTCTCATTCGGGGCAAAAATCCTCTTTACCACCTTTAATGTCTATGATAAATCATATTTGTTCTAATGTTCTCAAAAAGTTCTATTAACAGTTTAATTTGCTCAAAAACCTGATTTGTCAAGCACTATATATAGTCAGCCTTCTAGTGGTAGATCAAAGTACTACATGTATAAAGAGCCAATTTTAGTATTATAATATATTACATAATAAAATGTTGTGTTTTATTATTAGCAAATAAAACATATCAAGTAAATATACAATTTCTCTCAAGTAAAAAAAAAAAAAACTGGGGTACAGATGTATTCTTAAATGCTTAGTAATAATATTTATCAGCTGAGAAGAAGAGACCTTTTCCTATAGATTTATTTATTTTTTAAATATTTTTGTTCCTCTCAGGAATAAAAACAATATCCATTTGAAATTCACACCATTATAAATTATTAGTAATGAATTCTTCCTTCTCAGACTAATTAGATTTTAAATTTGTAGCTCTTTCAGACCCCGAAGCCCAACAGGTCATGATAGAAAACAAACCCCATGCTGGTTGAGGCAGATGTTGACCCTCCGGCCTGGTTCTGCTGAAGATCTCTTCCTTTCTGCTGTTGCTCGCTGCTTCGTGGCTGCTCAGCATGGAAAACTGCATTAATATGAAAATTCACTGCAATCTGTTGGCTTCCCTAGTTAATTACCACATTTGCATTTTTATTTAGTAATTTACAGAATCTGACTAGATTAAATGGATTGTATTGACTTGGAATTAATTGGATGGAGATTGCTCACATTTAACTGGATTTAAATCTTAGACTGGATTAAACTGTAACTGGAATAAATTATATAGAAAACAATTGGATTTAAATGTGTTTTACTTTGTTCATATCTTTCGTTTACCTTCTTATTTTAAATAAAATACCTCAAGGGGATTTTTAATGTGCAGTGACTTGTATTTCCAGGCCATTTTAATAATTTCCTTAGTAAATTTAATATGAAAACAACCATGTAGAACATAAAGGCTGCTTCCCAAACCATTATGAAACAATTATAGAGAAAAGAATCCAAACATAATGACTCCAAAACAATATTCACTGTTGATTTCATGCTTTCATTTTCATCACAGTGCATTATTCTTTCCCACAGGGCAAAACAATTAGCATGCAAATTTGTTCATATAAATCCATAAATTGTATGAGTGAAATTGCAGTAAATACGGCACAGAGGTGCATCTTAATGGTGAAGTACTAACCAGTCAATTAGGGGACGAATGCTGGCCGTTAATGTCCCGGTTCTTTACTCTTTTGTTACTTTTATAGCATTCTTCTATGTTAATTGCTTTGTGCTGTGATGTTCCCACGGCACCGTGCTGCTAATGGATGAGCCACAGCTCTTCAGGGTTTAATGGATGTGGGAAGTATTATTCTTAAAGCACTGACAAAATTATAAGACGGCTGAGGGCATAACCAAAAAAGTTAAAGCGACTTTTTTTGTTTAAAAAAAAAACGTTCTGTGGAGTGTAGAGGTGAATTAAAAATGATACAGAAGTAAAGCCGTGACTCCCAGGAGTGACTTGCATTTCATTTAGCTGCTCTTTGCTGGGAGCTCTGTCTGGCTGTCAGAGCACATGCACTTCTGTAGGAGTCTCAATTTATGGTGCTGCTTTTTCTTCACGGTTGTTTTGCATCGTTCAAACACGCACTGGCAGATGAGCGCGCTGAGTGGCAAAAATACAGGAGATTGTACAGGCGCTCACGATGATGGACAGTTTCTCGTCATCTTGATGAACATTTCTGTTTTTTTGCAAGAAATCTATTGCAGAAACTGCAAAAAAACATTGTTTTATTTCTGCCTGCTGTGCCTCCCGGCATGTCACAGCTCCCCAGCTGTGTTTTAATTACCCAGACGATGTGCTGGTATGCCCTTCTGCTGCATCCTGTGTCCTCAACATCCTTCGTTTGCACCAGGACTTTGACAGAGAGGAGAGTTTCACATAACATCCCATCCAGCTGCCCTTTTTGAATCAAAAATACTCCAGCAAACCTGAGTCAATAAAAATCCTTTCACGATAAAATGTATTTATCTGGAAATGTTTTATTTATTTGTTTTTTTATTCACTAATACAGTTGCAAGGATTCTGATTAAAATTTGTGGCCATATATCTTTATAGATGAAATCTTGTGGTTTTTTTGTGTTAACAGAATAAACAAAATCAAGGCAAATTTAGTGCACTTTTAGAAAAATCTATCAGCCATCCATTTCCTGTTGATCTTTTCTTTCTTTTTGTAAAAGTTCTTCCTGCATTAGCTTAAATGCTGTTAGCTTCAGTCATGCATGAATTGCAAAAAAGAAAGTTCAAAGATCCAAACGTTAATCACATACGTTTAACCACTGATAAGTAATAAGTTTAAAGCTTTTTAAAACTTTGTCATCAAATCCGAGTCCCGCAGTTCTTGAAGAAAAAAAAAAAAACATCCGTTCTCATCCACTCACCCCCTCCCTGTGAGGATCTCTGCTGCTGGTGGTGGTGAGTGGTACTAACTGTCTTGCAGGGCGTGGCAGCAGAGGATCATTGATGTCAGGTGTGGATCGTTACCCAGCTCAGGAGAGCTGGGTATTTAAGCAGAGGAGGAACAAGAGACAGACGCCAGTTTGTTCCGCTACTTTACGTGGTACAGAGTGGCAAGTGAGCAGATTATTCAGAGTGTGTTTTGCAGTATTTAACCTGCCTTCTTTCCCCTATGTTCAGCCTGCTGTCCTGGAGCTCCTCTCCTGACAGCCTACCCTCCAGCGTGGATATCGAATCGCTCATAGTGAGGATCGGCTCAACACGGGAACTTCCTAGAGCTCCGTTGCGGTGCTACGCGACCAGCTCTCTCCCTCTGGCTCCCTGTCTGTCTCTGGCTTCCTCTGGTCCACACCTTCCCGGTCACCGTTCTGCTGTCACCCCTGTCGCAGTCACGTCTGCGCACTCAGCACCCGGACCCGGATCTCACACACGGAATAACGACAGCTTGGCTCACCACCCCTGCGGCAGCATCCTTGGATCTCTCCTCAAACCCGGACGTCATTCACACAACCGTGAGTTAAGCGAGCACGATCCCCGCACGCCGCAGCTGGTTTCTCCAACTGTCACTAACCTCTCTCTCTCTCACAACCCCAGGACCGTTCCTGTCCCGCACCAGGCCCGTCCTGAGTTTCATCCAGCACATTTATTGTTTACGTGTATTGTCATTGGAGCACTGTACATAATAAACACTGTTATTCCTGAACGCTGTTTCCTCGCTCTGTGTGTGTCTGGAGTTTGGGTCACTTTGGGAGCTCGCAAACAACCCCACCTGGTACGAACCATGACAGAACAAACTGGCCAAGAGAGCTCCCAGACCCAGCTTCAGACCGCACTCACCCAGCAGGGGATACTGCTGGGAAGGCATGATGCGTTCATGCAGGAGATAGCGAGAACGCAAGCTAACTTATCTACAGAGCTCCACAGTCTAACACAACAACTCACCAGTGTCATGTCTCGCCTTTCCCGCAGTCAATCTCCTCCTCCTGCAGCAGCAGCAGCGACAGCGGCGGCGCGTTCTGACCCACCTGAGGAGACCGGCTATCGGCAGGTGGCCATTCCGGATCCGGCACCCTTCAATGGAGAACCCAAGGACTGCAGAGGGTTCCTCCGACAGTGCCGGATCATCTTCAGCCGGGCTCCGCACGCCTTCCGTTCCGACGCCAGCAAAACCTCCTTCATCATCGGCTGGCTGAGGGACAAGGCTCTCAGGTGGGCAGACGCATACATTGACACTCATCCTCTTGAAACCTCTCCATATCCCCAGTTCCTGGAAGCCTTCACCACTACGTTCTCGGACGGAGGAACGAAGGAGGACGCGATGCGGGAGCTGCTCGCCCTTCGTCCCCGTCCGCAACACATGGCGGACTTCGCCCTCGAGTTCCGGACCCTGGCTGCCCGTACTAGCTGGACGGACGAGACCCTGCGTAGTGTGTTCCACAACGCCCTCTCGGAGAGCTTGAAAGAAGACATCGCTAGCCGGGAGGAACCTAGGACACTCGATGGGCTCATCAGTCTAGCGACCCGGTTAGACCGCCGGACTCGAGGGCACTTCCGGGTACGTCATACCCCTAGCTCCGCTTCCTCCTCACCCGTTCATGTAAGTCCTGCACCTAACACCAGATGGCACTCTCCTCCCAGATGTACACAAGCATCCGAACCTCCACATGCTAGCAGACATATAGGGCCGGCACCAACCCATAGATGGCAGCCTCCCCACAGACGCCTTCCTTCCCCTGAACCCATGCAACTCGGGCAGGCTAAACTAAGCGCAAAGGAGCGCCGGCGCCGCCGAGAGACTGGGTCCTGTGCGTACTGTGGGTCGCCGCACCACGAAGTTAGTGCCTGCCCTGAAACGCCAAAAGATTAGGCCCGTCAGTGAATGTGGGGGTCCTGACGGGCCCAGAAAGACAAAAACCCCGGATGACGTTACCTGCAGCAATTCACAGACGACACAGTGAGCCTATCCCTTGCTCCGTGTTTATAGACTCTGGATCCGAGCAGAATCTGATCAGTCCGAGGCTGGTCAAACAGGGGAGGATCGCTACCAGGCCTCTGGACCGACCCCTGAATGTCACGGCCTTGGACGGCAGTACTATGTCTCGGATCACACACAGCACGGAGCCTATCACCCTCACTGTGTCAGGTAACCATAACGAAACCATATCATTTCTTGTCTTTCCCACTACAGAGGCTCCCCTGGTCCTGGGATTCCCGTGGCTGGCCCGACATAACCCCCAATTCAATTGGAAACAGCAGGCCATCATCGCATGGAGCGAGCCCTGCCTGCGCGCCTGCCTAAGGTCAGCCACACCAGCCAGCATACCAGGTAAGGAGCCTCACATCACCCCACCAGACCTGTCCCGGGTACCCCCTTGTTACCACGACCTGGGACAGGCCTTTAGCAAGGAGCAGGCAATTTCACTTCCACCGCATCGTCCGTACGATTGCGCCATTGACCTCCTCCCTGGAGCTCCGCTGCCTTCAGGCCGGCTGTTTAGCCTCTCACGCCTGGAGCGGCAGGCCATGGAGGAGTACATCGCAGAATCATTACAGAACGGGCTGATACGACCTTCATCATCTCCAGTGGGCGCAGGATTCTTTTTCGTAGAGAAGAAGGATAAGAGCCTGCGCCCTTGCATTGACTACAGAAGCCTAAATAATATAACCGTTAAAAACAAATACTCTCTCCCTCTCCTGTCCGCAGCCATCGAGCCCGCGCACCAGGCGCGGATCTTCACCAAGCTGGACCTACGCAATGCCTATCATTTGGTGCGTATCAGGGAGGGAGATGAGTGGAAGACGGCGTTCAAGACCCCTATTGGCCATTTTGAGTATTTGGTTATGCCTTTCGGGTTAACCAACGCACCAGCAGTGTTCCAAAATCTCATCAATGACGTGCTCAGAGATTTTTTGAATAAGTTCGTGTCTGTCTACTTAGACGACATACTTATTTTCTCCCCTGACTTAAAGACTCATCAAAGTCATGTAAGGCAGGTTATCCAGCGGTTGCTGGAGAACCGCCTGTTCATTAAGGCTGAAAAGTGCGAATTTCATGTAACCTCTGTGTCCTTCCTAGGCTTTATCCTCGAAGGTGGACATGTCCGGCCAGACCCGGCCAAAACCAAGGCGGTGGAGGAATGGCCGGTCCCACAGTCTAGGAAGGAACTACAGAGGTTCCTGGGGTTCGCCAATTTCTACAGGAGATTCATTCAAGGTTTCAGCACTATTGCCGCACCCCTCACAGCACTCACATCCACTAAAGTTATGTTTCAGTGGAGTCAGGCGGCGGCGGATGCCTTCATGGAACTGCAGCGGCGGTTCACACAGGCACCAGTGCTTGCCCACCCCGACACCTCCGTCCAGTTCGTGGTTGAAGTGGACGCCTCCGACGTCGGGGTGGGAGCTGTCCTGTCCCAGCGAGACAAGACGGACGGCAAATTACATCCATGTGCTTTCTTTTCTAGGCGGTTCACCCCTACCCAGCAGAACTACGACATCGGTGACCGAGAGCTACTCGCCATCAAGCTTGCCTTGGAGGAGTGGCGTCACTGGCTGGAGGGTACTGAGCTGCCAGTAATCATATGGACTGATCACAAAAACCTTGAGTATATCCAGGCAGCTAAGAGACTTAACCCCCGTCAATTCCGCTGGTCATTGTTTTTCTCCCGCTTTCACCTCAACATCTCTTACAGACCTGGATCCAAGAACGTAAAACCCGACGCACTATCCCGGGTGTTCCAACATGACGACCCTCCAGCTCAGCCCACCTCCATCCTGCCCTCCTCCTGCGTAGTGGCCTCGGTCACTTGGGAGATCGAGCGGTTGGTTCGTGCCGCACTTCAGCGCGAACCGGACCCAGGGGGTGGACCGCCCAATAGGACCTACGTCCCTACTGCCGTCCGAGGGCTTGTTCTACGCTGGGGTCATACATCACGACTGTCCTGTCACCCCGGAGTCAGCCGCACTATAGAGCTGCTCCGGCGGTACTACTGGTGGCCGTCGCTGCATAAGGACGTTAAAGACTATGTTGCCGCCTGCTCCACATGCACCCGGAACAAGTCTTCACATCAGCCACCATCAGGACTCCTCCAACCATTGGCCATACCCTCCAGACCCTGGTCCCATCTGTCCCTGGATTTCGTCACCGGACTGCCCCCATCAAAAGGCAAGTCAGTAATCCTCTCAATAATTGACAGATTTTCTAAGTCCTGCCATTTGGTTGCCCTCTCTAAGCTTCCCTCTGCACAGGAAACAGCGAAGCTTTTGGTGCAACATGTGGTCAGGCTCCACGGCATCCCCATGGAGATTCTCTCGGACCGAGGACCTCAGTTCATTTCAAGGGTCTGGAGGGACTTCTGCTCATCAATTGGATC
>SSNP01000113.1:628272-677427 GCA_006937955.1 Pachypanchax playfairii | reverse complement strand
CCCCCGTCCTCCACCCCGGCTCAGTGTCGGTCCCCTACTAACTCTGTGCTTATTTCAGGTGTGGGGTCGCTGGGTCGGCCGCCAGGAGGCGTCCATTAAGGGGGGGGGTACTGTGAGGATCTCTGCTGCTGGTGGTGGTGAGTGGTACTAACTGTCTTGCAGGGCGTGGCAGCAGAGGATCATTGATGTCAGGTGTGGATCGTTACCCAGCTCAGGAGAGCTGGGTATTTAAGCAGAGGAGGAACAAGAGACAGACGCCAGTTTGTTCCGCTACTTTACGTGGTACAGAGTGGCAAGTGAGCAGATTATTCAGAGTGTGTTTTGCAGTATTTAACCTGCCTTCTTTCCCCTATGTTCAGCCTGCTGTCCTGGAGCTCCTCTCCTGACAGCCTACCCTCCAGCGTGGATATCGAATCGCTCATAGTGAGGATCGGCTCAACACGGGAACTTCCTAGAGCTCCGTTGCGGTGCTACGCGACCAGCTCTCTCCCTCTGGCTCCCTGTCTGTCTCTGGCTTCCTCTGGTCCACACCTTCCCGGTCACCGTTCTGCTGTCACCCCTGTCGCAGTCACGTCTGCGCACTCAGCACCCGGACCCGGATCTCACACACGGAATAACGACAGCTTGGCTCACCACCCCTGCGGCAGCATCCTTGGATCTCTCCTCAAACCCGGACGTCATTCACACAACCGTGAGTTAAGCGAGCACGATCCCCGCACGCCGCAGCTGGTTTCTCCAACTGTCACTAACCTCTCTCTCTCTCACAACCCCAGGACCGTTCCTGTCCCGCACCAGGCCCGTCCTGAGTTTCATCCAGCACATTTATTGTTTACGTGTATTGTCATTGGAGCACTGTACATAATAAACACTGTTATTCCTGAACGCTGTTTCCTCGCTCTGTGTGTGTCTGGAGTTTGGGTCACTTTGGGAGCTCGCAAACAACCCCACCTGGTACGAACCATGACACTCCCCTCCCTGATTTTCTGTTGGGTTGCCAGTTCTGATGTTGATCCTCGTTTAGGTTCTCTTGTATTTGTTCAATTTTTGGGAACGTTTGAAGGTCTATTTGTTCAGCGTTGTTTTTCTAAGTGTGTTTAAACTTTCCATCACGTGCAGCTCGGCTGCTCAGTTGGAAGGATGTGGTGGTTTCGTACTTTTTGCTGCTGGTCGTTGTTGAATTACAGCTGCTTGTGTTGAAGACTTGGCAGCCTTGCAGACTCACAGGTGATTTGTTATGAAACCAGGAAGTCTGGACATGTAAATAATGATTCTGGTCCGGGTTAGCTTTTTTAAAATGACAGAAGCTAGCGACCACCCAGCCGGCTGAGATCGAGATCTGTTACAATGTGACTTTATTTTCAACATCGGTGGGACATTAAACTGTTGTGTGAGTATTTCACTGTAAAATCCTTACATACTGTACCTTTAATATCTTTATACCAGCAGATTTATTGCTAATTAACTGCAGAGTGCTCTGAAATGTAGTTTTAATTTTCATCAAAAACATTGTGTGGATGATAAAGAAGCTAATGATAGAAAAGAAATGCTCTTACATTGCTTGATCCTGTTTGGGGTCACACGATGCCCATTCGGCACCTGTCTCCAGCAGTTATAGATCAAGGTAAACCCAGACAGGTCCAGTCCACCACAGGGCCACACAGAGACAAGCAAGCATCTCAAACACACATGCTCACATATCTAATTGCACACACGGCAATTTAGGTTTACCAATTAATCTAATGCATATTTTTGGTCTGTAAGCAAAAACTAATCAACGGCGCCACCATGCAGTCAGCGACAGATCTTAGTCACTGTTGTTGAATCTGCAGACACAAAATTGGACTCGGAGTTGAACGTGACCTTTAAGAGCTGCCGATAAAAATGATAAATGCGCCACATTTAAAGCACTTTCCTTCCCTCCTCGACCACTTCAAGTACTTGACATTGCGAGGCACCTTCAGGAATTTTAGCAGAAAATGACACAGAAACTGCATGTTGTATTTTCTGTCACACACATTTTCACAAACTGATAAACACACGGTGGATCTGAAAACTATTGAGACATAAATAAAACATTAGGAGCTTCTGAATGAGCAGTTTTTTTTCCAATTAGAGGACTTATTTACTTCATTCTGTGGCCAAAAAAAAAGGAGTTGTATAATAGATTTTATTTACATTTTGTTAGAAATAATTTAGGGTATTTAAGGACTACATCAAAAAAATTGTATGGAATTGGAACCAAAATACAAACATTAAATGACCTGAGAAATAATTCAAAGACAACATTTTCTGTCTCCTGATAAGGACAAAATCTGTGTGCACCGCTACACACGCACATACACACACTGATGTTTTTATAGGGATTCCTTTGTGCTTCTGATGGGCAGTTTATTCCAAACAGAGCTTTAGAGAGATAGAACGACACTCAGTCGGGCTTAAAAGGCTCATTTGTTTAAACAGAGAGCTGTTTATTAAGTTCAGGGCATTTAGTTTGCAGTCTGATTTCCTCTTTTCTCTATTTGCAATTTTGCAGAAAAGCACTCGTACTAATAACTGGAACGACACTCATTCTGAATGTGAGATTTTTTACACGGAGCCGGCTGTTCATGAATGTATCAGTGAGTCATGAGAAGGCTGGGTTTGACCCTCGACAAAATGAAGGACAGCTCTCTGCTTAACCCTCGCTGTGTGTCGTTTGTGTGGGTGCGTGTGAGTGTGTGCACATGCTTGTTTACCTTTTTGTATTTAGTCTCTCATCTCCCCTTGCTTTCCGGCTCCAATACTGCTTGCTGTGTTTCCAGGGTTTAAAAAGGCACTTCATAATGATCCGAACAGAAGTCTCAGCGGGTTTCCTGCCAGAAAAGCTGAGGTCACACGGCATTCTGGGCTGTGTTGCTGCAGGAGGCCAAATCAGATAAATGTCGCCATGACGTCAAAAAATTAGAGTTGATAATATCCCTCCTACGCTCTCTAACATTCCTGAGAGTTTATCAATAGATTACACTTTTAAAAAGGTCAGTATGTAAGAAAAAGACTGTTTCGTATATTGTAGTTTGACATTGCCCCCTTGTGATGTCTCAAAAACTGCAGTTTACTTTTCTTTTTTGCAGGTTTTCTGACTTACAGTCAATGGAAATTCAGTTGTGGGAACAGGAGCAACATCAAATACCATTTAGTTTATGGAGTCATTGCTGAAATTATCCAGCAAATTTGGTTAAAAACCGAGAATTTCACTTGTATAACTGATTTTTTAAAAAGATAATTATTTGTATATTATTAAAATATATGTTGGATGAAGTGAGTAGAAGATAAATTGAACCTTACTTTGTTTTTTGCAAATTGTACTGTCAACATAAACCCAAGATGCAGTCGTGTGGGCTAATCAAAACAAATTCTATTTGGATGCAGACTTAATCAGCAGTTCAATGCACGAGCTTCTCGAAGCAGATTCTGTGAAAAGGGGCGATGTACAAAAGCAGACAGATAAAACGAGATGTTAGAGTCTTTCCAGGTAGCTGTCTATTTGTTAGTAAGTTAATTAGAAGCAGCAGTTTAAAGGCCATCGAAAGACAAACTGAGGTCTCCAAGACCAAAAAAGACATTATCTAAAACTGTGTTTTCCAATCCTGGTCTTCAAAATCTACTTTCCTGCATGTTTTAAAATATAAATCAAGAAAAACTGGCCTAAATCTGACTTTCCTGCTCATAATGTGACCCATTTCAGAATTCTTACGACAGTCTGAGCGGCATAAATTCACTTTTCCCCACCAAACCCAGGTGACTTTTATCTAATTTTTTTTAAAATCAAGTCAATCCAAACGATCATGTCGCAGTTCATCCAGCTTTTATGTAACTGCAGTAACACAGACAGTATAATTGTGCACCAAGCGAGGTGGGATGTGGTTTACTCCTATAAACATGATGTGTGTGACCATCTTCGTCTGCGCATCCGGGTGACATTAATATTGTAATGTCAACAAGCACTTAAAAATTCTTGCACAAACGTTTGAAGTGAGAATCTAGTTCAGTTGTGTAACATGTTTAAAACAGAAATTATGACTCTAGAATAAACAAAAGGATAGAAAAAGAAGTGTAATTATTTTCTGTGTAGATCTCTGCTGCTTGAAACTATGAAGTGACTTTTGGATGTAAGTGTCCCAAATCTCATGCTTTTGGTTTTATTTTGTAGTTTGAGTTTAGTCTTGTGATGTTTTTTTGGTTTGTTTCTTGTATTTAGTTTAGTTTAGTCACGGTGTCCCTGTTTGTTGTTCACACCTGTTCCCCATTTACTGATCCGCTCACCTGTTCCTCATACACTAATCACTACTTCCTGAATGAATTGTGAAGGTTTGGTCACAATGACTCATTCTAACGCCTGGGAACGTGCTACTAATGATTTTTGGACCTTTTCCTACTTACAGCCCTATAAGAATCACGTTTGTGGCTCGTTCTGAGGTTCGTGACCAGGTCAATGGTCGCAAACCCTTTTGGAAGGAGTGCCAGTGTAATGTCTTCCAAACAACCTGCACACACCTCATCGTGATCGAGGACAATTTATTTTTTTATTTACATCTAAATTTGTAGAGAGCTGCATGTTTTCACAAGGATTTAAAACAGACAATGACAAACAGCTGTTGTCTACAGAAAGTTACACTTTTTTCTCATTTTTCATGACGCATGGGGCGACACAGTAAAACATCTCATCAAAGGTCAATTCCTACTCACGGTCCAGCTCATGGGACGGAACTTGGTACTGGCGGTCGGAAGTGCAGCTGGATTCTCTCTGAATTATTGCCATCTTGAAAATTAGAAGCTTTTCCACACATTTCTAAGCAGATGTGTTATCAACACAGAATTTTGGAGATACTGGATCTCTAGCACAAATATTCCTCTACAAAATGTGCCGACAGCTGGAAGATCTTCACAAGAACAGCTTGAAATTGCTGTGAGTGGAGCATGCGGAGACTGCTTACGAATCTTTAAAAAACATTCGTAACATCATCATCGGTAGACCGGAGGAAGGTTCCAACACGCTTGAATGAAGAGATCCAGATCTCTGCAGCCAGCGTATGACAGAAAATCACCTCATTCTCAGGTTCTCATCGAGTTATTGATGCCACGAGAACTCCAGATGTGGTAGGAAATGATGTGTTTGTACAGGACATTGTGACCAAGGCTTTAGTCTTTGTTGTGTATCACCTCCATGTTCTGCACTCTGGGTCTGAATTAACTCTGTTTGGCATGCTGTAGAAGCTACAATAAATGTCCACATATAAAGCCGTGCCTCTTTCAACTCATCTGTCCCTCACTCAGATTTTTAAAGTAACAGCAATACTGTACAAATTCCAATACATTAAAGTTCCCTAAATATTTGCAAGAGTGAGACTTTTCCAGTTGAATGATTGGTGACAAATTCTGGTCCTCATTGCATGAGTGTATATTTTACAGGAATTGTCAGATGACTTTTATCTAATGTTTAAAAACGCTCTCTATGAATAAGTCTTTCTATATACCCACATTTCTAAAGCCATAGACTGACAACCACATAATGCACAAGCCAAGAAAAACACTGTCATCATCTTTATGCATATTTTAAATGCCATTAAAGCAGCATAAAGACATTTCCATATTAAAGTTGCTTCTTTTTTTGTCTATAAAAGTGAAGGAGAAAACTTTAAGTTGACCTTTCATGCCAGTAATGCTGCGGGGGAACATGCCCTCACCGAGCTTGAAGCACTCACACAGTAATAACCAGTCTGTGGAGTTTATGGACAGATGACAGTCGAGAGGCGATTTATGGAGAGGCACTTTTCTAACTGGACTCAAGTTACATGAAACAGCCACCTGAGGCACATTTGGCACTTTAGTTCATGCGGGTTTTTCTAAGTGATTGTGACGGGCAAAAGGAGGGCATCATCACAACGACGTCTGCCTTGCTTAGACTTTCTCTTAGAAGAAAATGCAAAGGTGAGAATTTCACAGCAAACATGGAAAAACAGCCAGATAAAATGACCCCAAAATATTTTGTATTTCTTGTACCCTGCAAAACTCACTCCTCTGAAATTTTGGTTGTTATTTACTAACGTGCAGCTGAAATATTTTTTAAAAATATATATCCTGAGAGATTTTCCTCATCTTCTGCTATTATTGACATGACTAATCCCCAACTCCATCTCCACATGTCAGTCTCGTGTTTTGTTCCATTATTGTATTTGAAGTACGAGGACATGAGCTATTCTGTCTCATACCCCAACATAGACAGGGGTCTGTAGTTACCATGGAAACAATGCTGCAGAGTTGGTGTATTGTTACCCACTGATGCAGGTCATCATTTTGATATAAGGACTCAACGTGATATTTTATAACAGTGTATGCATCTATGTAAATGTGTTTACACAGGCGTGTTTGTTCTGGAGGATCACATTCAAATATGTATATGTGTGTTTTATCTCAGGCTATTTTATCCCCAGAATGTTGAGACAATTAACATTTGGCAAAATCCTTTACTGAAACCTACACTCAACAAATGTTTCTATGCTGTTGTTTTACAATGGTGTCAAGACACTGAACCAGAGAATTGAAAGCTGATGTTGGAGCAACAAAACTTACAGAAATAATACCAAACTGGAACATAAAGAATGAGCATTTATTTGAAGAGCACTTTTTAAGTCAAGTGACTCACAAAGCTCTTCAGTCTACAAAATCATATACAGGATGGGCCATTTATATGGGTACACATTAATAAATGGGAATAGTTGGTGATATTAACATCCTGTTTGTGGCACATTAGTATATGTGAGGGGGCAAACTTTTCAAGATGGGTGGTGACTATGGTGGCCATTTTGAAGTCGGCCATTTTGGATCCAACTTTTGTTTTTTCAATAGGAAGAGGGTTATGTGACACATCAAACTTATTGGTAATTCACAAGAAAAACAATGGTGTGCATGATGTTAACGTAACTTTATTCTTTCATGAAACATGTCGAAGAGGTTAACACGTGAGGAGCGGATCGAAATTGAGTTGATATCTGGTGAACGCAGTAACCGGGTCATTGCAGCAGATTTCAATGCAAGACACCCTACGAGACCACCCATCTCCCATGCTAAAGTTAGCAAACTGCTTGCTAAGTTTTGTGAAACTGGTTCAGTGTTGGATTTGCCAAAATGTGGACGCAAGAAAACTGTCACTAATGAAGAAACATCAGTGGCTGTCCTAGCTTCATTCAGCAAGAGCCCACAGCGTAGCACTTGCCTCATGTCACTGGAGAGTGGCATTAGTCGAACATCCCTTCAGCGGATATTAGCTTCTCACAAATGGCACCCTTACAAACTTCAGCTACTGCAGCATTTCAATGAGGATGATCCAGATTGGCACACAGAATTTACAGAAAGAGCAAAACAAAAATTGGAACAGGACCCTGAGTTCACGCAGAAGATTTTGCTCAGTGATGAGACAAACTTTTATATGAATGGTGAAGTTAACAAACAAAACCACCACTATTGGTCTGACACTAACCCACATTGGATAGATCCCTCCAAGACTGTTGGAACAAAAAAAGTGATGGTATGGTGTGATATATGGGGTACAAAGATAGTGGGGCCATTCTTCATCAATGGAAACCTCAAGGCCACTGGATATTTGAAATTGCTACATGATGATGTGTTTCCCTCTTTATGCACTGAAGCTGGCACGTTCTCTGAGTTTTTCCAGCAAGATGGTGCACCACCACATTATGGGTGTCAGGTCCGAGCAGTCCTAGTTGAACAATTAAGTGGATTGGTCATAGTGGGCCAGTTGAATGGCCCCCAAGGTCTCCCGATCTGACCCCCTAAGACTTTCATCTTTGGGGTCATCTGAAGGCAATTGTCTATGGTGTGAAGATACGAGATGTGCAGCACCTGAAACTACGGATACTGGAAACCTGTGCTGGTATTTCTCCTGCGGTGTTGCTACCAGGGTGTGAAGAGTGGGAGAAGAGGGTTGCATTGACAATCCAACACAATGGGCAGCACATTGAACACATTTTATAAGTGATCAGAAACTTGTAAATAACTCATGAAGGAATAAAGTTACGTTAAAACCAAGCACACCATTGTTTTTCTTTCCCTCTTCCTATTGAAAAAAACAAAAGTTGGATCCAAGGTGGCCGACTTCAAAATGGCCACCATGGTCACCAACCATCTTAAAAAGTTTGCCCCCTCACATATACTAATATGCCACAAACAGGACGTTAGTATCAACAACCATTCCCATTTTATTAAGGTGTATCCATATAAATGGCCCACCCTGTACTCAGATTTACATGTTTGGAGGTTATAAACTACATATTTGGATTTGGGGGAAGTTGACAGAGGTGAGGCTGCACCATCAGCACTATCAGGTCCTCTGAAGACCACCAAACAGGCAAGGCAGGTGAAGTGTCTAGCCCACAGACATGGATGACTTGCTATATTTCCTGAGTAACTGCCACCATGTTAAATTACTATGAAAACATGAACTAAGGGAACAACAGAACAGATAAACAGTACAAGCAACTGGAGAGTCTGATGAGTTTGAGAAACTTGGGGGAATAAAACAGGGATGGATGATTACTGAATACGAACAGCTGGGAGATTTGGCAGATGAGAAGCAGGTATGTAAAGAGCTAAACTGACGGTAGATGAAGGAACTACCACTACCATGGCACTGGCACAGTTAAATTATTCAACTCAGAACAAGGACATTAAAATCCAAAAACTCAAGATGTCTAAGAAACTGATAAAATATAACAACAATTCTAAACACAAGTGATCCAAATCATATGAATAATCATATGAAACAGGACAAAAAAAAGATCAAATTTGAAACATTTTTCTGATATTTTTGTTTTAGTAGGTGAAAAAAAAAGACACTTTGTATCCGATGAAGCTAAAATCATATTTCCACATGTCAAGAAAACCTGCAGTTCATTTATCTTAAAACAATCCTCGTGTTTGACAGCTAGCCTCCGTACTTTTGTAAGGTCACCCTATTTCTGCATCAAGACTCAAGGCTGCCAATAATCAGCTTTATTCTAAGATATCTCTGTGTGTAGATGATAGCCTTCCAGAATTTCACACCACCAACACATCCCACGTCTTCATTTGTTTGCCCTTAGCTTGAGCTTGCTGCAGGTGCTCATTTTGGCAGACAGTTGGTAAAGATTGGTAAACCAGAAACATGGCTCAAATGCTGCAGTTATGCCTCTACAAAATCCAATGTTATCCAAAAAAACTTAAAGTAGGTCTCTTTTCTCTCTTCCTGTATTTGTTAGTTTGTAGCTCAGCCAAACTGTCAGCAGCTTTTGGCATCAAGGTGGTACGATGAGTTTCCTGGCTGGAGGCGGCGCCACTGGGCGGGAAAATTCATCACCTGCGTTTTCATCGGCCTCCTCTACCCCATGTTTGCTCTCTGCTACCTCATCGCGCCAAAAAGTCGCTATGGCCTCTTCATCCGCAAGCCATTCATCAAGTTTATCTGTCACACGGCTTCCTACCTGACCTTCCTGTTCCTGCTGCTTCTCGCCTCCCAGCACATCGTCTCTACAGAACAAGACAGGCAGGACAGACAAGGTCCTGCACCCACCACTGTGGAGTGGATGATCCTGCCGTGGGTGCTAGGTGAGTAAGAAGAAAGACGTGGAAACATTTGTTTGTCCTGGTGGATGAACACAACATGCACTGATCAAAACTGTTTCCATTGAGAAAGACAAACCGTTTAGGAGGAACAAACAAGGCACATTTATAATTTTTATAATTTTAAAACGATTTGTTTTGCATTTTGAATAAGAATACGTTATGTCAGGGTTTAAAGCTGCAATCCAGAGTTTTCCACCTTTCAGGAGTTATCTATGATTTAGTATGATTAGTTTGACCCGGTTCTACTGTAGGAAAAACATTTTTTTTTTCAAAGCCCCCCACTGTCTCGTAGAGAATTTCAACTGAGCGCCGCCCAGCGTTAGCCAATAGCGTTAGCCATCCACATAGTACACCTCCCAACCAATCAAGCATGCTCGCGCACATATCCTGAAGAACTGCAGCCGACTGGCGTTTATGAGTTGTTTACAACGTTACGAAGACATGTAAAACCGAAACAATTAACATACAGTAACTTGTATAAATGTAACTTACCCACAAAGTATCCATTGTAAAGGTGCGCGTGCAGCTGACACTTGGCTATCATTGCTTATAATATCACGGAAACAGGGGCGGTACTTAAAGGTGCAACACATTTTTTTCACCTCAGAAGCGCCCTCTGAGAAAACACTCTGGATTGCTGCTTTAAGTAACAGGAAATGAAGTACCTAAATATAAAGTTACAATCTGGGATTTGAACAACTTTTTTCTTGCTTGAACACACCTAATTCAGATGATTTCAGTTCATAAGCTATCAGTAAATCATGTAGAAACTAATACTACCCTTTAAATTATAACCCCATCGATTTGTAAACACAACACCCATTTAGAAACAAATTATTTCCTCCTCTTTGGTTGTTTTAGGATTCATCTGGGCAGAGATCAAGCAGATGTGGGATGGTGGTTTCCAAGATTATGTTCATGACTGGTGGAACTTGATGGACTTTGTCATGAACTCTTTATACTTGGCCACTATATCGCTAAAGATTGTAGCCTACACTAAGGTAAATGTTTGCTGAACAGATATCTGAACGGTTAAAGTCTCTGTGTTTCACTGCATTCATTCTTTTCCACTCTTCAGTACAGCGGAACGAAACCCAGGAACCAGTGGGAAATGTGGCATCCTACTTTAGTAGCTGAGGCTGTGTTTGCCATAGCAAACATTTTTAGTTCCCTGCGTCTCATCTCACTCTTCACAGCCAACTCTCATCTCGGGCCGCTTCAGATCTCTCTCGGGCGAATGCTGCTGGACATCCTGAAGTTCCTCTTCATTTACTGTCTGGTAAACAAGAACTTTAATACAAATAATTCAAAGTGGGGTCACAACTTTGTTCGAATTAAACTATGAACATCCTGTTTTCCTCCAGGTTCTCCTGGCTTTTGCCAACGGGCTCAACCAGCTGTACTTTTACTATGAGACGAAGGCTTCGGATGAGCGAGGAAAATGCAAGGGCATCCGCTGTGTCGAGCAGAATAATGCTTTCTCCACGTGAGTTTATCTCACAGGCACACGTGGAGTAAATTTGTGAGACTGTGAAGAAGAGTGTAAGGGAGTCTCTGTACACTGTTACTGCTTAGAAAAGGTGTGAAAATTATTTACTGTTGCTAAGAGAAACTGACATTCTAGTAACAAATTACAAACACAGGTGTAAGAACTCCCTTCCTTCTTCAAATTATCTCTCACTAATGATCGTGCATCATATTTTAAAACCTGCAACGTTAGGATATCTGCTTTTTACATGCAACATTTACTCCTTTCAGGTTATTCGAGACTCTACAGTCTCTTTTCTGGTCCATCTTCGGACTTATCAGCCTTTACGTGACCAACGTGGATGCGGACCACCAGTTTACTGAATTTATCGGAGCCACTATGTTCGGCACATACAACATCATTTCACTGGTGGTGCTCCTCAACATGCTCATAGCCATGATGAATAACTCCTACCAGCACATTGCTGTGAGTACAATTCCACAGCATCGTATGCAAACAAACCTATAAATCAGACAGAGCACACAATTTGTATTTTTCAGCTGTACATCAATCTGATTTTAGGACCATGCGGACATTGAGTGGAAGTTCGCCCGGACAAAGCTGTGGATGAGTTACTTTGAAGAAGGGGCCACTCTTCCACCTCCTTTCAACATTATCCCCAGCCCTAAATCATTCTGGTACCTCATTTGTTGGGTCAAGAGACAAGTGTGTATGAGGACACGATCCAAGCGCCCAGAAAGTTTTGGAAGTCTTGGAGTAAGTAGGATCTGAATGTTCGATATTAAAAAAAAAAAAAGGCTTTGGTTAGTTTGAAGTATGAAATTAAACATTTAGCCTTCATTTTTTTCATGTTAATTTAATTTCTCTCACGGCAAGCACCATTTATTTTAAAACCTGAGGAGAAACCTTTTTTTTTTTAGTTATCTACAATTTTAATTCAATTTAACTTGGATTTATCTAATGTCCCTGCAGAGGCGAGCAGCAGAGAACCTGAGGATAAACCATCAGTATCAGGTAAATAATCTCCCATAAAGCAAACCTAAAACATTATTCATGTTCATTTATGAAACACAGACTCGACTCCTCAGATTAGCTCTGGCGCTGTCACACACAACAGGCCTAAATTACTGTCAGCAGGACGGTAATAATCATTCTCTGCGCAGGATTTCCTACTTTTCCACATCCACAGGACGTCATTGTGGCATTTTTATAGGCGACATAGCGACAAATATATTTTTATATTTTATTATACTTTATTTGTCTGATTGCATATGATGTTTGTACTGAAACAACACGTTGATGCGTTCTTGTTTTTGTTCTGTTTTTGGACCACTGTAGGAGGTTTTGAGGAACTTGGTGAAACGTTATGTGGCTGCTATGATCCGAGACGCCAAGACAGAAGAAGGCTTGACTGAAGACAACTTCAAGGTATTATAGGATATAAATAACTTCAAACAACTATATTCTGTATTTTTATCAACAGTAAAAAATGACTCCCTACACCGATAGTGACATGTCCACTGAGAATAACAACGTGAGTGTTATTTTTATATACCATGTTTTTTAGGTGATTATTTTTGTTCCCTCTCACGGCTCTAAGTTTTTTGTTGCATCAGCTGTTTTCAGGATGACCCAATTAACATCTAGCTAAACATATAATTACCAGTGAATTTGCTGGTTACATTGAGGAGATATGCAGATATAGTGGCACAAAGAGCACAGATGAAGACGTGTGTGAAAACAGAAGACTCACTTCTTGTGTTAGGTTATGATGTAAAGCCTTAAATAAAAATCTGAAATTTCATGTTTCCATTGAACATTTTGTTGCATAGAATAATATTTTTTATCATTATATGGATTTTAGTTTTAGGGCTGTGTAGTAGCGCTAGTGTTGCTGTCTTATGGTGCGTTCACACCGCCCAGCGCGTCCAGGCAGCAGGGCAGCTAGATTACATGTAAAGTCTATGGTACTAAACAGCAGGTGGGCGTCAAGCTGCGCCGAGCTGCCACACGCGTCAGCGCGTCCACGCAGCTGCTGCTCGGACGGTCCGTCAAGGCGTCGAGGCAGCTGCTGCTTGAAATTGGGAAAATTGAACTTTGGGGCAGCAACCAATCAGCAACTCTGTTCACTGATCACGTCATCAACGGTTAGATCTGCCAGTCATTCCAATTCATTTCAAAATGGAGGAGAAACTGATTATCGCTGTTTGTAACCACCGCAAACTGTGTGACCTGTCATTGTCTTTTTATAAGTACAGGAAGAGATCTGTTTCATACTTTATTTCTGTGAAACTCAGATCATCTCAATGGGGTGTATCCACAACCTCCGCAAATGCGCCCGACGACGACGTTGTATAGCTTTATTTATTAAATAAAGCGGTGTGAACGCACCATTAGAAGTTCCTGGGTTTTAGGTTTGTATGTTCTCCACGTGCATATGTGGGTTTCTCTCCGTGGAATCAGGTTTCCACCTGCATATGAAAATTACACACGATGGGTTAACTGATAACTTCAGATTGGCCCTAGATGTGAGAGTTGATCATATGTATGTGGTTCTGGGATAAACAGAGAACTTGTTCTCCTGCATAATAACCACTGAGGTAGCCATCTTTTGTACTTCGATCCTCCATCAGAAGGCTTTCGATGAGAATGCACAGAATATTTTGAACCATCTTCCTGAGGACAGATCAAATCATCCATCTGGTTGCCAAAGAGATTATCCTGATTAGAGATCTTCCTAAATCAACCCACCTGTTCACATAACAAAATTCATGATTAAACGATTTTATTAACAAAATTAACACAGAATACGGTAACTAGAGCATCATTTTTTTGTAATTTAATCTTTTCTTCTTCGTTTGCTCTCTCAGGAGCTGAAGCAAGACATTTCCAGTTTTCGTTACGAGGTGATGGGCATGATGAAAACTGGGAAGCCCGTTCTACAGGGGGCCATAGCCAGTTGCAGCACAGCGGAGTCCAGTCTCGCTTACCCCAACGCCCCTCTCAAGCTTTCCCCCTGCACTCTGAGCAGCCAGGTGAAAAGCAAACTCAACCGTTTCAAGATCACCACGTCCATCCTCAAGCAGAGCGGCGCTTCAGCTTCAGCCCGACCCACAAAAGCATCCAACGGTCTTCCTAATGGACTTCTGGTCACAGACGAGAGCTGCTGCGAAGCTTCGAAAAACTACTCCAAAGATATAAGGGATATTAGTTTGTTGCAAAAACACACAGGTGAGATTTTAAGTGGGATGTACTCTTTGTCAGAGGAAGCAGGCGAATCCGGGGGCTCGGACACAGAAGAGCAGAGCAAAGAGGTCACGATCAAAGCAAAGACTGAAAAAGAACTACTCGGGATCAAATTAAGAGAAGAGTCTCCAGAAAATACAAAAGAGACAAACATGAACTGTGATGCTGATGAATTTGGAGGAAAACAAACCACAGAGATGAACGAAGATCCGCACACTGACTCTGACGCTGCTGATAGAAGTTTATCAGGTTCACACAAAGATGATGCATAATCAAAACTACAGGCTGGACAGAGAAACTGACAATCAGCAAGAGAGAGTCGAGTGGAATGTTTTGCAATCATTTCTACAAAGAGTCGAACTTTTTTTTCTGTCATTGAATTAATAATTCACTTTGATCTTGAAAGATTTGAAGCAGCTCTTAATTTAAATGATTAAAATCAGCAGAGGAAATGCAGCAAAGGTGACTGAGGTTCTGTGTGAACATTCTGAGGATTAACTCGTCATGATAAGATCATTTCATCTTATCTCTTCCTTATACGTGATTTGAAAAATATCTGATCACTGAAAAAAGATCCTTTTTTTTTTTAACCCTCGTTGTCACCCAACATGTGCGTTTCTGTTCAAACGATCCTGTTGTTCACCTTGATCAATCTCTCTACCTCTTTTCCTTCCCCGTTTATCGCCACATCACTTCAACTCCCCCCGATCCTTTTCTCACTAGAGCAATAGACGTGTTGTTTTCAACCTGATTTTCTGCCTTACACTGTCTGTTTCTGCACTTTATGCCATTTACGACGGCATCCAGTCTCCTCACGCAACAATTCTGTCAATGTTTTTCTATGCAAAAACCTTGGATTGTTAATCTCATTCTCACATGGAACAGTTAAAACTTTAGGAGATACTAAACATAAAGACAATTTATCATTTTCAATTAACACACTTTTCATGTCTTGGCACTCCAGCGGAAAAGCGACTTACTATTTTGGTTAGACTTGTAATTCCTAAGGTGTACTGTTAGCTTAAATAAATGGAACTCTGTAGAAAAAATATCTGAAATAAACTCACAAAATATATGAACTGACTTTATAGATTATTTTTTGTTTGTTTTTGGAAAATTTTCATTGGATTTTTTTATGATTTAAATTTGATTTTTGTTCTCTTTATTCCTACATTTGGGACTGCACACAAAGTGACTGCACAGATCTATAAAATGAATGCACTGAAGGTCACTTGTGAAATCAGCATGTTTTATATGAGCAACATGCTGGGACGCAAATACTTGGTGATCTGATCATTTATCAGTATAATCAATGATACCAATACCTCCAAATATGTGTGGTTATTGCACATGGAGCTGTTAATGTTCCCACAGAGTGTGTTTTAGTTCATTCTGGGAAGATTGTCTTCGTGTGCTTGAATAGGAATTATGATTTAACTTTATTTATACAGTCAGCAACATCCTGAGACCCTGAACATGAACAAGCAGGAAAAGAAAATCCCCGATTGAATGTACTGACACATTTCAGCCTCTAGAGGGAGCTGTTACATACATGATCTGTTCTCTTTCAACATGTTTGCAAGATTTCAATTCTACAACCACCTGCAACCAAAATTGGAAAAAATTCAACAAAAAGTGTTTTTATTCTATGCTATGTTGGAAAAAACTGAAGAAGACCTAAAAAAACAACATTTCCCTATCAAAAAAACTTCTGTATTTTTGTAATAGTAGAAATATTGCCTGCTCATCCTTTCACAGAGAGTTTAATTATCGAAATTTAATTGGAAATCTCTTTCCATATCAAGTTTTATATTAATAGTTTTATATTTATGCATCTCTTAGAATAGTTTCAGAGTCCTTGCACATCTGAAAGTTATTTGGAACCCCTCTCTACTTACTTTCCTTCTCATTTACTCCACATCATTGGCTACACAATCTGTGGCAAAACTGTCATTACGCACTAACTGAGTCGTGTTTCATCTGAAAAATTTGTGAATTCTCTAACGATCTTGTCAGTCAGATACAGGCTTGACAAGCTTGAGGTTTGAGTTGCCAAATAACAGAGTCAACTCAAGGTCCACTTGCAAGCAACCAAACACCTGATAAAAACATCTGATGGAAAAACTTTATAAAAAAAATATTAGAATCAGACTTGACCTCAAAAAGCAACACATGCAAAGATAGGTGGAGAGTGTTGTCAGTGTTTACAGAACAGCTGTAACTCAGGAGGAAGGGTTGGTGGTTTGATCGCATGTTGGCGTGTCATTGGGCAACACACTGAACCCCATGTACCCCCTCAGATGGTGTGTGAACTTGTAGTATAAAAGTGTTTTTGATTGATTAGTAAGACCAAAAGAGTGAAATTCAAATACAAATATATACAAATGCAGGAATTTTAGCATAAGATAAATTAGTGAAATTAAAATTTGTTCAAAGCTCATAGATTTACAGTAAAACTCTTTACATGATGGTATATATGCAAATATACTTTAGACTTTAGTACTTCAATGCAAACACATCTGTCTGTAGTCACACTTGAGCCCAAACATGAGCGATCATTTTTAAACCTTGGTAACATTATTTTATATTCTTTTAGAAAGAGTTGCATCAGTTTAAACATATTTGTTCTTGATCTGATTTCAAGACTGTACATGACATCCATAAAGACTGTTTCATGCTGGATTTTTTTTTTCCCCCTGTGGAAGCTGTATCAGATCTAGCTTCAACATGAGAGAAGAAGACAGCTGCAGAGAAAAAAAAAAACAAGCTGGAACTGGGCTAAAAATTGAGGTGATGAACGATGAACATGACAGGAAGGAGTATAAAGGGAGAAGAGGGTCATAAAACGGGAGTTCATGGGAGGAAAAGTTAGTGGAAATATTGAATCGGCATCATAAAAAGGAAAAGAGGAGGATAGCTGCATCCCTAGTGGCGTCTGAAGACAAATAAAAGTTACATTTCTGTCATCTTGTCATTGATAAAACTTTGATTTACACTGATTCTTTGTTCAAGCTCATTTAAAACATGCCATTAAATTTAATTCACACTTTCAGTGCCAAATATCTTCAGCACAGACATTAAAGCTTTAAATATTGCCTGTAAACGTACTTTTTTATTCACATGTAAACATGCATTACAAGCACACGTTTTGTCTTCACAAATCTCTTAACCACATATTACCTTTAATTAAATACTAATAAAAACAAATGTAAACCATTATGAGCAAACGGATTCTGAATTATAAGGTGTCCTTGGTGTTCTGGGATGTGATGGTGGTCAAGAATAACATTTAAGCATGTAAAACAGCATGAGGAAGGAGGAGACAACAAGCCTGAGTTACAGACGGAGCTGGAGGAAGGGTTTGGACTAAAAGGAAGGATGTGTGTGGTTGTGAGGAGGACGTCATGGTATGGAAAAGACTGAGTAGAAAGAGAAAGTGGGTGTGTTGCAGATTCAGGATTTTTCATATAAAAGCACCTCTTCTTATGTGTATGTTCCCATATCTTCTGTTTCCTTTTTTTTTTTGAAGGTGTGCATGTGTGTGTTAGATTTTAGTGGCCTGCAATCAGAGGACTGAATACCCTTCAGGATGGATCAGCTGCTGGTGGTGACTTTAGTGGTGGTGACATGTTGCTTTGTAGGGATCGTGGATTCTTCAGCTTATGACAAGATTGTTTCCCACAGCCGAATTCGGGCCAGGAAAGAAGGGTAGGTGGAAGTGAAACAGATTGTTTTTCATGCAAATAATTAATTATTTGAATCAGTCTGATTGAACATAAGTAGTAAAATTGGCACAAAGGGACAGTTTTAGAGATTTTACAGAAAGCACTGAGAATAAAAATGTTCCATGAACCGATGTTTAAAATTAAAGTTTTTTTTTTATTATTAATTTTCTTTAGCACAGTTTATCACATCAGAGTTTTAGCAAAATTACACTTTGATTTCCTGTTTTTGATGTTCAGTTTGGTAGCACACGTCTTATTAAAGGAAAATTAGAAACTGATACAAATGTAAAATCAAACAAATACTGGAGTATCTGAATGAATATTATTTCTATAGATATTTTTATTATCAATGTTTTTAATCTTGTTGTGCCAAATGGATAAACATACAAAATGGAAAGTCTTTATTTTGGTTTTGGACTTTACAGAATAAAAAAGGCCTGTAATAAATGGGATGCTGCTGAAATTGAACTAAAAGGTTTCCATAAACATAAAAACTTTAAATAAAACTTTTGGAATACAGCTATCACCCCTTTTTATTCTGTAAATGTGTTCAACATTTTAATTCTTTTTAATTTCTATTTCAAATCGTAGCTCTTTTTCACTCATATCATGACTTTAATCCTAACTTTTCATTTTTTTTCGTGCCTTCCATCCCACCTCTGTTCCTCCAACAGGCCTAATGTGTGTGCTCTGCAGCAGGTCCAAGAAACAAAGAAGAAGTACTTCAGCACATGTAGAAACTGGTACAAAAAATCCATCTGTGGCAAAGATGCGTAAGTCTTTTACTAAAACACAGAATGGACTGTACACGTTTTTTTGTGTGTTCATTATTTAACAAACATCAGCCTGAGGTGGAAACCACACCCAGTTCTAAGAGATAAAGACAGACAGACAAATGCAGGTGCCTGCAGGACCTCTTACTGAGTTCCTGGAGCTTTGATCTTAGAGGTGCAGACAATGTTTGATTTTCATGTTACTTCTACCGGAGGTTATTTGTACCAAAAGTTGGCTAATTTTCTTCCCTGCAGGAAATGCAGGTGATGACACCCTACTTACACCAACTGTACAACAATCTCAGTCTTTGTCTTCAGTCTCTCCTACTTTCAACTCTAGTCTGGACTTGTATTGTAACCCAGGATGTTATTCCATAGGAAACTTCTATATGCTGCTCGGAAATATTTCGACTTTACAGTGTTTGGATAAAATGCCAAATCAAAGTCCAGCTGATCGTGTTTTAGCACATGGCTATTTGCTACTTAAGTGTGTTTTTACAGGCAGGATGTTTCTTAATTTGGAATTGAGTTATTTTGCAGCAAATTGTCTTTTAAGTGAGGTGTAACACAGTGATGCTGGTTTTGGAGTTTTTGAAATAAAAAGTTTGGGATACTGCAGCCAGAGTTTTGTAACATGAGCTTGACAAAATAAAACAAGGTTAATATTTCTGTTTGTAATGACAAGATAAAATGTGGGGCCTTATTGTTCAGTCAGAGTATAAAAAATTCTGATGGTATTTTATGTAAGTGGCATTATTATATAAATAACAAGTGTAGAGCACGGCATGGTGGGAGGCGGTAATAGGTGCAGACTTTTCCTGACTGTCATTAATATTGATAAGCAGACAGAATGGAATATCTGCTGATGGGTGTTTGAAGTCCATCAATAAGGAGAGGAATGAAGAAAAGAGAAACTTAGGGCTTAATTAATTTCTTTTTAAGCTTTATAATAATATCCTGGTTGATTTTTTTGCACAAAGCCCAAAACCAAAACTACTTTATCTTTAACAGTATCTTCCTTTATTTCTGCCTTTACTGTGAAAAGAAGATGCTTCTTTTATTTACAATTGTCAGTCTTCCAAAAAAAAAAAAAAGTGATGGGGCCAAATTAATAAATAAAAAATACGTGCAGATGTGAAAAAAGATTGCTCTAGACATTTTTTAAAGACGTTTAAAAATGTATGTTTCACATTTGGATATTCTGGAGCACCAGTGGAAGAAATCCAGCCTGTAGCTGTGGTTTCATGGTTGATAAATGATTAGAGAGACGCATGTTTGAGATCTTGTGTAAAAGTAAAATCTCCAGTTTGGCTTTATGGACCCACCGGGCAGAAGAAGCTCCGAGAGGACAGAAGTTCCCAGAAATATCTCTTCCACACATCTGGGTTATGCTGCAGTGCCCCCTGGTGGTGGCTGATAGATGATTAAGGCTTGAAATGAATTTTTTATGCATTCAAAAATGGAGATTTGATTAATAATTTAACTTAAAATAAGTTTATTCAAAGACAATAATGAAAAGGTTCAAGAGACTGCGGGGATGTGGAGGCAAAACGGACCTCAGTTAACTGATTCCACGACAGAGAAAGTGGTTTCAGTTCTGTTTGGTACCAGAACACCCAACTTAGCATTACTGTGTGTAGGTTTGAGTGAGTTCAACCCCCTAACCGCCGTCCCCCACCCCCAATATTTACACATCTGCTCATCTGGAAGCCATATTTAGCTGATGCCTGGTTGCCTGGCTTGTTCTCTCTGGTCTTTTCTTCATCTATTATCCTGTCAGAGAACAGAAAGGGGAAGCAATGACCTCATACTCTCCTGACTGCCAAAAGTGGTGCAACAGTATTTATGTATTCAACACTGTAAAATAATTAGTGAGAAAATAATGGAAATTCTACACAATTAGAACAGCTCTTACACACAAAATTCACTCGATTAGGAACGCTAACGTGAGTGTTTTGGGTTGATGAGGGGAGAAAGTTGCTTTAGAATATTTGAAGAACACTCTTTTACACAAATAAATCCCCATAGCCAAGTTGTTAATGATAAAGAAACTGATCTAAACAAATCTCCTTAGTAAACAGGATGCAGCTCCAACTGGAACCCATCACATGTTCAGGGTTTAACCCCAGTTAAATTGATTCAAGAACTCTGCATGTGCTTCTCCAGTTGATTGTTGTTCAGCATCCAACACTGACTCACTTCATCTCTTCAGATGTGCTTCAGAGTCAAACTGCATGAGAAATAAATCTATCCTGGCACTACTCTTACATTACTAGCTTATGCTTCATAGTATTGATGTTCAGCCCATAACCCTGTTGCCCGAGTACTTGTGAAACCCCCGATTCTTAGATTTTACCATGATGTTAGCTCTTTTTGTTTTCAATGATTTCACCAAATCAGAACAAACTGGAGACTCTCTTGTCTAATTCTCATGTTAATATGCATCTGAACATAAAGGATGTAACAAAGCAGTGTGGGAGGAGTGTCCAGGTTCAAATATTAGTAGCAGGACTTTTCCTTGGAGACATTTCACTTCTAATCAGAAGAAGTTTCATGACCCAGAACAGAAAAGTGCAGAGATGAAACTTGACAATTTGGTTTGACTCATTAGAAAACATTTGCTTATATTCTGTTATCTATACCGCTGTCACTTCCTTTGTTTTTTTACCATTCTTTTAATTTTTGTTAGATAATTTTAGTGCTGTTGCATCACTTACTGGAAATGATATCAGCCGAAATTTAGGTAATTATCTTGAGGATATGAGTTGGAAGTTTTGTTGTTTGAACTATTGCAAGTTGTCCTCTCCTGTTTGGTTTAGAAACTCATCTTGTTATATATTTTCTCCACCTTCTGTGTATAGATTCATTTTGGCGAGTGAGAAGTCGTCTACTTGCAGCCTCCCTCTTGCATTTTCTGTTTTTTTAACCCACATCAATCCAAGGAGTCGTCATTCTCTCTCACAAATCCAAAAGTGGTTTTTCTTTCACTCAGCTGTCAGATCTGCTTAGTTGATCAGCCAAATTTCTTTTGCTTTCTCAGCTTGCCTTCAATTTACATTTGATCCTAACTGCTTGATTTATTTTTACACCTCTGCCAAAACACTGAATATTTGTAATGTATAGCTCCACAAGCGCAAGTACTTAAGAAACAATTAATATTCTTTCTTTTTTACACCAACATCTGGATTAAATGTCATTTGTGTTTTTCAGGGCAATTCTCCCTGTAACAATTCGGAGCCTGTAACATTTGTGCAACTTCTTTTTTGGCAGCGTTGTCCTATACGAATGTTGCCCCGGTTACATGAAGCTGGAGGGTATGAGAGGATGCCCTGCCGGTAAGGTCCAATAACATCTTCATCCATTGTTATTTTGATATTGAATTAACAAACCACTGGTCCAATTAGGTACATCTACAACTGATTCACTTGTGAAGTCAATCCATTTTAACGTAGCCAACAAAGCTAACCTCTGCCAATATTTGCAAACACAAAAATGGCTATAAATCTGTCAGTTTTATAGATATGAATCTGAAACTTTGAGTGGCGTTGGTTCTGAATCATTCACAACATGGGCACTGACGGATGAAATGAAATCTTGCAGTATTGAATGAAATATAAAATCTGCTATTTTCAAGAGATTTCTCAACAAGAGATGATTTTGACAGAAAACGCTGGCATGGAAGTTAACGTGTCTTCAAGGAATGCATGTTCTTTCATTTTCTTATACTTTTCTCATCCCAGTGGCTCCAATTGATCATGTTTATGGTACGTTGGGTGTCCTAAGCGCTACAGCTACACAGAAATATGCTGACATGTCAAAGCTGAGAGAACAAATTGAAGGCACAGGCTCCTTCACCATGTTTGCACCAAGCAATGATGCCTGGGAAGAGCTGGACCCTGTGAGTAAACGGAAGGTGTTCACATGCATATACATTTCTAATCTAAATAAACCACATAACGTCTCTCTAATATTTTGGTTCCTATAGTCTCTACGGGCTTCACTTTTAAGCAATGTCAACATTGAGCTGTACAACTCGCTTCACTACCACATGGTGAATCATCGTCTGTTGACTAAAGACATGAAGAATGATATGACTGTCACCTCAATGTACAACGGCCTTGGGATTTACATCAACCACTATTCAAATGGGGTCAGTCGAGGTCACATGATCAAAGTAATGGCGTGATACCGGTAGCATTGGTTTAAAAACTGATTTTCTCTCTGTTAAGGTTGTGACAGTGAACTGTGCCAGGATCATCCATGCCAACCAGGTGGCCACAAATGGTGTGGTTCATGTCATAGACCGAGTGATCAGCACTGTGAGCAGCACCATTCAGGAAGTCCTGGAAGATGCAGAAGATCTCTCCGATTTTACTGTAAACAACAGCTGATTTCTGCATATAAGCTAATAACCTGTCCTGTTGAATTTATGTCGCATGTAAAACACTCTCTTGTTCTCAGGATGCAGCGTCAGCGTCTGGCGTGATCGACGTGTTGGGCCAGCCTGGTCATTTCACTTTGTTTGCTCCGACGAATGCAGCCTTTCGTAAACTGAAACCGGGTTACATGGAGAGCATCACTGAAAAAGAAGATATTATTAGAGGTACACGATGTGCTTTAATGACGACATAACTTAATCCTATACTGGGATTCTTACTGATTTTAAAGCTCAACCATGTAATTATAAATTATGCATCATAATGTTAAAATGTCCTGTGATTCTCCTCATGAATTCTTAAGTGATTCCACATTGAAATGTTACCAAAGTGATTGAAGAATGTGTCATTTCTAAAAGTTAATTCAGCAAAATGAATCCATCAGTACGTTATGTTGGATTTGTGTTTCTACTATTTAAAAAGAAATTTCCAGAGTTTTCCATATTCACCATACTGTTCTGTAAACTTGGATTTTCTTACAAGGATTTTTAGTTTTAAACTTTCGAGCTGTACTTTTTGTTTACTGCATTTAAAGTAATATTTTCATGCATGATGGAATACAGCATGAGGTTGTGATTATGGTTAACTAACTGAACAGATTGAGCAACAACACGTGGTCACTGTGATTCTCTGCAGCAGCTCAATGTTCAAACCTTCACTGTGTGAATGTACAATCTCACCGAGGTGCTGACAGGAATATGGACTCTGCGTTTCTGCATGAAGGACAGTTAATCTTCTAGACCAGGCCATTTTCTTCCATCTTCACAGCTGGTCATTCCATAAGTCGTACTACTGCTACATACCAAAATACTTAGATCATTATCCACAACACGCTTGCAAATAATAAGTTTTGTGCCAAATTCAACTTAAACAAACTCTATAAGCTAATTTAGAGAAATGAATGTTTACTGGTGATGTTTTAGATGAGGGATAGGCTCCCATTGCATGCAAGAGGCAAACATGCAAAGATTTTAAAAGATTTAGAGCTTGACCACCAAATGTGACGAATACGAAACCCAATTTAACGTTGCAACTCAGTAACAGCTGAGTTTGACATCTGTTGCACAACTTTCAATCCCACCCCCTTAACCCCCTTAACACCCCCCCGTCTTTGTGGGATCATCTTACTGTGCCCACGATTCATGCATGAATTTCAAACGCACTTTTCAGAGTTTCCCAAGTGATCTAAATGAAATCCTGTACATTCTCTTACAGAGATATACTGAACAGAGAAAATGCCACTTAATCAAGTTTTTTGTCAGCATTTATATTCAGTTTATATCATTTCATTTAATTATAAGAATAACCACATGTTCATTAAACACACAGATAAAGTAAAGCCATTTCTGGCCTGTTTGCAGGTTTCTGATCATATTAAGCATGAAGTATGTCTCATTAGTGAGCTGGGAGTTAGAGGCTTTATCTCCATGTCAGTGTTCCACATTTAATCAGTTAAAATATTAATAGGTACTGGCTAAGAACTTCTAAAAAAATGAATATTTAGCTTTAAAGCAGAACTAAGTAAGTTTTTTCACCTCAATAAATGTTTTCTAGAGTCCCTGTGGGGGTAAACAAGGACTTGGCGGGGTGATTCGTGGGTCCCTCCCCTCCCTCCGGGGTCTGTGTCCTGAAAGCAGCTCTTGCAACTTTCAGTGGATCGGACCCGACTAATCTCGCGAGAACAAACCTGCTTTACGGCACTCACACTCACGTACATAAATACAAGCATGAAGCCCTTGCCGTTGTCAGCAACGCCACCCTTAGGAGCGCAAAGATGACAATAATACTCACCTGTCGAGACATTTTCTTGGTTTTGTTTTTCTTTCTTCTTGCAAAAGCGTTCTCTGCGCGTTGTTGGGGGGGCGGCGGCGGGGTGGAGGGGGTGGGGGGTGAGGGGGGGGGGTCTGCGGCGGCGGCGGGGGAACGTTACGACAGTGAGCTTTCACAGGGGACCAGTAGGGGGAGAGCGAGAGCAAAACTTACTTAGTTCTGCTTTAATGTCTCAGTTAACAGAACTTGTGTAACAACAAGTGTGATCCAGTCACATGAACTAAATCTGTTATATTTTGTATAAATGCTTCAGCCCTGGTGAACAAACATCTGTTGAAGAGTGTCCAGTGTGCAGAAGCCATCATGGCAGGATCAGTGTATGAGACCGTGGAGGGCAGCACCATAGAGATTGGCTGTGATGGTGACAGTCTGACCGTCGACGGCATCAAGATGGTGCTAAAGAAAGACATTGTCACCACCAACGGCGTCATTCACCTCATAGACCAGGTGCTTGTTCCAGACTCAGGTGAAGCTGATTCCGATTTTTTTTTAAATAGTTTGATTCAGCCATTTTGGTTTAGTTTTGTAATATCAGTGTGACTATCAGCCAAAGAAGTGAAGGAACTGATGGGAGAGTCCCAGAGCATCTTCAGCGACATGGTGTCGGAAATGGGTTACGCTGAAGGCCTGAGTTCGGATATTCAGTACACCCTGCTGACTCCCCTGAATTCTGCCTTTAAAGGTGAGCAGAAACAAATTTGTAGAAGAAGGAGTGATTTCATTTCCAACAGTGTATTTAACCCATATCATGTTGTATCTGTCAGCTGAAATAATGTCAGAAGAAGAGAGTCTGCTGAGACTCATACTGGAAAACCACATCTTGAAGCTGAAAATCACGCTGAACGAGCTTTACAACGGACAGCTGCTGGAAACGCTCTCTGGCAAACTGCTCCGAGTCTTCATTTACCGCACTGTGAGAACTGCCTGTTTATGTTCTTTATGAGAATCAAAAAATCTCGTAAAAAAAAAATCCAACTATGTCTAAAAGACGCCAAGCAGGAGCTTCCACACTGTAAATCTGAAGACAATTAATAGGCTCTTTGTCAACATCATTTTTGTTGTTTTTCAGTTATAAACAAACGTGTTAAAGCAGTTAATTAGTCCAGTTTTGGCAGAGGAAATGAGAATCTGCTCGTGTGGTTTCGATGTGGCAATAAGATGGGATTAATTTCTTCACAGAAACATTGCAATGTTTAGATTGATTGATTGTGATCAAAGAGGATCATGTGGCAGGATTTCCCCTTCTCTTAAATAGTTTCCAGATTTGAACAATGACTACAAGACCTGTAACAGTATTCTTTTGCTCTTTTTTTTTATTTTTGAGGCTGTGTGTATAGAAAATGCATGTATGGTGCGGGGTAGTAAGGAGGGAAGCAACGGGGCTCTCCATCTCATGAAGTCTCTGATCCAACCAACAAACAAAACAATCCAGGAGCTCCTGGTTGCTGATGGACGCTTCAAGTAAGACCAAACTCTCATTGCATTATCCCCTTTTATTATTTTTCATATAAACATTTGAATATGTTCAGAATTCTAAATATTTACTATACTGAAATGGAAGTTGAAATGTTTAAAAGACACAGAGTTTAAAAAAATTACATGTTAGAACTCTGGGAGAAAAATCTTTGGTTGTGAATTTAAATCGGAGGTCTGTGGTACTTCATTGTGACAGGAAGATCGACTGCAGATTTTAGCCCACTTATGATCAAAGACAATCTACAACTAATACTAAACAGTGACAGACATTTTTTTGGAAAATGTCCTTTTCTCATCCGTCTTTATTTTTACACTCTGGCATCTGTTTAATCTTTCATCACAGTGTGACTTGGGAATCTCACTGGGTGACAAAAATTGGAGAGGACATAAAATTGAGAGAAAATATGCACATTTCTAGTTGGAATCCTACTAAATTGGTAATGGTTAGGTCACATGGAGTGTATGATGTAAAAAAATTGCAACAGTGGTGTGAATGTTGTCCAAATTGTCTTGTCCCAATTTAACTACAAATGTTCTTAATTATACCTCAATTTACACTCATTCCTTAGCATCAACGTCCCACCACTCAACAAGAGATTCTCACATTTAGTGACTTACAGAAACTAAACTGTGAAGGGTTTCAGATGTCTGTGATGGTTCTCTGACTATTCTGAGGCAAACTGTTTGTGGTGGACATGTTTAAGAAGTTGCAAGCAACGAAGCCCAGGGGCGTGTCCAGAGTGGTGGCCCAGGGGGGCATGGGCCACCCTTCTATTAGACTGGCCACCCCAAGTGCCTCCCCCCCAAGCTGAGACAATCAAACCCATTCAATGTGTTTATATAAATCAAAGAAAATGAATAATGAAATCGTTCCACTGACATCGTCCTTTGACTGATTTTTATTTCGTTTTGGTTTGTCGGAGCTACTTAAATTATGATAAACATTATATAATTCTGTAAAAACTATATTTTTTAAGGTTATGGGCCTGTTTACTTGTGCCACCCTTTTGGAAGTCTGTGCTGCTACCTGCACCCCCCCCTCCAAGCAAAGATTTTCTAGAGACGGCCCTGACGAATCCCTGCATTTCAAAATAAATTGTAAATCCTTGCTAATAATCGCAGATATTTTGAAAATTAATTTGTAAATGTTTGTAATAAGTCACCAACGGTTACAACCCAGTAAAATACTGGCTTAAAGGTTGTTGTTTTTTTTTACAATTGAAGCAATACTAATGATTTTTGTCCTATTTTAAAATATATATCCAAATAAAAATTATCTGCGATATAGCCGATGCCAAAAAAAAAAATATATATATATATATATATATTCTTCATCATCCCTGTGGCACTTATTTAATTGATTAATGAGTTTCTTCTCTCATTTCTTTTATTATTATTCATGTAGGATCTTCTTGTCACTGATGGAAACAGCAGGTCTGGAGAATTTGCTGAAACAGCAGGGCTCCTACACAATCTTTGCCCCGACTGACGATGCCTTCAGTGGACTCAGTAAACAGGACTTGACTTTGTTGAAAAGTTAGTACAACATTACTGTACTGTCACCCTTCTCTCTTTTTTAAAGCATTTTAAGATATTTTCTTCTTAAAAACTCTAAAAGTGATTTTTGGTTCTAATTAACAGGTGATTTAAATGCTTTGAGAACCATTCTTCTCTACCACTTCACTGATGGTATCATGATCAATGGAGGGTTAGAACGAGGAGTTACCAACCTGCTCAAATCCCTGCAAGGCAAAATCCTGCAAGTTAAATCTGTACGGCAAATTCTGTGTGTCTGTTTAACAGTATCTGTGTTACTTCTCATCAAAAATAACAGACTGAATGATTTTATTAATTTGCCTTAATGATGCACAAAAACTGAACAATCACTTATAAACAGGAGCATGACAGAAAAATGCCAACAAGCAATAACAGCATATAGTGTACATATACTGCAGATTAATGTTTTTTAGCACGCTTGCATCCAGTTTTTAGATACATCTAACTGTTTTATATTATTTAATTTCATAAAATATCCAAACTAAACAAACAGTTACCAAAGACAAGGAAAAAAGGTGCACAAATCAAACACACAAATCTGTCATGTACAGGTATTAAATCCATCATTCTCTCCACCTACTGCTTCATAACTTAACTGTTTGGTCACCCAAATTCAAAGTCCATGCATTTCTCCAAAAGGTTCAATAAACACTTAAATTATCTCTTAAGGAAGGTAGATTCTCTGTCCTGACATTAAAAATAGAGATAGATTATTTTGCCTGACGAGAAAAATTAGAATTACTAATTTTGTCGATAATCAGTTGTCAGCCATGTTTGCAGACATGGCCGACAACGGGACAAAAGAAGATGCAGTAGCAGCTGTTGTATCAGCTCATTATTTAGCTGATTTAAGTGTAAATGATCATCTCTAAATGTTTAGAAAATAATAGATAAATTAATATCAAGTCAATGTAATATTTTGTCTTATTTAAAAATAACATCTCAGACAGAAAATAAATCTGTATTATAAAACAACCACGAGCTGCCCTGATTTCTAAAGCTTGACACTGACTTCTAATTAAAAACAACACAAAAATAAAACATTAAATTACAGGCAAACTATCAACCAAAAATGAACAGATAACACTTATACATTTTTGCACATTAATATTTCTGTACAAAAGAAATGTGTTTTGAAAAATACAAAGGCAGATCAGCAACCAGATGTTGTGTGCTTGTCACTTTTAGATAAAAGAAATGTGCTGTGGCAATTTAGACAAATATTTCTTAACCCAATAATATCAAATACATCATATTTGTATCATACACGTTTTATTATGGCAAAAAAAACATGTCTTGTACCTTCTGGAAGAGGTTATAAATACTATGTTTTTAATTGTCATTTAATAAAAAATTGTGATATTGTACAATAACTTGAACAAGATATTATGACTAACATTCATCCTTCTATTTAATAAACATAAATTTGAGGTTCAACTTAACTGAAAAAGAAAAATGTTCCCAATATATTCCGGTGTGTTAAAATACATAATATCATGTAACAAATTAATTTACAATCCAAATGTGTTTTCTGTTTGTTTTTTTCTTCCTACAGGTAAACAATTCCATCTTTGTAAACTCAGTGGAGGTGCAGAGCAGTGACCTGATGGCCTCAAATGGTGTGATCCATGTGGTGAACAATGTCCTCTATCCTGCTGGTGAGAGCAGCATTCAGTCTATGGTGCAGAATTTTCTATGTATTTATTATAGTCATCAATATGTGATGCATTTGTTATAGATCTTCCTGTGGGCAGCGAGGACCTGCTGCAGCTGCTGACGAAGCTGATTCAATACATTGAGATAAAGGTGCTGAAAATGAACATATAAATGTGTCATTGTGCGCAGACAGAATAAAATCTTTGCCCATTTTGCTTTTTAACTTCCTTCTGCTTGTTCTTTAGTTTGTTTCTGGGTTTACATATGTGGAAATTCCACTCACCTTCATCAGTAAGCATCGTTTTCTGTCTTTAATGATATCGAATGTGTGAAAATGCAACAAATTAAAACAGATTTTATGACTTTATAGGTAAAACTATTACAACTGCCCACACTGTTCAACGTAAGTTCTAAAACAAACCAAATATCTATAAACTGATGTTCTTGCAAACTTCAAATTTTAAACAAAACCTTTCAAAAATCACGTGTCTGCAAATGTGCAAAACCTAAACAGCAAGATAAAGCTAATCTTTTTTCTCTGGCATGTGTATAATGCATCCCTTTTATCTTTATAGTGCCTGAGCGAAAAGAAGTCATCACGGTCATTAAACAACCAGCCATCAAGACGGTTACTAGAGTTATTGAAAGCCAGCCAACTATCACCAAAGTTACCAGGGTCGTTGAAGGACAGCCACCCATCAGGAAGGTAACCAGAGTCATCAAAGTTGAACCAACTGCATCTGAGGTGGTTGAGTTCAAACCTTCAATAACCAGAGTGAAAGAGGTCAATGAAGGAAAGCCCCTCCTCAAAAATGTCACCAGAGTCATCAGCCGAAGGCCTACCCTCAACAAAGTTACACGAGTTATCAGTGGTGAGCTACAAATACGTTTGTAAAACAGATGCATCTTTCATATTTTTGATACAAAAGTTTTTTTAGTCAGATGAGAATCTCAAAGTATTTTGTGTGTTTCTTGCTCTGATGTCTTTAACTACAGGTACTGGCACAAAGTTGACAGAAACTGGTGAGTTTCTTTGAACTATTAAATTATTGTGAATAAATCAATTAATTGATTAATTAAATCAGTTATTTTAAACCATTTAGAACATAATGAAGTTCAATATATACTTGACCACTGTCTATGGATTTTATTATTGCCTGAAATGTAACATCCCAGATTTATCTGTTTTTCCTCATAGTTTTTTTATTATTGTCAATTTTTTATTGTTTTTAAACCAAGCACCACTTTCCTTAAAGCAGAACTAAGTAAGTTTTTTCACCTCAATAAATGTTTTCTAGAGTCCCTGTGGGGGTAAACAAGGACTTGGCGGGGTGATTCGTGGGTCCCTCCCCTCCCTCCGGGGTCTGTGTCCTGAAAGTAGCACTTGCAACTTTCAGTGGATCGGACCCGACTAATCTCGCGAGAACAAACCTGCTTTACGGCACTCACACTCACGTACATAAATACAAGCATGAAGCCCTTGCCGTTGTTAGCAACGCCACCCTTAGGAGCGCAAAGATGACAATAATACTCACCTGTCGAGACATTTTCTTGGTTTTGTTTTTCTTTCTTCTTGCAAAAGCGTTCTCTGCGCGTTGTTGTTGGGGGGGCGGCGGTGGGGTGGAGGTGGTGGGGGGTTTTCTGCGGCGGGGGAACGTTTCGACAGTGAGCTTTCACAGGGGACCAGTAGGGGGAGAGCGAGAGCAAAACTTACTTAGTTCTGCTTTAAGACAATTATTTGTTTCTGTTTAATTCCCTTTGAAAGTTTTTTGTTGTTGTCATAAAAACTGCATGTTTACTTGTATTGGTGGTGGAGGATGTGGTCTGTTTGGGTTGTATCAAACTGCTTGTCTGTGTCAGTCAGATTGTTTTCAACATGTTTCTTTTCTGGCAATGTGAAGGTGACGTGACATCTGTCGATGTGAAGGAGCCTCAGATCATCGAGGGTAAGAGTGGTGTTCACTCATTAAAACATAAACAAAAAATAACAATTTTTTGATTATTGACGTAACTTTTGTTGAAAATCTTTAGCAATGTACTAGCTAAAAAAGATGCGACGTGTCGCACAGTATTTCAGAATTAACGTTGTTTTTGCATCTTGAATTTTAACAAAATTCTGGGGTTCAGGTCCAGATTTCTCCAAGTTCACCAACTTTCGTGGAAACCCAAGTCTGATCAAAGAAGAATCAGAGAGAATTACCAAAATCATTAAAGGTGAAAATACAAAACTTCTGATTCCCTCAGATTCTGTAAAGTTCTTCTAGGTCTGACAGCATTGTTTCCATTTTTTAAAATTATTTTATTTATTTTTATTTCAACCATAAATTTTTATTTCCATTCACTTTTTTTTTTTCTTTACAATTCTTGTCCGAAAGGTGGAATTGGAGGTAGATTTGCTGCTGCCAGGAGAGCTCCAGGTAAAACATGAGCAATATGTCATTTTTATCAAAATAAAAAAAATATAAAATGAACTTCAAAGGGTTAATTCACCAAAAGTCAAACCTCAAACTGTGTTCTCTTGTTTACTCGCTCCTCAAGTTTCATTTTTAGGCTATTTTAATCAGGTTTGGCATTGTGTTTTTTCTCACTGCCCTCAGATTAAAACTAATTGATCTTTCACAGCTGGAATTAGGAGAAGAACAAGGCTGGTCAGGCGTCATCAAAAGCCAACAGAGTGAAACCAGGAGAGGAAACACATGTGAGCTCACCACAGAGACTGACTGCATCTCCGGTGCTCCTGGCTGAGTGCTGGTGGATTTAAAGGTTGTGGACTAAAAGATAGAAATCAAATCCATCTAGTTATGTCTTTGTCTTTACTTCATCTAAACCATAATGGTGTCTTATACCTTTGTAATGACATTAACATGCCTTTCATGTAAGCACTGTTGGGATGGGATAAATTTGGGTCAAATGTGAAATTTATTTAGCAGATTTGTTTTGTAAACAGACTTAAAAAAACACTTTTGTTTACTTTTTAGGCACGGGCCTTCTTTAAATCAAATTGTTATTGATGAATGCATGAAAAATTAGGACAGTGTTTTGCTAACAGGATGCTTTGCTAAGCAAAACTTGCTAATTAAAAGCTCCAGTTGTGACAGCTTCAACTTCATGAAACCATGTTCACTCTTGAAAGGGAGTTTGAAGCATGTACATATGTGTCTAACATGAGCTAACGTTACAATTTAAAACGGTGCTAAATAAATTGTAAATACATTTAATGTTATTTTGGTTGTTTTTCTTGTTCTGTAGACATTCCTAATGGCGTTTCACTTGCTCAATCAATGTTATGTACTGCTAGCACTCACATATTATCAGAAAACTGTGAAATACAATCCTGTGTGTGTTAAACGTGTCCAACACATCTGATTCAGATCTATGAAATACCTCCCCAGCAGTGTCATCAAGTTCAGCGTGAAGGATTGTCAGCTGTGAGAACCAGGATTGGGAAAAACAAGGTTTAAAAACTCCAAAAAATATCCCTCCAAATTATATGTGCATCTTGTTTTGGACATTTACAGCATGAGGGTGTTTTTAATTTTCTGTGTTGGTTTAAAAAAGCCAAATGTCATTTCTCCTAGAGCCAGTAATGTTTCTTTCATAAGCCTCATTGTTAAAAATCATTCAAATCATTGTGAAATTCACAAATTTTCGAGTGAAGTACAAAAACTATTCTGGAACAATGTTCACATCAAGTTTTCAAATCGAAGTTTGAATTTTTTTCCAGTCTTTACTTAAAGAGGCCCTTCCATTAAAAACAGTATTTCTGAGGTTTCTGTTGAATATTTTAGCTCCACAGGTGTTCTTACCTTCATAGTGGGTGTGAAAACAGGTCAACAACTTGTCTTTCAGTTTTAATCTCTCAAACTACGCAGGTGGTGATAAAATCCGAGTTCTCCCGAGTCCAAACGGCCTGTATCTGTTCGTCACAACTCCTTTGTTCGTTAGTATTCGGCAGCTACTGCAGTTGAAACCACGCCTAGCATGCTGCTGGCTAAAAGCTGTAGCATAAGACGTAGCAAACAGGAAGAGCAAACGCCTGATGTTACCATGCGCAGCGGGGCAGGAAACAGTATACCTTGCTCTCAAAGGCTAGTTTGTTAGCCACCATATGAACAAGCTGCTGCGGAAACTGTGGTTTTTTTCTTAAGTATTAACCAGTAATATGAAACAAAGTCCTGAAATTTGTATGAAATGGCCTCTTTAATGTACAGCTGCAAGTCGAACCAAGAAGAACACAGAACACAGGCAGACAGGTGATGTAAGGAGGGGTGACACTGTGTCTTCTTGAAAATAAATTTCCGAAAGAAATTACAATTAAAAAAGGAAGCACTGAACAGCATTTATAAAAATGCACAGTGTGGGAATAAGTATCAAAATTTCTCCAACTTTTGACAGTAGTTGTACTGTTTTATCTAACTCTGAATCACAGTGCAATCCCCACCCAGGATTTAGGGACTTTTTTCTTGCTTTCGCTCAGTGCCAGGCATCTCCACCGTTTGTACTTCTGCACTAAATAAAAACCAGCCAACCAAAGCAGCAGATCTAAAAATTTATGGAGCCCGAGGGGAGTCTCTCCTGAGACAAGAACAAAGTCCCATCCAGATTTCACTTTATCACTGATCAACTGTGACAAAAAAGCATTTCCAAATAACTTAGCATGATCCATTTCTGTTAATCTGTTGCAGCGGGGTTTCTGCTTAGTGTTCCTTTACATATTTGAATAAAAGATGAACAAGGAAAAGAACTTTAGAGACTTGTAGTGCTGAAAAATGACTAAAATAACAGAGAAAAATCCTAAGAAGTATTTAGAAATAGAAACTTTTAAAATTAGTCCATCAATCCTTTTGAGGAATTAAATATTTATTGAACAGCATCTTTTACAAACCTTGAGATGTTACAGAAAATGATGATGTGTAGTGGTTATTTAAATTAAAAAGACAAACTAAAATATAGAGGCTATTACTAAAACCCATTGAAATTAAAAAGATGGAAATAATAGATCCTATATTAAATTTAAATATAAAGAAAAAATGAGAGTTAACACATTGAAACACAATTTATCATCTCTAACCTAACCCGAGGAAACGTAATTCCAGATGACATTTTAAACAGATTAACACACACACACACACACACCCACACACACACACACACACACACACACACACACGTGTGTTTTGTTATCCTTATGGGGACCGTCCATTGACTTCCATTGATTTTAGTAACTAGATTTATACCTAACCCAAACCCTTTTCCTAACCTTAACCATTACTGATCTATAACTAACCCTAAGACTAACTAAAACTCTATTCACACCATACCTATAAACCTAACCCCTAACCCTAAAAAGGGGAGTCCCCCTCATGGGGACCAGGCTTCGGTCCCCACAAGAACCCTCGGACCCCAGAAAGATAGTAAAAGTCAGGAAACAGGTCCCCAGGAGGTCAGAAATACAAACCCACACACACACACACACACACACACACACACACACACACACACACAAAATGCAGTTCAGGTTGTTGAAATATATCAGTTTATCCAAAAGATGATCAAAATCATCTTTTCACTTCCTAATTGTAAATTAAATAAGTAAAAACAAAAATAACTTGAGTAATTAAACTAGAACTAATACAATCTGTGACTAGAAATATATTTTGTCTTCAAGTGCAAAAGAAAAGACTTTCAACTTGGAGAGCAGATACTGAGGTCTGTTTTTGGTAAATTTCACATTCCTCAAGATTGTCAGTAGTTTCTAAGCCTGAACAGACAGCAACACGTGCAAAGAACCAACCGGACAGCAGAACGGAGTTTCGCTGTGCAGATGTAGATCCAGTTGTGCTTCTGGCTACTAGTTACTCCAGGGAGAGATGTTCATGTGATCTGTGTCTGTGGAGAGGATAACGTCAGGCCTTGAAGATGCAGTTTTGTAGCACATGTGTAGGCGTGTTTGTGTGTATGTGTGTGTATGTGTATCCTTGTGTGTGAATGCATTCAGTTTTTGTTACCTCTTGAGGACCCATTCTGGTGTAATCACTAATGCTCTCAGGACCTGTAGTCTTTACGACGACAAGAGTCCTTATATGCTGTAATGAAGCAATGTATGGATTCATGACACATTTATGAGACAAACTGTTTTATTAACAAAGTATAATTTATTGTTCCATGTTTTAAAACTACTGTAATTAAGTAACTTATTAATACTGACACATGATCTTTTCTGTCTCACGTCCTTGGAAACATGCCATGGGTCAAATAAGATTTCTGTATCAACATGTAAATATGACAAATGATGAGCATTGTAAAGACATTGATTTTTTTTAACCAATTCAAGCTTTAAAAATTGTTTTAGGAATTAGAATTTTGATACACAGCTGTGATCACAGGAAAGAGATTTCAAGTTAGCAAACAGGTCGAGTGCTGCCTTTTTCAGCTGCTGATACCTGTTTTATGTTGAAACAGACGTTAAGGTAACTGCACACACCTGAGGAATCTCTAACCTGCACATAGGTCAGCAAATTTGAATAAATATACTGAGTAGGACAATAAAAGTTGGTTTGAACTTTGGACAACAAAAAGAAAAATATTTTTTATTTGCAAAGATGATGGAAATATCCACATGTTTAAGTTTTCCTTGACACATTTCAGCTGTCTGTATTGCAACAGCAAAAATAAAGTAGTATTCTATCAAACAAACTCACTGTCTAATTTATGAGTACTGTTTTATGTTGTGTTTACTGCAGTGCAGCGGTTACATCATTATACAGTAAAATCTCCAGATCATCAAAGATGTCTGGTACAACACGCCTTCACAATCAGAAAAAACACTGGAGCAAGTATTCAAATAAATGATAACAGAATTTTTAGTCCCTATAATTGTGGCAGTAGCTATTGCAATGGAACGAGTGAAAATTTTTCTGCATATTTTTTCTTGATGTGTCATGGTACAACAAGGAGTTGTTGTGGAGATTAGGAGAAGCTTTCATTAAGCAGATTGTGCAGAGGACAGGAGACAGCCTGTGGTGTAAGAGGAGTTTCATACACTGCTGGAAAAGCAGGCAACTGAGCAAGAACACCCAAAATGTAGTGTGTTGGGAGACAGAATTAAGGCAGCCGAGCCACTAGCTGAGTATTGTTGTGGCTAACATGCACACAAATGTCTATGATACCACCTTTTCTTGCCAATGTCTGTCCTTTAAATGAAAAAGATGGATTATTTTACTTTTTGTAGTTTTTGTTTGGAAACTACAGGGACTAGTCAGTCACTATAGGGAGACTCATCCCCCTAGTGACTGGCTGCACCTTTCCATCTGCACAGAGAGTTTACCTTTTAACTCAGCTGTTCGGGATCTTTGTCATAAGAGCAAAGCCATGAGATGGTGCTGGAAGATGGAGATGCTGGAATGTCTGCTGCTTCTACTTCTTTTATACTGAAACTTTTTTTGTGCTGCTCATAAGAAGTGTCCCAGATGGAGACCATAAATCCAGGCTTGTTATACAGTGGGGCAAAAAAGTATTTAGTCAGCCACCAATTGTGTAAGTTCTCCCACTTAAAAAGATCAGAGAGGCCTGTAATTTTCATCATAGGTATACCTCAACTATGAGAGACAAAATGAGGAAAAAAAATCCAGAAAATCACATTGTCTGATTTTTAAAGAATTTATTTGCAAATTATGGTGGAAAATAAGTATTTGGTCACCTACAAACAAGTAAGATTTCTGGCTTTCACAGACCTGTAACTTCTTTAAGAGGCTCCTCGGTCCTCCACTCGTTACCTGTATTAATGGCACCTGTGTGAACTCGTTATCAGTATAAAAGACACCTGTCCACAACCTCAAACAGTCACGCTCCAAACTCCACTATGGCCAAGACCAAAGAGCTGTCAAAGGACACCAGAAACAAAATTGTAGACCTTCACCAGGCTGGGAAGACTGAATCTGCAATAGGTAAGCAGCTTGGTGTGAAGAAATCAACTGTGGGAGCAATTATTAGAAAATGGAAGACATACAAGACCACTGATAATCTCCCTCGATCTGGGGCTCCACGCAAGATCTCACCCCGTGGGGTCAAAATGATCACAAGAACGGTGAGCAAAAATCCCAGAACCACACGGAGGGACCTAGTGAATGACCTGCAGAGAGCTGGGACCAAAGTAACAAAGGCTACCATCAGTAACACACTACGCCGCCAGGGACTCAAATCCTGCAGTGCCAGACGTGTCCCCCTGCTGAAGCCAGGACACGTCCAGGCCCGTCTGCGGTTTGCTAGAGAGCATTTGGATGATCCAGAAGAGGATTGGGAGAACATCATATGCTCAGATGAAACCAAAATAGAAGTTTTTGGTAGAAACTCAACTTGTCGTGTTTGGAGGGGAAAGAATGCTGAGTTGGATCCAAAGAACACCATACCTACTGTAAAGCATGGGGGTGGAAACATCATGCTTTGGGGCTGTTTTTCTGCAAGGGGACCAGGACGACTGATCCGTGTAAAGGAAAGAATGAATGGGGCCATGTATCGTAAGATTTTGAGTGAAAACCTCCTTCCATCAGCAAGGGCATTGAAAATGAGACGTGGCTGGGTCTTTCAGCATGACAATGATCCCAAACACACTGCCCGGGCAACGAAGGAGTGGCTTCGTAAGAAGCATTTCAAGGTCCTGGAGTGGCCTAGCCAGTCTCCAGATCTCAACCCCATAGAAAATCTCTGGAGGGAGTTGAAAGTCCGTGTTGCCCAGCGTCAGCCCCAAAACATCACTGCTCTAGAGGAGATCTGCATGGAGGAATGGGCCAAAATACCAGCAACAGTGTGTGAAAACCTTGTGAAGACTTACAGAAAACGTTTGACCTCTGTCATTGCCAACAAAGGCTATATAACAAAGTATTGAGATTAACTTTTGTTATTGACCAAATACTTATTTTCCACCATAATTTGCAAATAAAATCTTTAAAAATCAGACAATGTGATTTTCTGGATTTTTTTTCCTCATTTTGTCTCTCATAGTTGAGGTATACCTATGATGAAAATTACAGGCCTCTCTGATCTTTTTAAGTGGGAGAACTTACACAACTGATGGCTGACTAAATACTTTTTTGCCCCACTGTATGATGTTGGTCAATGGCCTTCACTGAGCTGAGATCAGTAAATCCCCCTGTAACTAAAGTGTCAGGTGAGAAGTGCTGCTCCCTTCCTGAGTGTTTGTTGATCTCCAGACATCTGTTACCTTGCCTCACACAAACCAGACAAACGCAGTCCGTTTTATCCATTTTACACCCACATTATAGACGAACACCTGCACAAACACTCAAAAAACGAATTTTTTGTTTCTTGTTCTACTTTTCTAATTACTAGTAAGTGTCACCAATCATCACGCTGGCTTTTTAACTTGGAATGTTTTCAAAGGTTTGTTTCCTCATCAGTTTTACTGGAAAGCTAAAGCAGAGCATCACAGAATGGTTGTGATTTAGTAAGTGTTGGGATTTATTGAGACAACCTCAGCCATCTTTGAATCAAGACCATATGAGCCAACAGCTCTTCATGAGGATCATTGGGTTATTTTCTAATGATAAAGATATGGTTTTATTAGCTACAATTTTAGCTAAAGTTGCCACAAATTATTGATAGTAAAAAAATCTTAAGAAAATAAATCCACAACAACCACCTGTGATAGTGATACAATAGTGATATCCAGGAAGCGATGTAGTTTACAGGCAGACATTTTATTATTCAGTAATCAAATTTGCTCTTTCACATTTTAATACAACACAAAGTTTTCAAATAGATCTTAGTTTTGTCCTCTAAAACTTCAGAAAGCTATGATACTGTGTTTAGATTTGTCTTCAATCAATATTAAATCTTACAAGAATGTTATTTTTGACAAAAACTATTGAGATTTTTTTGCATACTTTACCCTGTTAGTGTCGTTTTATTGACATATTAAATGTGTGTCTTTGTCTGAATATTACACATTATTTGAAAAGGTCTATTTCTCATCATTTTTTTTGTTCATTAATTTTGTTTGATTTTTGTCTTCCTATTTTTTGAAGACCAGAAGCATTTTAAAACAGCAAAAATAGAGAAGAGGACCAATGTTTTTGCAGTTATTAAAAAGAATATTACATCCAAACAGTAGTATGAGTACCAGGGCATCTTATAAGCCTCTGTACGCAGGTGTGGAGCCCCTTTGTGGCGGATCACATACTCTATCCAGAAGATGGCCTTTTCCATAGGAGCCAGAGGTTGATCTCTGTGCAGACGTGACAGTCGTTGCATGTTCTTCCTGTAGCCATCATCATAGAGAATTTCTTTAATACCTTCTTCAAATGTGTGTCCATTAACATCAGCTAACTTAATGATCTTTGCCCCTCCTCTTTCCTGCAGGCGTAGAAGGTTGTCGTACTGGTCAAAGAACAAGGGTATACCAAGAACTGGGACTCCGTGGTAAATGGCCTCCTGAACTCCATTTGTTCCTCCATGAGCTACAAAAACTTTGATCTGCGGGTGACCCAGGAGGTCTTTCTGAGGCATCCAGTCCACCATAAGAGTGTTGTTCCCCAGAGTAGAAGGACGCTCACCTTTGTGCTTCCATATCACCTAAATAAAATTCAAGAGACAAAATATTAAACTGAGCTTAAACAATGTTCAGTATACAAAGATATGCCTTCAAAATAAAACTCAAATGCCGCTTTTCCACCAACAGAACACGGTGCGGCTCAGTTCACTTTAGCCCCTTGTGGACCCTTTTCCACCGCCTTTCTCGGGTCTTAACCAGGTCATTCCGAGCCAACCTGGCCTCTTTTTTCAGACCACCTCCTCGGTGGTCCGAAGAGGCCCAGAGCGGGCCCACACGCCCACCTGTCTACTGATTGGTCCAGTAAACTGCTACCAGTGACACGACTTCCTACGTAGTGGTAGCCCCTGTTTGGCCCGGCTGTGTGTGGTGTCCACGTGGTGTGATATAGAAGCGCTTCCGCAAAAGGCTTTAAAAAAAACTCCTAGCAACCATACAAATATTTTATTTTAAAATACAATTGACTTTGCACAATGGCGACTTCCTCCACAAGAACCAAAAATCAAACCAACCAAAATGAACCACAGACAGACTGCAAAGTACAAAAACACATGTATATCCGCCATTGTTGTTGTTTTTTCACGCGCCGTGACGTCGCGGACAAAGACTTTTGCGCGCCACTTTTCAGAGCCAGATGGGCACGCCCATATCCCCACTTACGTCCGCTTTATGTTTCCACCGCCTCAAACGAGTTGATCCGTGCTATACTGTACCGCTCTCAAACGCACCGTGTTGATGTGTCGGTGGAAAAGGGGCAAAAGAAATTTAAGCAAGACTTTAAAGTAAAAACATTTATCTTTTAATGTCGTTTTACAATGTTTCAACAAATATACTGTACACTGGAAGCCTCAGAATGTCTAAGGGCTATTTACATAGAAATAATGTTTTTGCACGTAGGTAAAATATAATAATTTATTGAAAGTGTAGTTTTAAAACTTTTTTAACAATTCCCAACTTAATCTGAAGTGTTTTAATTGCACTTTAGAACATCACACACCATCCGTACATTTGAGTGGGAGGAGTGTTGTGCAGGGTCTTCTTATGCCATTGTTCTCTGCCTGCTGTCTGGGGCTCGGAGGACAGAGGTGGACCTGGCTCTCGGGTTGTGGTCAGAGACGAGTTGCGGTGCTATGTGGCTGCAGGGATCCAAGTGTTCTGCTTTGCTCTGCATCAAAGGGGAAGGGAACTATTCCTGGGTCTGGGGCTGGTTGCCACTTTGGGGGTACTAGTACCTAGACTCAGGAATGTAGAGTGTGTATGTGTATGAATATTTGTCTATGTCTATGTGGGTGGGTCTTACACTCTCCCTTTCTCTAATGACATCTTAACTCGGTCTTTAGGTGGGGCCTTTCTCCCCCCACCAAACTCCCTACCACTTATTGTTGCCTCCATCGGTAGATGCACTGAGGGTTCATAGAGATTGGGGCTAGGTGCCTGGGTGTATGCTGGCATGCGTCCAGTGACTGCATGGTGGAGCCTGGTGCTTACTGACTTGGTCAGATCCCAACTGTTGAAGTAGATCTCTAGTGTCTCTCCCACCTTCTTCCCTTCTACCTTCTTCTATCATTTTTCCTTTCTTCTTTTACCCCCGTGTCCACCAATCCATAACAATGTAATAAACAAAAATAACATCCAAATAAAATCACAATAGATAAAATATAAATAACAAGCAGAACATTGCAGTGACTGCTACATGCTCAGCTTGTGAGAGTAAATCTGTCGGACATTTCTATGCATCTAGACAACAATTCCAATTGCTTCATTGCCAGACAGAACAGGGTAAAAAAACCTTGAATGTCCTGAAAAGTGAATGTCCTCCATATTGCAACATTTTTTAGAGTGAATATTACAAACACTATATATTACAATGCTACAACTTACTGAATTCATAAATGATAGAGTTATTTTAAATGTATCCAAATGAAATACAATTGATTCATCACATTTTCACTCCCAACTTGTCATATTTGGATGGTTGGTCAGGCTCCCTCTGTATCACATGTTGACATGTTGGGTACCCCCCGTCGTCATTTTTTTGACACGGCAGTTTGTACTCACCCAGGTGCAGTTGTCGTAAGTTGACGTCTGCTGATTTATATTTTCTTGCTTTTCCTCGTGTAATTTCAAAACACTACCCAACATGCACATTAAAGCTGGAGTGCGTAACTTTTACATGTCCGTGGATGTCCGTTTCAGCCAAGCCACTATCAGAGGAGATGACACAATGCAGATTAAGCCGATCGGCTCCTCAAACATCTCACGGTATTTTTCAATATATATCATTTTTACTTTGCGTGTCGGGTGCGACATTCCCGCGCTGTCGCACATGAAATTACGTCTTTTATGTCACAACAAGAAAAATAATAAGAAATAGAACGCAGCGTCTCGTAGCAGCCGGCAGAACGTGAAGGTCGACATGGCGGAGAATCCAAATAAACAGCCGAGAGACACTTATCGGGAAGTGGATCCTACCACGAAAAAAAAAATAATTCCTGGACGTTCGGCAGAGGGACTATTGGCTAAGAAGGAAAGTGACCGAAGGAGAAGGCAAACGCGAATTTGTATCGGCGTCGCTTTTCCTCGGTGGAGAGAAGAGATCTGGCTGATGTTCACGGGTGCACACAGTGATCCGCAGGTCCGCACACACTGTCAAAATATAAAATGCGCACCAGATGAAACCCAGAGCGCCGAAATTCCAGCTGATCAGCTGATTCTGTCTCTATCTGTGTCAGTTTGTGTCTGTCAGTTTGTGTCTGTCAGTTTGCCAGTGTAACGGTTTTTCAGTCAGTCAGATCAGTGTAGCTGACTGCAGGATTCTGCATCGTGTCAAAACTGAAAAAATTCACTGAATAAGACAAATAGATCATTGTGGCCCCAACAGCTGACTAATAAATTTCAACACCAAACTGTTAAATGTAGATTAAAGTGAACAATCAAATCTGTAAACAATCCAACCTGAACTCTGAAGGTTTTTTTACCAGTATTTTTATATTTTACTGGTTTCTCTTGATTTTTTCAACAATGAAATGATATTTATTGAAACAAATATAGAGCCAGGTAAAGTAAACAGACTGAATTTGAAGCTTGATTAATACAGATACCGGTTGGAATAACAACGGCAGAGATAAAGCGGTGGCAGATGGGCTTACGTCATATGGAAGCGCCGGCTTTATTGTTGTAATGACGCAAAAATTCCGCTAGGGGGCGACAGAAGTTACAGAAGTTACGCACTCCAGCTTTAAAATATATTTTACTGTTAAAAAATAAACTTTCTTTTTTAACAATAACAACGAAAAGGGGGTACCTGACGCATCTATATGTGGCACAGAGAGCCTGACCAATCGTTCTTTTTTGACAAAATAAGAGTGCAAACGTGTTGGAATCATACAGCATCTCTTACCTTTTGTGGCATCTTGGCGAAAACACTAGCAATTTCTTCTGCAACTTCTTCAGGCAGGGACTTAACCAGACTTCCCAGACTCATGATGATGACTCCATGTTCTCCAGCACTCTGAACAAACTGTTCCAGGTCTGCTGGTAGAGGCTGAGCTGGTTTGCACTGGAATCCTCCAATATAAACAGCATTTGGCATTGTTGGTCGAGGGAAATCAAACACAAAGTCTGACCTGAAAAGCCAGATATCTGCATCCTGAAACAGTGAGACCATGTTGCATCCACCCTCAATGTATTTCTCACACATGGCATCATAAATGGGCTGCAACAAGAATTTCTCCTGAAACAAAATGATTCCATAGAACAGCATGTTTTTGACCCTCTGGATGAAACTCATTTTGTCAGGTAAACCAGATCCTGGAACTGGGACATAAGAAAGTGGTGAGGGGGCCAACACAAAGTGACCTTCTCCACTGGTGATCCAGCGCACGTTGAGGACTAATGGCAGCTTGAGGTATTTTGCTAATACAGCCCCTGGACCAATGGCTGGATCAGCAAGAACCAGATTGTACTGAGAGTTTTTCAAACTTCTTATCAAATCTTGATTCTCAAAAAACTGAATCATGGCTTCAGCCCAAAGCAAATGACCTTGAACAACCATAGAAATAAAATCCTTGGTGAGCTTTAAGAATGTTAGGTGTGAAGCCCCTTCTCGCTGTGCCTAAAATAAATGAGAGGGGAAAAAACTTTTATGAATACATATTTTCATGCATAAATTAAAGGTGGGATGTGGAAAATCATACAAAGAAATATTTTTAACAAAATAATGCTTCCACTTGGTGTTTAGAGGGTTGTAGAATGAAAATACAGCATTTCCTTTAAAAATTATATTTGAAATAAAATATTATAAAATATTAATTTTGACGGACATGACGTTGGCATTTCGTTTACATCTAGCAGCCAATAGCTGACAGAGCAGTGGGCACCATTTTGGGTTGCCTAATACAGTAAATACTCCAGCACAGTGAGGCTGGTACTGTGGAGTCTGCAGGTCAAGCAGCTGGAAGCACCGGGGACATGTGGTTATTATATACCTTATTTGCTTGCCATAGGGGATTCCTCTGGGGTTTCCCATGTGGAGAGCAAGTTCTATGTGAAAACGTTTTTTATTAGCAGCTCGCTAATACATAGCTACACGTTGCTGAAGTTGATGAGCACTTCACGCCACTATTTCGACTGGAAGACACACACGGGATTTTATTGCTTTTTTAAATTTTATTGGATAAGTGGAGCATGCAGGATGGTGTGTGAGGAGGACAGAGGATCTTAAGAGGGACTGCAGGAAGTTTTGGAGCCACGGGACAATTATGCGCTCTCGGACTGAATCGATGATTGAGCTACAAACAGGTAGGAGCTGCTTTTATCAGAATCAGTGTGTAATCAGCGAGGCTGGAGAGCATGATTAGTGAGCTAAACTCATGATATTTTATTGTCCTACTCGGATCAGGGATCAGAGTGGGCCTGGTGAGGAATATTGGTCGACCTCAGCATCGGAGCGCGCTCGCAGGGGGGATAATGAGCCTGGCACCTGAAGGCTTTATGCTGTGTTATTCTGTTCCAAGTTCCATATCCCACCTTTAAATTGGTATTAAATACATACTTTATCATCACATACCTTCATATACTCTTGTATGTGCTTATTGAAAAAGTGCTCTAAACTTTCATCCACTTCAATTGTAACAGTTGTGTAGAGGGGAGATGTTTCTGGGATGTACCAGCTGGTAGAAGCTCTGATCACTGTGATGTTGTGTCCCCTGGCATGAAGTTCTTCAATCAGAATTTTCATATTGATCCAGTGGCTCCCGTCCACAGGGAACACCAGAATGTTTCCTCCATCACAGTGTGGTGTGGAGATCAGACATAAACTTAAGAACAAAAGTGTCTCACACACATGATGTAACTGCATGGCTCCTACACACTCAAAGAGAGAAATCAACATATAGTCAAAAGAGTCAAGTTCTAAACAATGAAGGTTACATTATCTGATCATATATATCAATGAAAACTTAGAAGGATAAATTAGATTTTTTTCAGTGGTGTCAAAGGCTATAAATAATTTATATTTTACTTTGTGTACGTAGTTCTTTAAATGAATTCCGGTTTAGAAAAATGAACTTGGATAGGACTGATGACCTAACAGTCATTATGAATGTGGCCAAGAACAAAATGAATTGCTGGTGACTTAAAACAACCCCCATCTAAAAAAGTCATGCCATTTTCTGCTAATTTTTATCATAGAACCTTTGCACTGACGTAGATGTGGCACTCCATGGTCATTCTGACATACATTTTATGATATTCTCTCCGGTAAGTGGCCCAATCTGTACTAGAAGTGCCAGGTCTAGCTGCTGCTCCAACCAGTTGCTGCTGTCACCATACTAACAGATAACCATTATAAATAACTAATAATTCAAAACTAATGGTGTTGTAAGGACTTTCTCAAAAAGCCTTTACATATGAAATTTTAGAGTTGAGAGTTGTTTTAAAGAGGCCATTTCATACAAATTTCAGGACTTTGTGGTTATTTCTTAAGTATTAACCAGTAATATGAAACATTTTATATTTAAAAAACGTCAGGAAACACTGATTAACAGACGGGGTGGTTCCAGCTCCTTCCGTCAGGCTGCTTCGTCAGCAGCTCGTTCATATTCATTGTTCGAATTTGCTGGACTCAGATTGGCTAACAAACTAGCCTATGAGAGCAAAGAATACTGTTTCCTGCCCCGCTGTCCATGGCAACGTCAGACATCGTGTCTTTCTGTTTGCTACGTTAGGCTACAGGTTTTTAGTGAGCAGCATGCTAGGCGTGGTTTCAACTATGGGAGCTGCCGAAAACTAACGAAAAAAGGAGTTGTGATGAAACAAATACAGGCTGTTCGGACTCGGGAGAAATCGGCCGGGTGTTATCGCCACCTGTGTAGTTTGAGAGATTAAAACTGAAACAGAAGTTATTGACCTGTTTTCACACCCACTATGAAGGTAAGAACACCTGTGGAGCTAAAATATTCAACAGAAACCTCAGAAAAACTGTTTTTAATGGAAGGGCCTCTTTAAAATAGAAACAATCCACTTGGTCACAGCCTCAGTGGGACCAGCTGTTAACTTGTCAATCCAGTCAGAACCAATCCCTGTTTATCATGATTAAGGTTTTTCAAAATATTGTTTACAACTACAACATGCTAATGTTAAATATCTTTCCAAAGAACCTTAATTTAAATGATCTATCTCTATAATTGTGTTTCAGTAATCCACTTACCTGTTACAAACAGAAGCACTCGTTGCCCTTCTTTATCACTGAGTGAAAGTCCATTCACAGGATCCCTTTGATATTTAAGTTCAAAGTCCCCCTTCAAAAATCTGTCCTTTAATGTCCTTTTCAGGTAAAAGTTATATTAAATTAACAAATGATATATGTATTATATCTTATGCCATTACTGTTTTGTTAAATAATTTAATCAAACTTTTTAACAGCTGGTAGAGCAAAGTACATATTTCTGCATTATCTGCAATACCACAGTACATTGTGAACCTGTTGTTAAAGAAAGAACAGGGAATGTGCACCAAAAACCCGTGATCTCTTACATAATCCTATTAGATTGGGTTACTAAAGGCTAAGCCTCACATTTTACATTTATAGTCCGTAAAAAAGGGTCTTATTCTAAGTTAAGCTGACATTATTAGATTTGTTATTAATTTATCTGAAAAAGTTTCTGTGCGACAATTAATTTTTTCTGTCTTCATTAGAAAATGCTACAATTTATTTAGAAATGACCATCCTAATAATGCAGAAGCTAAAAGATTAAGATTTCAACAAATCTTCGTTCATGATATTGCACAAATATATGAATGCTGATTACTTTTCTGTTAATTAGTTGTAATTATTTAAAATTTTCAAGCTAATTTAATGGTAGTAACATGAATTTAACCAAAGCTGAGGAACAAATATGTGAAATGTTTTTTTAAAAAACATTTTTTTAAACGTTTTTTGTCATGCATTACTCCCTCAAAATTAAACCAGAACTTTTTATTAATTGTTCTTTTTTTATCCTTATTCTCTTAATTGTCACACTTGGCTCGGACTGGGGTTCTGTTTTATGTCACTCTTATGTTTTAGTGTAAAAAACTAATTTGTTTAATCTTTTTGGAGGATTTCCTAAACAATAACCAGACAACACATTACATATTGTTGAAATCCCATTTTTTGACATTTCACAGTGGGAGGTTAAAAAAAGTACCTGGACTTTGTTCTTGGTTCTTGAAGATTTTTCACTTCCCTCCAGATGAGTTTTTTTCAATTAAAACTGATAAGTGCTGAATTTTCAGTTTTAAGCAGCAGCTATTTAACAGATCACCTCCCAACCCCACTCACCCCTTCTCACTGAAGGTCGACAGGACTTCATTGGAGTCTTTAACCTACCAGGATTGCCATGCCCTGGATGACTGAGAACTTTCACCAGCATATTACAGAATAAATGTAATTGAGTCTGTTTTACTGCCAAAATCGTGTTTGCTTGAACTCTGTCTCAGAAACTCTGTTTGTTTGATCCCCAGCTCACCTAATGTCAGGGTAACCTTGGGCAAGATACTGAACTCTGCTTATCAAATGAGAACTCTGCCCTGGACGAGCCCAGAAAACATGTAAGACTTTGACTTTTACTTAAAACATTTATAAAAATGAATGAGTTGTTACATTTGTAAGCAACGGTAGGTGCATTTACAACTAAAATGACATGATTTGTTTAGATGCCAGAGTCTGTTCACTTTGCATAACACTTCAGGTTGCCCAAGGTAGTTTAAACTGACCTGACCCACTGAGCATTTCAGTACCAACTAGAGTATATTTTTGTTCACCAAATTCCTCTTAAAGCAGTACTAAATAACTTTTAAAACTTTAAAGCAGAACTAAGTAAGTTTTTTCACCTCAATAAATGTTTTCTAGAGTCCCTGTGGGGGTAAACAAGGACTTGGCGGGGTGATTCGTGGGTCCCTCCCCTCCCTCCGGGGTCTGTGTCCTGAAAGCAGCACTTGCAACTTTCAGTGGATCGGACCCGACTAATCTCACGAGAACAAACCTGCTTTACGGCACTCACACTCACGTACATAAATACAAGCATGAAGCCCTTGTCGTTGTTAGCAACGCCACCCTTAGGAGCGCAAAAATGACAATAATACTCACCTGTCGAGACATTTTCTTGGTTTTGTTTTTCTTTCTTCTTGCAAAAGCGTTCTCTGCGCGTTGTTGTTGGGGGGGCGGCGGCGGGGTGGAGGGGGTGAGGGGGGGGGGGGGGTC
>SSNP01000113.1:578861-628262 GCA_006937955.1 Pachypanchax playfairii | reverse complement strand
GGGGGGGGGGGGGGGGGGGGGGGGGGGGTCTGCGGCGGCGGCGAGGGAACGTTACGACAGTGAGCTTTCACAGGGGACCAGTAGGGGGAGAGCGAGAGCAAAACTTACTTAGTTCTGCTTTAAGCTACTGTTTTTTAAACTTGTCTGAGTGGATACTTACCCAAAAACATGTTCAGCTTCATATTAGATATCACTCTGGATGCCTCTCCCCCTATATTACACTTAACAACTTCAGTGGTTCGGGTTGCAGCTGGAAGTGGTGTTCTGACGATTTATGCAGCCCTGTCAAAAAAATGCTGCAATAGTGCGAATTGACATTGTATTTCATAATGAGATGTTGTTTGAAGTTTGTTTATGGCTAATGTGCCCTGTTAAAAGAGTCATAAATTGACATTTTCACTTTTCCACATGAAAATGTTTATATTATGGTTTTCTAATGATTTTACACTGGCTGGCATGCTGATTTTTAAAAGTGGAGCGTTTGTTCACCCCTGGCTTCTTAAACCAGCCCATGTGCACCCCATGTGCATGTGCAAGCAAACAGACCTTATCTCTTCCCCGTCTTGACATCAAACCAGCCGGATGTGTCACAATTGGACACCGCAGACTAATGTGCTGCAAGCCCGCCCCGCCCCTCTCCCCTCCAGTCGAGCGACAGAGCTGACTAGCAAAGCTAGCTGAGAACTAACTCTTCTGAGACATGGTTGTTTACAAAACGTTTTAAAGACTAATTCACAATGCACTTTTTTATTTTAATTCATTTCATTGGTAACAATGTCTCAGGACTATCATGTGATCTTAAATGACCTTCTTAAGCGTTACAATGAGCTGGTTTTAATCCAAAAGAAAAACCCTTGTGAAATAGTGCAAAAGGAAATTCCTCCTATTAAATTTATGTTGAAATAATCAGCTGTTATGATATTTAAAGGAATTTCTTTCAGCCTTTTAAAGTAACTGTCAGCCTCTCATGCAAGTCATGCATGCAGATTTGTTTTGTTGATCATGCCTTTTTATTCAAACAAGTGATTACGTCATTGATGACATCATACAAGATGCACATAACAGCGAATCAGAAACATGCTTCTGCCCAAAGGTTATACCCTGATTGACTAAACTAATTGATAAAGCCCTTAATTGAATCATGGATAACTGCTGGTCACTATCTACATGTTTGTCCTTAGATGCAGAACTGGACTTTAAATAGAAGATACGAACTGAGATTGACTTGTTGCAAGAGCCATCCTGATAAGGACCCAAAAACATTGTCTTAAACTCTGTCAGTAAAACAATTCAGAGATCAGACTCTTGGGCCATTTTTAATATATTTGCATGAAACTCTACAATAAATGGTCCAGGTGCTCGGTAAAAAAAAAAAAAAAATATATATATATATGTATATATATTCTACCGAGCACCTGGACCATTTATTGTAGAGTTTCATATATATATATATATACGTATATATATACATATATATATATAGGACGAGTTCCCAGTAGGATAAGATATCAAGGAGATCCACAAGAAAACCACCATTACAAAAAGAATTTTTCCCAATAACAACTGAACTAATGATGATATCAATGTCAATTTAATTGCTAAATGTTTGTTTTCATGGTCAAAAAATCTAACAATGAAGATACAACAGTTACACAGCAATTCCTGGTGTAAATCACAATATGGGGGAACTGAGGTGCTTGGATGAGGTCAGCATTCTGTGCTCTGTATGTACTTTTCTGATTATGATAAAACATTTTACTACCAATGTTTTACATATACATTTCATTTACATTGATGGCTGCATGTGTTGCTACTTTTGCTACTTTATTTGCAAAATAAAAAAAGCCATCACCTAGCAAAACCAAATCAGTTTAGTTTAGTTTTTATCTTTCTTTTTGTTGAGCAGCAAAAAAATCTAAAAACAGCAAAACTAGACAGAAAAAGCAAAGTTACTGCAGTTATCAAAAAGAGTAGTACATCAAAAGAATGGTATGAGTACCAGGGCATCTTATAAGCCTCTGTACGCAGGTGTGGAGCCCCTTTGTGGCGGATCACATACTCTATCCAGAAAATGGCCTTTTCCATGGGAGCCAGAGGTTGATCTCTGTGCAGACGTGACAATCGTTGCATGTTCTTCCTGTAGCTATCATCATAGAGAATTTCTTTAATACCTTCTTCAAATGTGTGTCCATTAACATCAGCTAACTTAATGATCTTTGCCCCTCCTCTTTCCTGCAGGCGTAGAAGGTTATCGTACTGGTCAAAGAACAAGGGTATACCAAGAACTGGGACTCCGTGGTAAATGGCCTCCTGAACTCCATTTGTTCCTCCATGAGCTACAAAAACTTTGATCTGAGGGTGACCCAGGAGGTCTTTCTGAGGCATCCAGTCCACTATAAGAGTGTTGTTCCCCAGAGTAGAAGGACGCTCACCTTTGTGCTTCCATATCACCTGATGAGAATAAAAATGAACAAATCAAATTAAATTGATTGGAATTTGTCAAACATAGCATAGTTGGAGTTTAGTGATAAGAACACAGTGCAAACATCAAAAGCCGCAAACTTTAACATGCACACAGCACTGTAGTACAGTAATATTTGCTTTGTGTGCAGTAGTGTAGAATGTTAAGTTGTGCATTAAACTGAACCTAATTAATTCATAATTAAGTTAAGCCTCATACATCTCACACATACAGACATACATTGCTGTGTCCATGTTGAAACACCTACAGACTTGTATGTAAGTTGATACAATGCCAGAGAAAAAGTAAATGAATAACAATTTAATATACTGCAGTGAAAAGATGTCACAAAGAATATTTTACCTTTTGAGGCATCGTTGCAAAAACACTGGCAATTTCTTCTGTAACTTCTTTGGGTAGTGCGTTCACCAAGGTTCCCAGACTCATGATGATGACTCCGTGTTCTCCAGCACTCTGAACAAACTGTTCCAGGTCTGCTGGTAGAGGCTGAGCTGGTTTGCACTGGAATCCTCCAATGTAAACAACATTCGGCATTGTGGGTCGAGGGAAATCGAATACAAAGTCTGACCTGAAGAGCCAGATATCTGCATCCTGAAGCAGTGAGATTATCTCACATCCACCCTCAATGTATTTCTCACACATGGCATCATAAACAGGCCCCGTCAAAAAGGTCTTCTGAATCCATATGATGCTGTGGAAGAGCATGTTTTTGACCCTCTGGATAAAATTCATTTTATCAGTTAACCCAGATCCTGGAACTGGGATGTAGGAGAAGGGTGAGGGAGCCAACACAAAATGACCTTCTCCACTGGTGATCCAGCGGGCATTGAGTGCCAATGGTACTTTGAGATATTTTGCTAATACAATCCCAGGTCCTAATGCTGGATCAGCAAGGACCAAATCATATTGAGAATCTATTAAGCTTGTGACCAATTTTGGATTTTCAAATATTTGGTTTGTTGCTTCACACCACATTGAATGAAATTCACCAATAATGAAAAGTATATCCATGGTGGCCTTGAAGAAAGTCAGCAGGGAAGTCCCTTCTTGGTTTATCTAAAACATAAATATGAATTAATTTCTTTCTCGCATCAATGACTCACATGAGGCCAAACACATGCATCAATAATCCCATACCCTTATGTGTTGTTGTATTCGCTTATCAAAGAAATCTTCCACATCTTGGTTCATTTCAATTGTAACAGACGTGTAGAGGGAAGTTTTTTCTGGGATGTACCAGCTGGAGGAAGCCCTGATCACTGTGATGTTGTGTCCCCTTGCATGAAGTTCTTCAAGGAGAATCTTCATGTTGATCCAATGACTTCCATCTAAAGGATACACCAGAATGTTTCCTCCATCACAGGTCGGTGTGAAGAAAATGAGACACAAACTGAAGAAAACCAATGTCCCACATCTACAACACAGCAACATGGCTCCTGCAATGTCAAAATGAGAAATAAATCTTGCTGAGCCCATTTTGGGGAAACATACCCAGAGACAAGCTGTTTCATTATTGTAAAAATTGAAGGTATTATTCATCAATTATATTTCAATACAACTACATAATGTTTAAAAAAAAATCACTTACCTATTATCAACCGAGGCAACTGTTGCTCTTCTTTGCCACTGACTGAAAGTTCAATCCAGAGATCTGTTACTATATGTTTGGGTTCAAACTCCATTCTCAGAAATGATTTGCCCTTTCACAAGTAAACTGGGTCTGTTAATATAAATCTGCCATCACTCTAAAAAGTAATTCAGGGCACCTTTAATCGTTACTTAAATATATATATTGTTGTGAAATGAAAAAACAAATTATCAATACTGTTAGACTTTTTACATGTAATTGTTATTTTATTGAGCTCAGGTGACACATAAATTATGCCTTTTGATTTAATAGATAATCCTGACTTGTCTGAATTTAAAATGGTAAATGGTGTGTACTTGTATAGAGTGTTACTCAGGTCCTACGACCCCCAAAGCGCTTCACACTACAGTCAATCATTCACCCATTCACACACACGTTTGGTGGTGATGAACTACCCACATGTAGCCACAGCTGTCCTGGGACACACACTGACGGTGGCGAGGCTGCCAAACAGGCAAAATGGGTCAAGTGTCTTGCCCAAGGACACAACAGCCAGGCGATCTTTTTCTCTGGGCAGGGCGGGGATTGGAGCCGGTGATCTTCCGGTTGCCAGACAACCCGTTCTACCGCCTGAGCCACGGCCACCCCTAAAAATGATTATTTAATCAAAAAATCATTTAATTTTAAGTTCTGTTGATGTAGAATACAACTTGATGACGTTTAAACAGCCCACAATTTCCATCTGCCCAAGCAACCCGTGCAAGAGCATATGTTCAAAGCTCATCCAGCATCGTGGTGAATGGTAAATAATTTTATGCTTAATTACACATATCTGCATTTGCTCTGGATTCTGTTAGTGATACCCTGTTGTAAAACAAAGATGCAACATTCTAGTTCTCTAGATGGCGGGCGAGACACTCTGGTCAGCTAGTGGCGCTAACTGTTATGCTAAAAGAGGCCTCTGTAGTGTATGATTTGAGGCTAGCCAAGCTAAGTTGCTATCACTGCAGTGTTTGTTTGCTAGTTAAGCTGTGATGGCACAGTATTATTATTGAAATGTGATACTTCTTTGTAGAGAGAAGCCTGTTTATGTTCATAACTGTTAGATGCTGCTTCCCTCTTCTCATTGTACGTCAACAGCGCCAGGTGAAACTTAGTCACTATATTGAAGGCTCACAAGGGGAATTAAAAATACTGTCTTGTTTGTGTGCAGATGTGGTTTTCTGGCGTGATGCAGCATCCTGGTGTTGTGGATCAAGGGTTCAAGTTGAGACGTGGTGAGCCTCCTGAAGTGAGTGTGAACAAGCCTGGAGTGAGACAGAAACAATAAATATGGTTTGGCCTTGCAAAATCTGTAAATGTGTGACCTATTCTAAAGATGAGTTGTTGAAACGTTATAAATTAAGTCATATCCCCAGTGTGCAACCTCTGTCTTGTCCTTACCTTGATTGTTTTTGTTCATTTACATCATGGGGTAGCCTGAAATCACATGTATCAAGGAAACAAGGAACACATTATCCACTGAAAAAGAGTATTTTAAACACCTTTGTCAATATTTGAAAGAAGAAGAAACAGTCTCCTGTGTTTTCAAAAATGGCAGTTTCAAAACTAATATCTATGGAACCTTTGCTTTACATAGACATCCCAAGCACACTCCCCAATCATTAGATGAGCTCAAAGATGACGTGTTAAAGAGGTATGAAAACCCTTCACAAGCAGATTAGTGCAGTGATGGAGTTAATCAGAAGGGTCAAGTCTGACATTAGCTACGTTTACATGGGCACATTTAATCGTAATAAACGCCCAATAGGAAAAAAAATACGTCATGTAAACATGTCAATCAGAATGTTTTGATCCGATGCAGCCGGATCAGAATGAAATTTACTTCCGATCGAGAGGGGTGGTTTTGTCCGATCTTCATTTGGATAGACGTGCATGTATACACCCATTCGGAAAGAAAGGGTGAAAAGAGCCCCCTGCGCATGTGTACAACTTCAGCGTGACGTCTTTCCGCTTTTGCAGACCCAAGTAGAAAACATAGCGGGAAGTAAACAGAAGTGGTCTGCTGTTGCAGTCATCCTGTCATCCTGCTCTCCTCTCCTGTGGTGGAGGAGCAGTAGCAATATGTATTCTGCCTCTAGCTTGGTTAATGTGACCAGTAAAAACCCAAACATAAAGGTAATCACCTGCAGAAGGTCCATATTGGGGATAACGTGAGTCAGATCGAGCACACGATGGGGAGGAAAAGACGTGCAGAAAGCACGGAGTTTGTTTACTTTTTTTTCTTCCCCCGGAAAGACAACTCGCTGTGCGCATGCTCAACTCATTTAACCTGATTGAGTGCTTGGTGCATGTGTACTCATGGCATGATCAGATCATTTCAGTTAGTGTCCATGTAAACAGGGATTTGGGAATTCCAATCGACCAAGATTTTAATCAGATTGGGGAAATTTGGCGCATGTAAACGTAGCTACTGATGAGTTCAGAGATTATGTAAAAGGACTGCTAAAGTTGATTAAAAGAAGCTCATTCTTGTTGTTCATTCTTGTTGAATGTGTCTTTAATGGACAGCCATCTCTCACGTTTTGTTTTGAATAATTTTCATGTGTTCATGTTAATGAATGGTGTTTCATGCACTGGGTTTTACTCAATTTTATAACACTGTGCCTCATGAGAGTCTAAGTGCATGTTGTTTTGTGTCTAAGGAGATATGTTGCTGTTTGCACTTTTAAGAATTGTGCTACTAGTTTTTACTGTTACTGTAATTTGAATAAATCACTGTAATTTATTTGAATAACACTGTCTGAATTTTGTTTCTTTTTGAGTCCATTAGCTGCTGTCCAATTGCCAGGATTTGACATCACCCTCGTATCTTATGGGGGAGATTCAGGTTACTTCATGCTCATTTGCACAAACATGACGCAGTTACAAATGATTATAACCCAAAACATCTTGCTCTTTGTTTCCTCATCAACAAGTACTCAGATTAGATTCTCATTAATCTCATTAGAACGTTCTAATCACAGAGTTCTTATGACGTCCAGGGTTCTGATAGCCCCTCTGTATCAGTCAAGTGATGTTACATTGGAATGAAGCTCTAACGCGCGATACTTGTCAAGCTGTTTTATACACTCAAAAAAATGAACTCTGCCTATTGCTGCTTTTAATTAACTACATTTTGCTGCATGTTCTTAATAAAGTTGAGTTTGCAAAGGTAGTTAAATGTGTTTATGCAATTTCGGTGAAATACTGTTTAGTTCCATTTTTACACAAGACCACTGAACAATGTCAACGTAATATTGTTGAGTAAATTCACAGATGTTTGTTCCTCTGCAGATACCGTACTGTCTAAAGCTATGCTACATAAGCTGCCTACCCAAACATAAGCCAGTGCACATGTGCTTTATCCAAACGTGCATGCCTTTAAAATTCCATACATCTATGATTCCCTGAGGCTGCATTGCTGATTCAGCTGTGTTTCTTCTCTAAAACCAAGTAATAAAACAGTTTTCTTGTTGTAAAGCCTGTCTACATGTACATATTTACTGTACATATTTATGTTTGGTTGGTCTTACTGAAATCTGTGTTGTTACTCTGCGCAGTAATATTGCTATCATTAATTTTATTACTCGCATCTAATTCCAGTAAATTCTTATACAGAATATGAGATTTTTCAAAAATACTTTTCTCACAAATCCAAGTTTAGTTGTAGTTGCCAGTCGGATTTAAGTGAATTAAACAATAGCAATACTGATAAAGATTAAATGTATCTAATATCTGTTCAGCTTACTCTGAGAGAGAGACCAAACACACCTGGGCAATCAAGCCATGTGGGCATCAATATGTGTCTCCTCTGGACCTGCTAAACTCACGGTTAATGATTAACATTCTCCAAGTTTTTATGAATGTTCTTATTTTTAGTTTAAGTCTTTTCCCCAGTCTTTACCAAATTATCCAGTGTAAAAAAAAATAAATTCACAAAAAGTTTAGTTATTAACGTCCTTGAACTTAAGTTGAACTGCAGTTTAATCTTTGTTCAAAGTAAAACCCTTTGCCTGACAAACAAGTACTTTCTCCTGGACTCGCTTATCATAAATTAGAGACTCGCATCTTTGTTTCAATATCCTGTATCCTGAATATATATTTATTTTATCGCATTTATTCTCATAGTATAAATAAATATTTATTATATTTACTATTTATTTCAGGCAGCAGATAAAAATTAGACAATGATTTGTGGAAGCAAAACAAACTTTAAAAGGCACTTTAAAAATGTAAACAATTTATTCTGTAATGACAAATATTTATCGTTCACCTTTATTCCTAAGCTGATTCAACGTGATCATTAAATGCAAGTCATGTAATATTTATGCACTTGTGCAAAGTTAAAAACAAATCAGACTTCAGAATTAGAAAAAAAACTTTGAATAGGCTATATGAGTCATATTTTAAGTTTTGTCTCGACACAGTGCTGACAATTCTTAAAGCTCCCATAGTATGCACTTTTCACACACTCTGAATCATTTCGTTTATATCTCAATGACATGTAAAAGCCCTTTTCTTTTATATCTCAATGACATGTAAAAGCCATGCATTGTTCAAAGTGGCCCTTTTTGAAAATTCAGCTGTTGTTCCCAATCTTGCCTCATCTCACCTCAGTTTGAAATGCTCTGTTTCAGGTGGGCTGGGCAGTTTGAGCCTAACAGCTCCAAGCCCCGCCTATCTCTGTTCCTGCACGTGTACGTGAGACATCGGAGATTTTAGCAGTGCTGGTAAACAAACAGCTGATTACACTGAAATAAATGATAAACAAATGTTGCAGTGCCAAGAAATTGACTTAAAATGTGATTAAAAACTTTGGACTGAGGAACTTTGAGCCTGAAGACTCCAACTGCACGTTATTGAAAGGTCAGTTTGACATTTACTCGTGTATCTGTGTTGTTTTGACCCAGAAAGAAATGTAACGGTGTTAGCTCTTCTGTAGGAGCAGCTTGACTAAGCAGCAGCTCGACTTCTGTTCTTCTTAGCAGCAGATTGCCTCTTGTGACAGTGTTAGCTCATCATTAGCAGCAGATCGGCTCCGGTAACAGTGTTAGCTCTTCATTAGCAGCAGATTGGCTCCGGTAACGGTGTTAGCTCTTCATTAGCAGCAGATCAGCTCCGGTAACGGTTTTAGCTCTTCACTAGCATCGGTAACGGTAGCAGGGACATTACTATCATAAATAAATTCTACTGGGACCTGATGATCTCTTTTGTGTTCTTCTGAGCAGCCAACAACAGCATTTTGAGTGGATGAGTTTCCTAATCTGAACCAGTGGTTTTGAATTGGTAACAAAACTGCGGGTGTCCGAGGAAGTTACTGCCGTACCCTTCAGAGCGCAACCCCCTCCCGGCTTGTGACGTAGAATGCCGGTACAATTTTGAACTGCACACTTATTAGACTTGATTCAGAAACCCCTATCTCACTCAAAACAGCACGGATGTTTTTTTCCAAATTTGTGCGTGTATATGCACCACAGACACACAATAACACCCCAAATCCCAGAAAAAGTGGATTTATCATAATATGGGACCTTTAAATAAATCAGTTTACTTTGGTTTTACTGATCCTTCTTCTTCTGCAGAATAGAAATCTAAAAGTAGCAAAAATAAACAGGAAGAGCACAATTACAACAGATACCAAAAAGAGTAGTACATCAAAAGAATGAAATGAGTACCAGGGCATCTTATAAGCCTCTGTACTCAGGTATGGAGCCCCTTTGTGGCGGATAACATACTCTATCCAGAAAATGGCCTTTTCCATAGGAGCCAGAGGTTGATCTCTGTGCAGACGTGACAGTCGTTGCATGTTCTTCCTGTAGCTTTCATCATAGAGAATTTCTTTAATACCTTCTTCAAATGTGTGTCCATTAACATCTGCTAACTTAATGATCTTTGCCCCTCCTCTTTCCTGCAGGCGTAGAAGGTTGTCGTACTGGTCAAAGAACAAGGGTATACCAAGAACTGGGACTCCGTGGTAAATGGCCTCCTGAACTCCATTTGTTCCTCCATGAGCTACAAAAACTTTGATCTGAGGGTGACCCAGGAGGTCTTTCTGAGGCATCCAGTCCACTGTAAGAGTGTTGTTCCCCAGAGTAGAAGGACGCTCACCTTTGTGCTAGACCTGAATCCCATCAAACATCTGTTGGGTGATCCGAAGAGGGCTGTGCACAGGAGATGCCCTTCCAATCTATCAGATTTGGAACAGTTTTGCGAATATTGTCACATCAAGATGTGTGGAGCTGATATGGCTCCTACCCAAAAAGACTGAGTGCTGTGATAAAAGCCAAAGGTGCTGCAATAAAGTAATAGTTTAAGGGTGTGCATATTTGTGCAACCAGGTAATTTTCAGGTTTTTATTGAATATTTTTGCCCTTTAAACGTTTCAGTTTGTTTTCAATAGCATTGTACAAGTTATAGGTCACATTAAAGGTGGAAAGAGTTGTGAAATTATTTGTCTTGATGTCATTTTATCACATGACAAAAACCTACCATTTGAACAGGGGTGTGTAGACTGTTTATATCCACTGTAAACTAAAGATAACAGTCATTGGCTTCTTCAAATTATAATTGAATTGATATCACACACTGACAAAAAAAAGTTAAGCATCTTGATGGACTTTAGAATGAGCTCTGATCATGGTGATGGTACCATTCCAGCGGCAACTATCTCTGCCCTGGTGTTAATGGCAGGCTATGTATGGGATGGTGAACTGTAGTCTGAATGATTGTTGTCTGTTGTCAAGGCATGTAGATAAATAACATGAAAAGCTGTCATGTATTAATGCATGTCTGAATACCAGCCAAGCTTCAGAATGCAAAAAAACAACTTACAAATGATAAAAATGATTTTAAAATGTACATGGTTGACAATGTTAAAGAAGCAGATTTATGCAGATTAATGTTCATTAAAAGGTAAACAGTTATATGCTCAAATAGTCAACTCAAGAATTTATTGAGTTTTAACACAGTGCTGATGTATATCAGTTTAGTTTAGTTTTTATGTTCCCTCTTTTTCTGCAGCAAAAAAATCTAAAAACAGCAAAAATAGACAGGAAGAGCAAAGTTATTACAGATATTAAAAAGAGTAGTACATCTAAAGAATGGTATGAGTACCAGGGCATCTTATAAGCCTCTGTACGCAGGTTTGGAGCCCCTTTGTGGCGGATCACATACTCTATCCAGAAGATGGCCTTTTCCATGGGAGCCAGAGGTTGATCTCTGTGCAGACGTGACAGTCGTTGCATGTTCTTCCTGTAGCTATCATCATTGAGAATTTCTTTAATACCTTCTTCAAATGTGTGTCCATTAACATCAGCTAACTTAATGATCTTTGCCCCTCCTCTTTCCTGCAGGCGTAGAAGGTTGTCGTACTGGTCAAAGAACAAGGGTATACCAAGAACTGGGACTCCGTGGTAAATGGCCTCCTGAACTCCATTTGTTCCTCCATGAGCTACAAAAACTTTGATCTGCGGGTGACCCAGGAGGTCTTTCTGAGGCATCCAGTCCACTATAAGAGTGTTGTTCCCCAGAGTAGAAAGACGCTCACCTTTGTGCTTCCATATCATCTGATGAGAAAAAAAAATATTAAAGCAGTACTAAATAACTTTTCCACAGCTGTGTTTCAGACAGCCATTGCTGGAACCGGTGTTCTGTAGAAATATGCTACCTGTCTAGATGTATACCGAGTCCTTCTGCACATGTACCGTTCCACAGTCTTGACTTTAATAAATAACAATACGATAAACGTTTTATAGTTTATTTTTTGTTTTTATATTTTTCCATAAACACGTTTTACCAATCAAGTAAATTCTCCCAGGACAGAAACACTAAATATGACGTTATGTTTACTTTCTTTGCATTGTCAGAGCAACAGGCAAATGTTTGGACACACCCAGAGGAGAAGGACCCAACAATGACCAATAAGGATTCAGAGTGCTTTTATATAGAAAATATCAGGGAAGGATAATAAAAATATGCTTAAATAATTAACAGGGCACACGCACCATAAAGAGGAATACTGTATCAACTTCAAAGGACATTTCATTATGAAATACGTCGTCAATTCGCATTATGGCAGCATTTTTCTACAGGGCAGCATAAATCGTCAGAACACCACCAGTGTAATATAGGGGGACCAGAGGCGTCCAGAGTGATGACTAATATATAGCTGAACATGTTTTGCAGTGAGTATCCAGATAAGTTTAAAAAAAATGCTTAAAGTTTTAAAAGTTAAGCTGGATTCATGTTTATGCAAAGGCAAATGTGCTTCCACGGCGTACTGACGGAGCCAGTTTTTGTTCATTCTATCCCGACCTTGTTGCAAAGAAATTCTCCACCAGGATTAAAGTAAAATAACTAAAAAGCAGGAACTTTATGGCCACCGGACTCGCCACTGCTGCACTTCAGAATTTTTTTAATACGGACAAATTTGTCCCTCATTTTCCTCCATCGCTTTGTGCACTCCCCATCCTCCAACTCCAAGGCTCCAACGATCTCCTTCCAGGAGTTGAAGCTGAGTTGTGCATCACTGTGCTCTTTCAGAGAGGAGTTGTGTTCCTCGATCTGCTCCATGTCTTCAAGACTGTCAACACTGCAGTCTAATGTGGTGTTGTAAGCTCTTCAGAAACATGGTGCTGTTGGTTTTGGGTGTGAATCTCATGCATATGCACTTATTTAAACTCCACACACTAGATCCCAATGGCTTGATTTTTCTGTCTCTTTGGGGGTTGTTGTTTTTTTGTTTTAAATGATTTGACTGACAGAAAAATATAACAAAGATGACACTCTTCTGTTGTGTATCTTTATTTCATATATTTTAAAATATTTTACCTAAACATTTTTGCTTACATGTTTAAATAAATAAATAGAATAAATGATATGTGTTTGAACTGGGAATGGGGTCCCTGTGTGCCAAGGGGACCTTGGACTACCAGTGCCTTGGGGACCCTAAGGGCCACATCCCTGCTTAACAAGGTAAGTATATGCAAAAGTGAAACGGACAAAACTTCCAAAACAAGGAGGAGTCAAACAGCATCTCTTACCTTTTGAGGCATCGTTGCAAAAACACTGGCAATTTCTTCTGTAACTTCTTTGGGTAGTGCATTCACCAAGGTTCCCAGAGTCATGATGATGACTCCGTGTTCTCCAGCACTCTGAACAAACTGTTCCAGGTCTGCTGGTAGAGGCTGAGCTGGTTTGCACTGGAATCCTCCAATGTAAACAACATTTGGCATTGTGGGTCGAGGGAAATCAAATACAAAGTCTGACCTAAAGAGCCAGATATCTGCATCCTGAAGCAGTGAAATGATGTCACATCCACCCTCAATGTATTTCTCACACATGGCATCATATATAGGTCCCAGCAAAAATTTCTCCTGAAATAATACAATACCATGGAAGAACATGTTTTTGACCCTTTGGATGAAATCCATTTTGTCGGTTAAACCAGATCCTGGAAGTGGTATATATGAAAGTGGTGAGGGAGCCAACACAAAGTGACCTTCTCCACCGGTGGTCCAGCGGGCATTAAGGACTAATGGCAGCTTGAGATATCTGGCCAACACAACCCCATGTGCAATTCCTGGATCAACTAGAACCAGATCATACTGAGAATCTTTAAGACTTTTGACCAATCTGGGGTTATCAAACATTTGAATTGTAGCATTGTACCACAACAAATGAGCTTGAGTAATCATAGAAAGAAAACCCTTTGTCAGTTTCAAGAAGGTCAGGAGTGACGTCCCTTCTCGTTGTGCCTAAAACATTAAAATTGAAATGTAAAATTACTGCAAATGATGTATAAAAGACAAAATACATGCCTCCCATTTAACATACCCTCATATGTTTTTGCAGGAAATGATCAAAAAAATTCTCCATATCTTGGTTCAATTCAAGTGAAATAGATTTGTATAGAGGAGATTTTTCTGGGATGTACCAGCTGGAGGAAGTCCGGATGACTGTGATGTTGTGTCCCCTGGCATGAAGTTCTTCAAGGAGAATCTCCATGTTGATCCAATGACTGCCTTCTAAAGGATACACCAGAATGTTTCCTCCATCACAACGTGGTGTGGAGAAAATGAGACACAAGCTAAAAAATACAAATATTCCATGCACAGGATGCAATAGCATGGCTCCTAAAATGACACAGACAGAAACAAATGTTTCTGATCAAACTTTTTTTATACATCAAATACAAACAGCCAAAACTCATAGCTGTAGACAGTGAACGTCAGTAACCATAATTAAAAGCAATACTTAAAGAATACTTGATAATGGTTTGGAAATTCATTTACCTGCGATCAACGTTGTCCTTACCACAGACTGACAATTTATCTGGAAAATCCCTTTGATATTTAAGTTCAAACTCCAGTTTCAGGGAGGATCTGTTCCCTTGGCACAGCTGCTTCAAATACGGAACAACCAAGTGAACATTTCATCATCTTCATGTCAGCAGTTTCAAACTGTTTTTTATTATTATTTTTCTATGATTTGATAATATCTTTGATGACCATATTTATTGTAGTTTTGTGAAGTTAATATTTGAAGTGCAACAAAAGCAGGCCTTGTGCCAAACAAACCCGTGGTCTCTTTCATAATCTTGTTTTTGTGAGTTATGTAAGATTTGGCCACACATTTCATGTCATGTTACAAATACTGGTGAATTTCTAGGGGTGTGGGGGGAGGCTTAATAAAAGTAGATTTATTCTAAAATAGACAGCACTTATTGTATTCTGTTACAATTTACTTTATACTAACTGTTTCCATATACAATCCATATGTTTTGTTTGTGTTTCTAAAACTTAAATATACCATGGAACACAGTGACGACTGTCATCATCAAGTGGAGAAAATATTGCATAACAGTGACATTACTAAGAACAGGACGTCCGTCCAGAATTGATGATAAGATGAGAAGAAATCTAGTCAGGGAGGCTGCCAAGAGGCCGACAGCAACACTAAAGGAGCTGCAGGAATTTCTGGCAAGTACTGGCTGTGTAGTACATGTGACAACAATCTCCCGTCTTTTTCATATGCATATGTTTGGACTATAGGGTCGGGTGGCCTTATCTTAGAAAAAAAGCATCCAAGCCAAGCTTAATTTTGCAAAAAGACATCTGAAGTCTCCCAAATGCATGTAGAAAAATTTGTTGTGGTCTGATAAAACCAAGGTAGAACCTTTTGGGCATAGTTCCAACAGGTAGCCTATATTTGGTGCAAAAACAACACTGCTCATCGCCAAAAGAACACCCGACCTACTGGGAAGCATGGTGGTGGCAGCATCATGCTTTGAGTCTGTTTTTCTTCAGTTGGAACTGGGGCCTTATTCAGGGTGGAGGCAATTATGAACAGTTCCAAATACCAGTCTGTGCTGGCACAAAACCTTTGACCTTCTGTTAGAAAGCTGAAGATGAAGAGGAACTTCATCTTTCAGCAGGACAATGACCCAAAGCACATATCCAAATCAACAGAAAATGGCTTCTTCAGAATAGGATTGAGGCTTTGAAATGGCCCAGCCGCAGTCCAGACCTGAATCCCATCAAACATCTGTTGGGTGATTTGAAGAGGGCTGTGCACAGGAGATGCCCTTCCAATCTATCAGATTTGGAACAGTTTTGCGAATATTGTCACATCAAGATGTGTGGAGCTGATATGGCTCCTACCCAAAAAGACTGAGTGCTGTGATAAAAGCCAAAGGTGCTGCAATAAAGTAATAGTTTAAGGGTGTGCATATTTGTGCAACCAGGTAATTTTCGGGTTTTTATTTAATATTTTTGCCCTTTAAACGTTTCAGTTTGTTTTCAATAGCATTGTACAAGTTATAGGTCACATTAAAGGTGGAAAGAGTTGTGAAATTATTTGTCTTGATGTCATTTTATCACATGACAAAAACCTACCATTTGAACAGGGGTGTGTAGACTGTTTATATCCACTGTAAACTAAAGATAACAGTCATTGGCTTCTTCAAATTATAATTGAATTGATATCACACACTGACAAAAAAAAGTTAAGCATCTTGATGAAGAGGTGGAAACAAATGAAACTTCACAAGATGAAAGTTCCTGTGAGTTGTAGTGATTACAGTATAGGATCGAATGGACAGAAAGTTGGCAGCATGAGCAGACTGTTGGTGTCATGTAAGTAGAGTGTGGATACAGTCATGTTTTGATGTGAAATAGCATACAGCTGTTGCATTTGTCCTATGGCAATATTTCCCACAGCTGTTGTCACTGGTCTTCAAGATCCATCAGCTCTAGTCTTTCTGTTGACATCTGTGCCTGTTGATCATTGTGTTGGTGACAGACTGTACCAGACTGCTGTTTCAGCAGAGGTAAGACATGCAGACACACGATATCACTGATATAGATAAACAATAACTTTATTTTGATAACGAATAACTTATCAAAACAAATGACAACAAAGAGTGGCTATTATTTATTAAAATCATGACAAACTGGTTAAAGGGGGCTACAGTGAATATTTGCTTTGGGTCCCAATGAACTTTAGAATGAGCTCTGATCATGGTGATGGTACCATTCCAGCAGCAACTATCTCTGCCCTGGTGTTAATGGCAGGCTATGTATGGGATGGTGAACTGTAGTCTGAATGATGTCTGTTGTCAAGGCATGTAGATAAATAACATGAAAAGCTGTCATGTATTAATGCATGTCTGAATACCAGCCAAGCTTCAGAATGCAAAAAAACAACTTACAAATGATAGAAATGATTTTAAAATGTACATGCTTGACAATGTTAAAGAAGCAGATTTATGCAGATTAATGTTCATTAAAAGGTAAACAGTTATATGCTCAAATAGTCAACTCAAGAATTTATTGAGTTTTAACACAGTGCTGATGTATATCAGTTTAGTTTAGTTTTTATGTTCCCTCTTTTTCTGCAGCAAAAAAATCTAAAAACAGCAAAAATAAACAGGAAGAGCAAAGTTATTACAGATATTAAAAAGAGTAGTACATCTAAAGAATGGTATGAGTACCAGGGCATCTTATAAGCCTCTGTACGCAGGTTTGGAGCCCCTTTGTGGCGGATCACATACTCTATCCAGAAAATGGCCTTTTCCATAGGAGCCAGAGGTTGATCTCTGTGCAGACGTGACAGTCGTTGCATGTTCTTCCTGTAGCTATCATCATAGAGAATTTCTTTAATACCTTCTTCAAATGTGTGTCCATTAACATCAGCTAACTTAATGATCTTTGCCCCTCCTCTTTCCTGCAGGCGTAGAAGGTTGTCGTACTGGTCAAAGAACAAGGGTATACCAAGAACTGGGACTCCGTGGTAAATGGCCTCCTGAACTCCATTTGTTCCTCCATGAGCTACAAAAACTTTGATCTGCGGGTGACCCAGGAGGTCTTTCTGAGGCATCCAGTCCACTATAAGTGTGTTGTTCCCCAGAGTAGAAGGACGCTCACCTTTGTGCTTCCAGATCACCTGATGAGAAAAAGAATTAACAAAAAAAAAGAATAGAATGTGATTTAATGAAGTTTGATTTGACTATTGCAATACAATTCTTAATTTTAAGGTAATGGATGATGTTACTTTTTAACTATCCTCTTGTTCTTTTGTCCAGATTCATATTTCATTACCATTGGTAGAAACTAAAATATTTAAAACTGCAATGAAAAGAAGAATTCGATATTTTACCTTTTGAGGCATTTTGGCAAAAACACTGGCAATTTCTTCTGTAACTTCTTTAGGCAGGGACTTAACCAGAGTTCCCAGACTCATGATGATGACTCCATGTTCTCCAGCACTCTGAACAAACTGCTCCAGGTCTGCTGGTAGAGGCTGAGCTGGTTTGCACTGGAATCCTCCGATGTAAACAGCATTTGGCATTGTGGGTCGAGGGAAATCAAATACAAAATCTGACCTGAAGAGCCAGATATCTGCATCCTGAAGCAGTGAGATGATGTTGCATCCACCCTCAATGTATTTTTCACACATGGCACCATATATAGGTCCCAGCAAAACTTTCTCCTGAAACAATATGATGCTATGGAAGAGCATGTTTTTGGCCCTCTGGATAAAATTCATTTTGTCAGTTAAACCTGATCCTGGAACAGGTATGTAGGAGAAGGGTGAAGGGGCGAACACAAAATGACCTTCTCCACTTGTGATCCAGCGCACATTAAGGACTAATGGCAGCTTGAGGTATTTCGCTAGCACGACCCCAGGTGCTATTCCTGGATCAGTGAGTACTAGATCATATTGGGAATCTAATAGGTATTTGATCAATTCTGTATTTTCAAAAAGTTGAATTATGGCCTCACACCAAAGTGAATGGCCATGAGCAATCATTGAAAGCAATCCTTTGGTCAGCTTGAAGAAAGTCAGTAGTGAAGGCCCTTGTAGGTGTACCTTAACAATAAAAAAAAATAATTAATTTAATGCAGAAATGATACATGAGACTATTTACTTTTAAAATCCCATACCTCAATTTGCTCTTCTAGGAACTCATCAAAGAAGTCCTCTACATCTTTACTCATTTCAACTGTAACAGACGTGTAGAGTGGAGATTTTTCTGGGATGTACATGCTTGTGGATACTCTGATCACAGTGATGTTGTGTCCCCTGGCATGGAGTTCTTCTAGGAGAATTTTCATGTTGATCCAGTGGCTGCCGTCCACAGGATACACCAGAATGTTTCCTCCATCACAGTGCGGTGTGAAGAAAATAAGACATAAGCTGAAGAACACAAATATCCCACGTTCACGATGCATGGCTTCTAACAGATCAAAGACAGAAATAAATGTTGCTGAGCCATTTTGGTTTTAAATAAAATACAAAGTAAACACACATTTTAAAGACTATCTAATAAGTGTAAAAGAGATTGTATTCATTGGCAATGTAATAACTTTTATCCCAACTGGATAATGCTTTAGAAATGTACTCACGCGTAAGACTGCGGCAACCGTTGTCCTTCTTTACCACAGACTGACGGTTCCTTTAGGAAATTACAACTGAGTTCAAACTCCAACCTCAGAGATTATCTATCCTTTTATAATTAAATGCAGTGTGTTTATACAAAGCTTTTATTAGCGCACTTAACTCGCTTTTTCATCTAATCTCACTGCAGTTTTACAACTCGTTTCAGTGAATTTATTAACCCATATAGTTCCCAGTAAAGTGTATACGATCTGTTGTTTGCCGTTCATCGAGTGCAGCGCTTGTGCATAACAAACCTTTGAACTCTTACATAATAATATTCCAATGGGTTATTTATGGTTTAACCTTTTTACTCATTTGGAATCATGGCAAAAGTTTATATTTGAAGGAAAATAAGTGAATTATTTTAGTTAGTTAATGTTCTATTTTTCTAAATTAGGCAGCAAATATCATTTGTAACATTTAACAACATGTAACAAAGTTTTTCCATACAAAATCTCTTTTTTTTTTTTCAAATAAATACTTGTGGACTGCATGGTGGTGCTGTTTGTAGCATGGTTGACTTGCAGCAAGAAGGTCTTGGGTTCAAAACTGAGCTGAGATCTTTCTGCATGGAGATTACATGTTCTCTCTGTGCTTCTTCCCTCAGACTAAACATATGCTTGAAGTTCATTAGTAACTCTCAATTGTCCCCTAGGGGTGTGAGTGATTGATTGTCTGTTCATATGTTGACCTGTGATGGACTGGTGATTGTCCCACCTTTCAAAAGTGTTCTTCATTATGCTGGGGTAGCTATCGAGGTAGATACGAAACAGCACAGAGTAAAATCACTCAAAGCAGATGGGGCTGAATATGAAGGGGCCAAAGTGAAAAGAAACCTGTAGTAGAGGGCTTCTGTTTGTACCCACAAAAATGCAGGTGTTCAGTCAACAAAACAGCAAAACTAGCAGTACTGTGAATTGACAAGAAGCCATCATATTTTTTGCAATTTTCAACATTGTTGTTATAGTATGCAATTAAATTGTTAACCAAAGTCATTCATCCATGACCTTGTTCAAGGAAAAAGGTCAGATGTTTGGTAGTAAATATTAAACCTCAGCTGAGAATCAGTTAACACTAAGTAAATCTGTGCTGAACCCTGTTTAAAGAGGCCCTTCCATTAAAGACTGTTTTTCTGAGGTTTCTGTTGAATATTTTAGCTCCACAGGTGTTCTTACCTTCATAGTGGGTGTGAAAACAGGTCAACAACTTCTCTTTCAGTTTTTATCTCTCAAATTACGCAGGTGGCGATAACACCCGGCCGGTACTTGTTTCATCTCAACTCCTTTGTTTGTTAGTATTCAGCAGTTCATGCAGTTGAAACCACGCTTAGCATGCTGCTGGCTAAAAGCTGTAGCATAAGACGTAAAAAACAGGAAGACAGAACGTCTGACGTTGCCATGCGCAGCGGGGCAGGAAACAGAATGCCGTGCTCTCATTGGTTAGTTTATTAGACGAATTTTGATGCAGAGAGATTGAAAGGTCTGTTAATCTGTGTTTCCTGACGTTTTTTAATTATAAAATGTTTCATATTACTGGTTAATACCACAAAGTCATGAAACTTGTATGAATGGCCTCTTTAACAGATGCACCATTCTCTCAGTGCTCAGTGTTACAATTAAGCTTGTAAAAGTTTTGGATCAAGTGAATTATGATATTTAGACTGAGACATCATCCAGATTTTATTTTTCTTAGAGCACTACAAGCCAAATGCAGCTCAGTTACATCATAATTTACTGAGAGAACGCAGCAACCGGGCACAACAATGGACATTTTCAAACCTTTTTTTGTGTGTGTGTGTGTGTGTGGAGGGGGGGGGGGTCGTCTGTTTGATTTGGTGTTGAACTTCTCTCTTTACCTTCTTTAGGTGTGTTGCTTGGTTTGTGAATGGAAAAAACGAGTTCTTGAAGGAGTTTGTTTTTATGTCTGACTTTAGGCTCTTGGAGCTCAGATCCATCAATTTGAAAAGACAACTGGTACATCAGTCAGTGTTGAAAAGATCGCATTCCAGTTTTCTTTCTTTCTTTCATCACCTGAGCAGGTATACACTTGCCAAATGACTCTCCAACTTAGTTATGTGTGTGTGTTTGTGTGTGTTAGGAGTTAGTGTTAAACCTGCAACTGTAAGATAAAACTCTTAAAATAAACACAAAAATGTTCTTGATGACCTTTGTTTCTCCATTGCCAACCTGTTTCAGCATGATACAGATAGATTTTCAGGGATAAGTTAAATACTTCGTTCAGGGCCACATACAGATCTTGGTACACCTGACAAGTTGTATAGCTGAAACACAGGCTGACAGTTTTACTTTAAAGTACATTGGTGAAATTGTGCAATGCTAAATGCGCACGCCAATGAGCATTTAATAAAGACCAAAAAACCACTAGATCAATGATAATTGGAAGTGTTTCTGTTGTTTTCACTTTCTCCAATTTACAGCACAGTTTCATCAAGTAAAAGAATAGATTTCTTCTCCTTCTGACTGGATGGTTGTAACTTTATTTCATAAAATTTATAAAAGTCATGAGTTGCAAATATTTAAATGTAGCTTTTCCTCATCTGCAGTTAAAAGAAAATGAGTGCTTACTGTAAAACCAGAAAACATGTTCATCGACTTGAAAGAGTTGACAGAGCAATAAATGTAGACTTTTCCAGTTCTGTTTGCAGAAATTCATCTAATTTAGGCTGAAAAAAGTTAAGGCTGATGTAAGTGACTCAGAAAATTAAATTACATTTTTGGCAGGTCCGTCAAAAATTAACATCAGAATATATTAAAGGAGAAAACAAACATTTTATTTAATAATAACTGAACTCAAACAATACCCTCAACATTTGTGTCTTGTGTTACAATCAATTGGGGAGAAAACAGCTTGGAGGATGCTTTTGTTTCCATACGCGCTGATGTTGCTATGGCTAGTACGCAATCATGTGGATGCAAGCGAAAAGAAAAACTTACACTCACATAGATGCTGGAATCACTGCCAAACAGTGTGAAGCCAACTTTGGCCACGAGAATAACAACATGGCGGTGGCGGAGGAGTCCATGCATACAGTGATACAGTTCGTGCATTTTTTTCCCCAAGATCAGAACGACTTCTACCGGATTCAGATGTTGCCATGAACGCCTCACATGGTAGAGACTGTAAGGAAGATGTTGCAACATGCTGCATCAGGTTAATCACATTGACCTGAGTGCATATCTGTAACACTAGTTATTGCAACATAACAAGACTGAGGCTACTTGATGCAGCCATTGCTGCAGCTTCCTCCTCACAGTCTCTCTGGCTCGAGACCTTCATGGTAATTTCTGACTTTATAATGTCAGAAATGTCTTAGTTTAAATGTTGAAAACTTATGCCTCTAATCATGGAAATTTCTGAGTTTACTTCTGCAAATTTGTGGCTTTTCAACATCAGAGAATATGATAAATGAGAAATGACAATAAGTTTTTTCTAGAAAAAATGTGAATATAATCTCAAAATTGGAGTTTTATGGGTGGAAATTTACTACAAAATATTTTTATTTTGTCTACAATGGCTCATAATACTCCTTTGTGGGATTTTGAAGTTATTATAGCTATTGTCAGTTGTCTTTTTATATGTAATCTGCACAAGTTCACCTTTGCACTACTGCTTGTTCGGCAGCAGTTAAAACTTTATTTTGACATTGTCAAATTTTTAACTTGAGATCATCATAAGTTAACTATTGTTCATTGCACTTATGTAGCAGCTGTTTGTGCTTGTTTTTCTTATATGTTATTAAATAAGAGATCTTCAGTGCCATAAAGAAAACCATACTACTGGTCACTTTCTGGGTGCAAAAGTCCTCAGAAAGTAGTGTAATTTCAGAAGTGAGAAACTAAGTATTGTAATATATTACTTTTTCTTTAAAAGTAACTTGCAATGTCTAACTACTTTTTTAGTAACTTCCTCAACTCTGTGTGTAGATCACATAATGGAAAAAACAAAATCATGTTATAAAAAAATATTGTTCCAAGCTGATCTCATGTATCAGATCAGGGTTCCTGTCAAGGACTGTTTCATTGATTGGTATCAGAGTAGCTGAACACAAGCTACTGGCTGCGGTTCTGCATCATTAATGGCTTAATGTTGTGATGTAACATGCTAGTGTGTCTGCAGTATGAAAGTATTATTAAATTAACATGAGAACAGTCCACTTGCAACTTCCAGAATTTGGGATTTGGAGATATTTGGGATATTTTAATATTTACAGCTCCATCATCCATTTTATTACACATACAAAATTTAAAAACTCAACCGTGTGTACAGAATTCAACCAGCAAATCCTGCTGATGATTGATTCAGCAAAAAATATGTTTAAACAGGTTAGAATATTATTTCTGACGACAACAATTGTGCCGTTTATCATGAATAAACTGAGTTAAATTTGTTTTTGCCTTCTTTGTTGAGTATAAAACGTTACATATGATGGTACTTGGACCGTTTCCTCAGTCATGTTGGGTCTCTTGGTAGATTTTGTTTAGTTTTGCATACCCAAAGGTTTATTATGCACATAGAGAAATGCACTATAATTAAATTATCTTTATCTTTTCTGAGTTTCTAATACAAACCAAATTACAGAGCAGTGATGCTGATTACTGACTCCCTCCTCGCTGTTTGCCTTTGAGTTACCTTCATTTTTTTCTGTTTTATTTAAAGTGCTGTCTTAATTAAACCTTGCAGATAAACTTTATTTTCCTGAAGGTTTGTTTAATTATGGAATCAAACGAGGGATAAAATGAGATTATCCAAGCCCACCAAAACATAATAAACTCTTGCAGCTGCATGCAGTAACAATTTATGTAATGTAATCAACATGTCTTTTAATGAGCTGCAAGGTTCAAAACAAAGGGAAAATTTGAAATCACCTGAAAAAGTTAAAAGCCTTGCTTTTTTACAAGTTTTAGTTTGGATTAGCTGGAGCATAAGCAAATGTAAAAATAATTCTGAATTTACTGTTACTGTAGAAACAAAATGGTCTCTTCTTAGTTAGTAGAAAGGTTCAGAGCAAAACAATTAAAATGGCTTTCATAGATATTTCCAGTAGTGACATTTTGAAGCATAAATCCAGATTACAAATACAATCATCACAGAAATAAAAAGAGGCCATTTCATACAAATTTCAGGACTTTGTGGTTATTTCTTAAGTATTAACCAGTAATATGAAACATTTTATATCTAAAAATTGTTAGGAAACACTGATTAAGGGACCTTTCAATCTCTCTGTGTGAAGATTTGGCTGGTTTTGGCAGCAACTCATTAATATTCCTTATTCGAATTTGCTGGACTCAGATTGGCTAACAAACTAGCCTATCAGAGCAAGGTATACTGTTTCTTGCCCCACTGCACATGGCAACAGAACATGTAGTCTCTTCCTGTTTGCTACGTCTTATGCTACAGCTTTTAGCCAGCAGCATGCTAATCGTGGTTTCAACTGTGGGAGCTGCCGAATACTAACAAACAAAGGAGTTGTGACGAAACAGATACAGGCCGTTCGGACTAGGGAGAAATCGGGTTTTATCGCCACCTGCGTAGTTTGAGAGATAAAAACTGAAAGAGAAGTTGTTGACCTGTTTTCACACCTAGTATGAAGGTGAGAACACCTGTGGAGCTAAAATATTCAACAGAAACCTCAGAAAAACTGTTTTTAATGGAAGGGTCTCTTTAAGTACAACTTTTGAATTTCTATCAGACTGAAAATACATTTCCATTATCGTCTTTCCAGGATGTTTTTGATTTGGTCAGTCAGTCTTGTTGAAAATTAATTATCAAGAAGTCAAAGTGAGTGAATCAACCAGGAGAGAACAAGAATACAAGTGTTTATACGGCAGGACGAGGCTCTAACTAACAAGCCCATCTTGTCTTTAGGGCGTCTGCGTGTGAGAAATCAGCTGATTATAACAGACCTCCAGGTGCACTTAGAGAAAACCTAATAATTTGGTCATCCATCTTATCTAAAACTTCTCAGACCCGGTCAGACCTTAATCCTTGAATGTTCTTTTCTGCTGCATTCACAGTTTAATAAAGTTGACATTTTCAAATTCCTTTATGGTCAGTCTGTTATTATCTGGTTTCCTGGTGCTTATCTCCAGGAGTCATTGGGAGAGGCGCCGTTATATCCTGGACAGGTCACTAGTCAATCACAAGGCCACAACGGACAACCGGTCACACACTCGCATCGGGGGGCAATTTCGATTTTGCAATCAACCTCAAGCATATGTTTGGTCTATGGCAGGAAGCTGGAACACCTGTAGAAAACTTATACATGCATGAAAGAGAACAGGGTGTCTTTAAGTTGAAGAAATAACTAAGACAAGGACACATCTGTCCTGTTGATGTATCATTGTACTGAAAAATGCACATATTTTTCAGAAATCAAGACGTCTTATATGGATATTTTTCTTCCTGTTTCATCAAATGGATATAATTTGGCAAAACATCAAACACATACGCACAAATGCCAATTCCCAAACACGCATACAAGTAAACACACATGCAGTCAGTTAATTCCTTTCCCTAAAGCTGTGCAGCTTTGGTGACATGCTAAGTATAACTGTAACTTTTGACAGATTCCTGGACAGTAAATGCACATGCACATGTGCAGAACACACCAGTATGTAATATGATGGAATAAACATTAATTAGTCATCTCTGCTTTGTTAGGCTTGACATCTGAAGGTTCTGATCAAGAAAGCAAAGGTTTTTCTTTCTTTTTTTAATAAGTCAGATTTGATGATTTTTCTGGGAAATTTGAATTTGATCCAAATTGGCACAGTGACAGTAGAACAGATCCAGTTCTCAGGCAGGGGAAACACATATTCCATCAGATCCAGGAACATAGATAAGGGATGTGGCTTGGACTAAACGTGGCTGTCTATCATCATAAACTATACTAATTTACAATAGTAATTATTAATTAGTATTAGTTAATAAATTTATAGATTAATTCTCTTGCCAATTCCTCAAACAGCTTGATTATGATTATGACGACAGCTTATATTATATTACTTTGCGATTGCCCTTCGTTCGAAAGACGGTGGATTCGATCCCCGGTGCCGGCAAGCTACGTCAAAGTATCCTTGAGCAAGATACTGAACCCGCCGCTGCCTCTGGGCAGGCGTAGTCTGTCGGGTCGGAGGTCATCTTCCGAACTGGGAAACTGGAGCTTGATCCTGAGTCCCGGCAAGAGGCTACGTGTCAAAGTATCCTTTGGCAAGATACTGAACCCTGCAACTGCCCCCCGGGCGCTGCACAAGATGGCTGCCCTCCGCTCCACACCTTACGGTCAGTATGGGTCAAATGCAGAGCCAAATTTCCCCACAAGGGATTAGTATAGGAATTTTTTTTTTTTTTAATTATATTGATTGCAGTATATAGACAGACTGGCTTTATGGTAACAATTTGCTTTAGTCATAAAATAAGTAGTCTGCTCTTTGCATTTCAACACAGTGGAAATGAAATTAGGTTTATTTGACTCTGTTTTTAAAGCCTTATAAACATTTTCAGGGAAACTTTTTTTTTTACTAATCTGGTCGCTCATAACGTGAAGCAGTTAAAAAAGTCTGTTTGTGGCTCCGACATAAGAAAATGCACAGAATGAGATGATAAATCATGAACATTGAGTGCACAGGCATTTTTAACGATGCCAAAAGGTGAACATGAGCAGGCTGCTTTTGTACCATAGATTCCACAGAAAACCTTAATCTCCAGCCAAAAGTTAACAAAAAGCATAAACAGGAAGAGGACGCCTGGATCTTCCCCCATGAGGAGGAACCTTTATCCTTTTTGTCCTCATGTGTAAAATAATACTTTTTTATAAACACTCAAATCATGTAACTTTAACCATGAAGAAATTACTAAATGCCTAATTTAAACCATGCAGTGCTCCAGCTGTCAAACCTCATCAAGCTTTGCTTTATGCCTTGTACAGTCAGCTGTTCGAACAATTTTTATGCCTCAACTGGTTGCTGTAACTCGTCTGGGGAAGTTTTTCTCACATCTTTGATATGACAATAGTGTGTTGATGAGCTTTAAAAGTGCTTTTCTCTCTGCGTGTTTTTATTTAAATGGAAGCGTTCAAAGTTCAACACCCACATGTAAGGGGTCACGCAGCACCTATTTCCTGCCATTGGCCTCCTTTTATACAACAGCCAACTACTGTAATATTAGAAATGTGGAGGATATGGGGGTCATATTTCATTCAACAAAAAAAAAACTGTTATTTCTGACATCAACAAATGTGCTATCTATTGTTAAAAATGTTTTTGTTGAATATAAAAAGGTTGCTGAATGTGCTTTCTCATTTGCTGGTTCTACTTTATGAAACAATCTTCCACTCTCTGTGAGATAATCCACCTCTGTACATTCTTTTAAATATCGTCTTAAAGCCCATTGTTTAACGCTTTTGGCTATTGATGTTGATATCGTTTGTGTCAACACCCCTACTCCTGATTTTACAGCCTGTTTTATTATTGTAGTTTTTTATTCCTGGTTTTATTCTTTGTTTAGGTATTTGTTTATTGTTGTATTTTCTATTTTGCTTTATTTCCTTTTTTTCTGTACAGCCCTTTGATCAGCTGTCAGGCTGTATGTTAAAGTCCTCTATAAATAAACTTGACTTGACTTGGCACTTTGAGAATTTCCTGAGTCTTTTTGGGTCTTCTGATAGATTTCGTTTAGTTGTTCAATGTAAAACCTCATGGCAGTACACACTGAAAACTACTAAACAAAGAAACGGTCACAAAAAGTATCTGCCATATAAAGATTTCTCAAAAAATACAAGAAAAACATAATCAAAGCACTTTAGCTTTTTTAATATAAAAAATGTAGGAGACAATATTTAATTTTACACCGTTTGGATTTATTGAGGTTCACAATTTGTTATGGAAAAACAAATCTAGCAAAAACTAAGTTAAACTGGGATATTTAAAATGTATTTAAAAAAAAACGCAAAGTCTCGTGCAACATCAAAACTTGTCACATAAACAGTTATGACATCAACAAAAAAATAGATTAATGAAAATTTAAACTTGAGGTTGAAGCAGATTGTAAAACATGTCTAACTCTAACAATGTTTGCTTGTTGTGTTTTATGGACGTATCATCCCAGAGGAGAGACTGTCACATGGTGTTTTATACACTGTGAAGGAGATAAATCACGTCGAGCAGAAAAATATTCACAACACACTGTATATGTCACCAAGACCTGCTCGCTGTTCGCCATTATTTTTCATTGATTTCCCAAGTGGGACGAGAGTGTTATACTTTATTACACATAATAAAGTATCTGTATCGACCTCAGAGTGTTGTTGTGGTTGTATACAGAGACTGTCTATGACAGGGACTCTATCCAAATGCAAAACAGAAAAAAGTTGCTTAACAGGAAACCAGTCTGAGAAATAGAAATTGCCCCGCTCTGTTTTCACCCTGTAAAAACATCCAACACAGGATCAATTTAAACTTTAATCACATCCCCAGACCACTGGAGTAGTCTGCACTGTATCATGACCTGATTAAATCTCCAGCAACATTTTTACATTTCAAATTTGATTAAGACCCAAGTTTTAAATTCTAAAAAAGTTCTAGCTCAGAATAGCATAATTTTTACTTCTAATCACTTGTTTGTGCAGCACATGGGATGTACAGAGAGATGTGTTGATTCTCAAATAGTTTTCAGGCTGTTCATTGAATCTCCCACATCACAATGATACAGACCAGCTAGAATCTACAATTTTGAGTTTTTGTTTACATTTACTGTCTTTATGCTTGTGCTTGCAACTCTGCCGTGAAATAAAAATGGATATATCCAAATATGATCAAATTTTAACAGGTAATTTGTGCAGCATTTCCTTGCATGATTCAAATCAAATGGGAAAAAAATCCAACTCAAAGCAGAAACTGATGCAGCTCTTGCTTTAAAACACACAGATGGTTTATTAATGTTACTTTTACACTAAGATGGTTTATGGTTGGATTTTTTTTCTTTAAATCCTGCACACATAGAGCAAAATTCATTCTGCAAACAGGCAGTTGTAAGTTGTTCATATAACAGTCAACTAAAGCAAAAAGTCAGTCGCAGCTGTGTTTTGTACACATGTTCACACTTACTGTATGCAGTCAAATGTACCTCTAACACTATAAAAAACATCAGAGTTTAGTGTACACAAACTCAGTCAGCAGACAGAAAAGTCTGTTGAATGTGTGTTTTCAGAGATTTTTTTTGCTACAGGGCAGAAACTGACTCATTAGACCTTCTCCATGAGACACACCAGACCCAGGAAGTACCACCATTATCTTATCCACTGTAAGTTCCACCACTCTTACTCAGCATGAAGACATTTTTCATCAACACAGTCAGTGTTTTTCTATCTGTACAGATACAGCACAAGCGCAGTCAGTTTGAAAATCCTCACAACCAAGAAACAGGATCCCTAGATGTGTTTATGGTAATAATGAAAATAAGCTAAATGCAAGTGGACTAAAGACATAGAAAGTACTATTATATTCAGTCATGGCAAAAGACTTTTGTAAAACTTTAACCAATACACTATAAATGTTCATATTTATATACACACACCATAGCCAAGTGGCTAGCATAGTGTACAGGAACATCTGTGCAGAATATGGGCTGGAAACTTCAAGGTCAAAGTGGGAAACACCTCCAAAGGTGTTATGCCCCTTTTCCACCGACAAATCGGCACGGCGCGCTTGAGGGCGGTACAGTATAGCGCGGATCAACTCGCTTGAGGCAGTGGAAACATAAAGCGGACGTAAGTGGGGATATGGGCGTGCCCATCTGGCTATGAAAAGTGGCGCGCAAAAGTCTTTGTCCGCGACGTCACAGCGCGTGAAACAACAACAACAATGGCGGATATACGTGTGTTTTTGTACTTTGCGCTCTGTCTGTGGTTCATTTTGGTTGGTTTGATTTTTGGTTCTTGTGGACGAAGTTGCCATTGTCCAAAGTCAATTTTATTTTAAAATAAAATATTTGTGTGGTTGCTGGGAGTTTTTTTTTAAAGCCTTTTGCGGGAGCGCTTCTATATCACACCACGTGAACACCACACACAGCCGAGCCAATCAGGGTCTACCACTACGTAGGTAGTCGTGTCACTGGTAGCAGTTTACTGGACCAATCAGTAGACAGGTGGGCGTGTGGGCCTGCTTTGGGCCGCTTCGGACCATCGAGGAGGTGGTCTGAAAAAAGAGGCCGGGTTGGCGCGGAATGACGCAGTTTAGACCCGAGAAAGGCGGTGGAAAAGGGTCCGCAGGGGGCTAAAGTGAACCGAGCCGTACCGTGTTCTGTCGGTGGAAAAGCAGCATTAGAGAATGAGCCTGTGGGACTTCCAGATACAGATTGAAAGAATGGTGATGGCGAACCAATTAAACCTCATGGTGGTGGACAAACAGCAGAGGAAAGCTGTGGTGGTTGATATATCAATACCATGTTCCTGCAACATCAGGACAAAGGAACATGAGGAACCATAGAAATACCAGGGGCTCAGAGAAGAGCTGGAGAAGGTCTGGAAGGTGAAGGCATCAGTAGTGCTTGTGGTTATCTGAGAACTCGGGGCAGTAACCATCAAACTGAATTCTAGGAAAAAACATCCAAAGTCTCAGTCCAGAAAATCAGGACCATCAAAAATACTGCACAGAACCCTCAAGCTCCCAGGCCTCAGGTAGAGGACCCGAGCTTAGAAGGAGGAGAGACCATCCACGGAGGGAGAGGATGAGTTTGATTTTGTATGTACTGTACATATATATATAAAACTGAGGCCCTGTTGTAAAATAGTTCCCCCGTTGAGGTAGTAAAAACATTTTAAAATCAGTAAAATGCAAAAACTTGTACAGCGTCAAGATTTTTTGATTGGACTTTGTATTCTGAGTTTGTCAATGTTGTTCTTTTTGTTTTGATTTGATTTCCCAGTGTTTGTTGTGTTTAAATTTCACTTAGTTTTCCTTCTTTTGCCAGAGTTCATTGTTTAGCTCTCTAGTTATCTATCAAAAACTAAGGGTAAATAGCCCTTAGTCAGTCACCCCTCCCAGCATATATACTCCTCGGTTTCACTGGTTAGCAGCTCCTACTGTTTGCTTTTGTTGACTCATTGTGCTATCATTTTTCCTGCTGTGCTTTCGCTTTTGTGTTCTGTTTATTGCTTTTTGGATTCCTGCCTTTTCTTGTTAAGTTCATTTTTTTATTTGCTCCACATCCTGACTCTGAAGTCTGTGTTCTGGGTGTTCTACTTCTCTACAATGATGGCAGAAATAGGCTTGGGTAAAATTAGTAAGTTAAAGTCACTCATTCTTTAACTGGCCACATACATACATACTCGTCCTCTCATGTCGGTAAAAATCTCAGTGTCTAATTTTGGCTTCATGAAGTATTTGTTTCATGTATTTCTTTTTTTGTGTATTCAGTGTACATACTAGAACTAGAGAGATCCTTTCCTCTGCAATACACTGATGTCTATCAGAATCTACTGAAGTTTCTCCTCTACTATCAGATTACAAAAAACAGTTTATTCATCCAACGTGATTTTTGCAACCAAATATCTAGAATAAAACTCTTATTAGTACATAGAATAATCAAAACGAGCTGACACACATGACCTTACTTTTGTTTTCATGTTTCTATTTTTCTAGAGTCGCTTCAATATTACATATGTCAAGTGGTATAATGGTTAGAATCTTATAGTTAATCCACCTTGTTTTAGACTGTCAATGAGACTTATTAACGGCTCTTGTGGATTCTTTACATACTTGGTATGAAACTGCCATGACACCATCAGCTCGTGCAGAGTACATGCAAGATATGTCTTTTCACTGTCATGAGTGTAAAAAAGTAATATGATTCAACCGTGCTTTAAGTTTAAACCTCAACCCAAATCACCCTTGTTGATCTAGTTTTCTGGTGCAGCAGTATCATGTATGTACTCAGCCAGACTCTTCAGCTTTTTCCATCACTGCAACTTGTAACTGTCAGAGTAAATCTGGTGATGTGCCAGCTGGCCGATGGCCAATCCAACACACACCCTTCCTCTGCTGTAGTGACAGGCACGTCATATTTCCAGGTTTGTGTTTTAAGAGACTCTGACACAAGATGAAAGCTTGTTTTTCCTGGATGGTGAGGGTGGGTGGCTGTGATGCTGCAGGAATCCAAACAATGAACGTAGTCACCACTTTGAGCCTCTCTGCTTTTATTAGCGGTAAACGCCTCAGGTGTTCCCCAATGTTTGGGAAAGTATGAATGTATCTGTTTGCTTGAGGTTTTATAACAGAATGTCATCCTGTTTGAAATGTTGCAAACACACTGAAATAAAAGCTCACAAACAGGATTTTTTCTTTTCCCCTCTGTGGTGTAGTAACTGCAGCTGCTTTATGACTCAACTGGCTGTAAAAAAAAAAAAAAAAAAACATGTGTACCATGAGTTGTTTAGTGATGAACTCAGAACTTTTGACTTGTTCCATATTTTACGAGACTTTAGAAATGATCGACTCAAACAAGGAGATCTCACAAACAAACAGTTCAATAAGCCCTTGCACAGTATTTAGAATCATTTCCTGAGTGATGTTTAAATATAAAAGGTTTGAACTGACAGATATGTCTATACCCAACAGACTTGTGCTCCCACAAGTCGATGGCAAGTCATGTTATGATGCGGCGCAGACTCTGGACCAAACATAATTGTTTGTCAACAAATCCATCATCTTTTTTCCTTCCAGCTTGTGACAAGCTCTGAAATTGAAATGAAGATGAGCACTCACCAACTGTGTGTTGTCTTTCTGACAAATTGAATCCACAACATTTTGATTTGTTTCTCCTCTTCCTTGTGCTTTTTGATTTTACTGCAGCAAGTTCCCAGGCTGACAAACAGGGATCTCAATGGTAATGTAAAAACCAGATGAGCAGATGTATTTGGGATTACTTGGGATGTGTTTCTGACTCTATTTTTAAGCTAAGAGCAAATTTGAAACATCTGGTCAATTATTTTTTCAGCAAATGGAGGTCAATGTCTTAAAGAGGCCCTTCCATTAAAAACGTTTTTTCTGAGGTTTCTGTTGAATATTTTAGCTCCACAGGTGTTCTTACCTTCATAGTGGGTGTGAAAACAGGTCAACAACTTCTCTTTCAGTTTTAATCTCTCAAACTACGCAGGTGGCGATAAAACCCGAGTTCTCCCGAGTCCGAACGGCCTGTGTCTGTTTCATCACAACTCCTTTGTTTGTTAGTATTCATCAGCTCCCGCAGTTGAAACCACGCCTAGCATGCTGCTGGCTAAAAGCTGTAACATAAGACGTAACAAATAGGAAGAGACTACGTGTGCTGTTGCCATGCGCAGCGGGGGAGGAAACAGTATACCTTGCTCTCATAGGCTAGTTTGTTAGCCAATCAGAGTCCAGCAAATTCGAATAATTAATATAAACGAGCTGCTGCCGAAGCCTGACAAGCAGCCTGACAGAAGGAGCAGGAACCACCCAAATTTGAACGCAGATAGATTGAAAGGTCTGTTAATAAGTGTTTCATGACGTTTTTTAGATATAAAATGGTTCATATTACTGGTTAATACTTAAGAAATAACCACAAAGTCCTGAAATTTGTATGAAATGGCCTCTTTAAAGGAATAGCTCAGACCTTTCGGTCAAGAGAAATTAATATTTTATTTGTTTTAGTTCTTTGAACCTTCATTTGGAAGAATATAGATTCACTTCTGGTCAGATTATTGAGCAAACAGCTAGCCATCTCACAAAAAGTTCACATAAATATTGTTTTACATTGATGCCAGCTTTGCATTACACAGTTATTCCAACAGAAACACTAAGATGTTCCTAATGTATGTGCTGCAGCTTGCTTGATCAATGTAAATAACCATAATGGAAGCCGTCAGTGCTATGATAATTTTCAGATTATCACTAAATTCACAATTTTCTACCTGTTTTCTTTATGTCAATGTTGAAAAATGTTAACAAATGATCTTTGTTTTTATGTTTATTTGTTTTTGCTTCACTTTCTTAGATCTAAGATGGTAAAAAATTCCAAAATATGAAACAATGTGTGAGGATCTCTGCTGCTGGTGGTGGTGAGTGGAATTAATCTGTCTTGCAGGGCGTGGCAGCAGAGGATCATTGATCTCAGGTGTGGATCGTTACCCAGCTCAGGAGAGCTGGGTACTTAAGCAGAGGAGGAACAAGAGACAGACGCCAGTTTGTTCCGCAACTTTACGTGGTACAGAGTGGCTAGTGAGCAATATTTATCAGAGAGTCTTTCGCAGTATTAACCTGCCTTCTTTCCCTTTATGTTCAGCCTGCTGTATTGGAGCTCCTCTCCTGACAGCATAACCTCCAGCGTGGATATCGAATCGCTCATAGTGAGGATTGGCTCAACACGGGAACTTCCTAGAGCTCCGTTGCGGTGCTACGCGACCAGCTCTCTCCCTCTGGCTCCCTGTCTGTCTCTGGCTTCCTCTGGTCCACACCTCACCGGTCACCGTTCTGCTGTCACCCCTGTCGCAGTCACGTCTGCGCACTCAGCACTCGGACCCGGATCTCACACACGGATTACCGACAGCTTGGCTCACCACCCCTGCGGCAGCATCCTAGGATCTCTCCTCAAACCCGGACGTCATTCACACAACCGTGAGTTGAGCGAGCACAATCCCCGCACGCCGCAGCTGGTTTCTCCAACTGTCACTAACCCCTCTCTCTCTCACAACCCCAGGACCGTTCCTGTCCCGCACCAGGCCCGTCCTGCGTTTTCATCAGCACATTCATTGTTTACGTGTATTGTACTTGGAGCACTGTATATAATAAACACTGTTAACCGTGAGCGCTGTCTCCTCGCATTGTGTGTGTCTGGAGTTTGGGTCACTTTGAGAGCTCGTCAACAACCCCACCTGGTACGAACCATGACAGAACAAACTGGCCAAGAGAGCTCTCAGACCCAGCTTCAGACCGCACTCACCCAGCAGGGGATACTGCTGGGAAGGCATGATGCGTTCATGCAGGAGATAGCGAGAACGCAAGCTAACCTATCCACAGAGCTCCACAGTCTTACACAACAACTCACCAGTGTCATGTCTCGCCTTTCCCGCAGTCAATCTCCTCCTCCTGCAGCAGCAGCAGCAGCAGCGACAGCGACGGCGCGATCTGACCCACCTGAGGAGACCGGCTATCGGCAGGTAGCCATCCCGGATCCGGCACCCTTCGACGGAGAACCCAAGGACTGCAGAGGGTTCCTCCGACAGTGCCGGATCATTTTCAGCCGGGCTCCACACGCCTTCCGGTCCGACGCCAGCAAGACCTCCTTCATCGTCGGCTGGCTAAGGGACAAGGCTCTCAGGTGGGCAGACGCGTACATTGACACTCATCCTCTTGAAACCTCTCCTTATCCTCAGTTCCTGGAAGCCTTCACCACCACGTTCTCGGACGGCGGAACGAAGGAGGACGCTATGCGGGAGCTGCTCGCCCTTCGTCCCCGTCCGCAACACATGGCGGACTTCGCCCTCGAGTTCCGGACCTTGGCTGCCCGCACTAGCTGGACGGACGAGACCCTACGTAGTGTGTTCCATAACGCCCTCTCGGAGAGCTTAAAAGAAGATATCGCTAGCCGGGAGGAACCAAGGACACTCGATGGGCTCATCAGTCTAGCGACCCGGTTAGACCGCCGGACTCGAGGGCACTTCCGGGTACGTCATACCCCTAGCTCTTCCTCCTCACCTGTTCATGTAAGTCCTGCACCTAACACCAGATGGCACTCTTCCCCCAGACGTTCACAAGCACCAGAACCCGTCCCCTCTAGCAATACAAGGTGGCATGCTCATCCCAGTGTTACACAAGCATCCGAACCTCCACACGCTAGCAGACATATAGGACCGGGATTAACCCATAGATGGCAGCCCCCCCACAGACGCCTCCCTTCCCCCGAGCCCATGCAACTCGGGCTGGCGAAACTTAGCGCAAAGGAGCGCCGGCGCCGCCGAGAGTCTGGGTCCTGCGCGTACTGTGGGTCGCCGCACCACGAGGTTAGTGCTTGTCCCGAAACGCCAAAAGATTAGGCCCGTCAGTGAGTGTGGGGGTCCTGACGGGCCCAGAAAAACAGAAACCCCGGATGACATTACCGGCCGCAATTCATAGACGACACAGTGAGCCCATCCCTTGCTCCGTGTTTATAGACTCTGGATCCGAACAGAATCTGATCAGTCCGAGGCTGGTCAAACAGGGGAGGATCGCTACCAGGCCACTGGACCGACCCCTGAATGTCACGGCCTTGGACGGCAGTACTATGTCTCGGATCACACACAGCACGGAGCCAATCACCCTCACTGTGTCAGGGAACCATAATGAAACCATGTCATTTCTCGTTTTTCCCACTACAGAGGCTCCCCTGGTCCTAGGATTTCCGTGGCTGGCCCGACACAACCCCCAATTCAATTGGAAGCGGCAGGCCATCACCGCATGGAGCGAGCTCTGCCTGCGCACCTGTCTAAGGTCAGCCACGCCAGCAACGACACCAGGTAAGGAGCCTCACATCACCCCACCAGACCTGTCCCGGGTACCTCTTTGTTACCACGACCTGGGACAGGCCTTCAGTAAGGAGCAGGCAATCTCCCTTCCACCACATCGGCCGTACGACTGCGCCATTGACCTCCTCCCTGGAGCTCCGCTGCCTTCGGGGCGGCTGTTCAGCCTCTCACGCCTGGAGCGGCAGGCCATGGAGGAGTACATCGCAGAATCCTTACAGAACGGTCTTATACGTCCCTCATCATCTCCAGTGGGCGCAGGATTCTTCTTTGTAGAAAAGAAAGATAAGAGCCTGCGCCCCTGCATTGACTATCGCAGTTTAAATAACATAACCATTAAAAACAAGTACTCTCTCCCTCTCCTGTCCGCAGCCATTGAGCCCGCGCACCAGGCACGGATATTCACCAAGCTGGACCTGCGCAACGCCTATCATTTGGTGCGTATCAGGGAGGGAGATGAGTGGAAGACTGCGTTCAAGACACCAATTGGGCACTTCGAGTACTTGGTTATGCCTTTTGGGCTAACCAACGCGCCAGCAGTGTTCCAAAACCTTATTAATGACGTGCTCAGAGACTTTTTGAATAAGTTTGTGTCCGTCTATCTAGACGACATACTGATTTTCTCTCCCGACCTAAAGACTCATCAAGTGCACGTCCGGCAGGTTATCCAGCGGTTGCTGGAGAACCGCCTCTTCATTAAAGCCGAAAAATGCGAATTCCATGTAACCTCTGTGTCCTTCCTAGGCTTCATTCTCGAAGGTGGACACGTCCGACCGGACCCGGCCAAGACCAAGGCGGTGGAAGACTGGCCGGTGCCACAGTCTAGGAAGGAACTGCAGAGGTTCCTGGGGTTCGCCAATTTCTACAGGAGGTTCATTCAAGGTTTCAGCACTATCGCCGCACCCCTCACTGCACTCACATCCACTAAAGTCACTTTTCAGTGGAGTCAGGCGGCGGAAGATGCCTTCGTGGAACTGCAACGACGGTTCACCCAGGCACCAGTGCTCACCCACCCCGACACCTCCGTCCAGTTCGTGGTCGAAGTAGACGCTTCCGACGTCGGGGTGGGAGCTGTCCTGTCCCAGCGAGACAAGACGGACGGCAAATTACATCCATGTGCTTTCTTTTCTAGGCGGTTCACCCCTACCCAGCAGAATTACGACATCGGTGACCGAGAGCTACTCGCCATTAAGCTGGCCTTGGAGGAGTGGCGTCACTGGCTGGAGGGCACGGAACTGCCAGTTATCATATGGACTGATCACAAGAACCTCGAGTACATCCAGGCAGCTAAGAGACTAAACCCCCGTCAATTCCGTTGGTCATTGTTTTTCTCCCGTTTTCACCTTAACATCTCTTACAGACCTGGATCCAAAAATGTTAAACCCGATGCACTATCCCGGGTATTTCAACAAGACGACCCTCCAGCTCAGCCCACCTCCATCCTGCCCTCCTCCTGCGTAGTGGCCTCGGTCACGTGGGAGATCGAGCGGTTGGTCCGTGCCGCACTTCTGCGCGAACCAGACCCAGGGGGTGGACCGCCCAACCGGACCTACGTCCCTACGGCCGTCCGTGGGCTTGTTCTACGCTGGGGTCATACGTCACGACTGTCCTGTCACCCCGGAGTCAGCCGCACGATAGAGCTGCTCCGGCGGTACTACTGGTGGCCGTCGTTGCACAAAGATGTTAAAGACTATGTTGCCGCCTGCTCCACTTGCACCCGGAACAAGTCATCACATCAGCCACCATCAGGACTCCTTCAACCGTTGGCCATCCCCTCCAGACCCTGGTCCCATCTGTCCTTGGATTTCGTTACCGGACTGCCCCCATCAAAAGGCAAGTCAGTAATCTTATCTATAATTGACAGATTTTCTAAGTCCTGCCATTTGGTTGCACTCTCGAAGCTTCCTTCAGCACAGGAAACTGCGAAGCTGCTGGTGCAACATGTGGTCAGGCTCCACGGCATCCCCATGGAGATTCTCTCGGACCGAGGTCCTCAGTTCATTTCTAGGGTCTGGAGGGACTTCTGCTCATCACTCGGATCTAAAACTAAACTCACCTCTGGATACCACCCACAGACAAATGGACAATGCGAACGACTCAACCAGGAGATTGAGAACCAGCTGCGGTGTGTGTGCTCGCTCAACCCCACCTCCTGGTCCCTGCATCTCCCTTGGGTCGAGTATGCGCATAATACGCACGTTTCCACTGCTACCGGTTTGTCTCCATTCGAGGTATGTCACGGTTTCCAACCCTCTCTCCTGCCAGACTCTCACCCGGATCCTCNGCCCAGGACTTCCCGTTCAAGGCCACGAACAGGAAGCTGGCCCCGAGGTTCCTGGGTCCCTACGAGGTGGAGACCGTGATCAGCCCCACTACCCTCAGGCTGAGACTACCTCAGAACTTCAGGATCCACCCAGTATTTCACGTGTCACAGATCAAGCCAGTACACACCAGTCCCCTCAACCCTGACACGCCACCCCCTCCGCCCCGCATCATAGATGGACACCCCGCCTTCACAGTGCGTAGGATCGTGGGAGTCCGTCCTCGGGGTCGTGGATGTCAGTATCTCGTGGACTGGGAGGGATACGGCCTCGAGGACCGGTCTTGGATTCCCCGGTCCGCCATACTCGACCCATCCCTCATCACTGACTTTGAACGATCTGCTGCTTCCACATCCTCTGTTAATGCCACCTCCTCCACCTCCTCCATCCGTGCCAGGCCCTCCTCGCCCCCGTCCCCCACCCCGGCTCAGTGTAGGGCTTTCTCTAACTCTGTGCTTTTTTCAGGTGTGGGGTCGCGGGGTCGGCCGCCAGGAGGCGTCCGTTAAGGGGGGGGGTACTGTGAGGATCTCTGCTGCTGGTGGTGGTGAGTGGAATTAATCTGTCTTGCAGGGCGTGGCAGCAGAGGATCATTGATCTCAGGTGTGGATCGTTACCCAGCTCAGGAGAGCTGGGTACTTAAGCAGAGGAGGAACAAGAGACAGACGCCAGTTTGTTCCGCAACTTTACGTGGTACAGAGTGGCTAGTGAGCAATATTTATCAGAGAGTCTTTCGCAGTATTAACCTGCCTTCTTTCCCTTTATGTTCAGCCTGCTGTATTGGAGCTCCTCTCCTGACAGCATAACCTCCAGCGTGGATATCGAATCGCTCATAGTGAGGATTGGCTCAACACGGGAACTTCCTAGAGCTCCGTTGCGGTGCTACGCGACCAGCTCTCTCCCTCTGGCTCCCTGTCTGTCTCTGGCTTCCTCTGGTCCACACCTCACCGGTCACCGTTCTGCTGTCACCCCTGTCGCAGTCACGTCTGCGCACTCAGCACTCGGACCCGGATCTCACACACGGATTACCGACAGCTTGGCTCACCACCCCTGCGGCAGCATCCTAGGATCTCTCCTCAAACCCGGACGTCATTCACACAACCGTGAGTTGAGCGAGCACAATCCCCGCACGCCGCAGCTGGTTTCTCCAACTGTCACTAACCCCTCTCTCTCTCACAACCCCAGGACCGTTCCTGTCCCGCACCAGGCCCGTCCTGCGTTTTCATCAGCACATTCATTGTTTACGTGTATTGTACTTGGAGCACTGTATATAATAAACACTGTTAACCGTGAGCGCTGTCTCCTCGCATTGTGTGTGTCTGGAGTTTGGGTCACTTTGAGAGCTCGTCAACAACCCCACCTGGTACGAACCATGACACAATGTGCATAACTTCATGGCGCTTTTTTTAATTTAAACAGTCAGAATTTACCAATATTGTCTCTGTTTCTAGTCTTTATGACAAGTAAAACTAAACAGATGTTAGATGCATTACAACCAACCTCAAAGAAAATTCTTCAGTGTCACAAATTAGCTTCATCTCTAATTAAAATAAAACTGAATTATAGCTTTCCTGTTTGTGTTTTGACATTTAAATGACTGAAAACAATCAACTCTTACAGTCATTTTATCAAGCACCAACATGCACAATAGAAATGTTTTTGTCCACATCAGAGGATTTGTGTGACATGAACCATGACATTCTTGACCTGTGAGGTTATGTGACAGCAAAGATATGGTGTATATGGGGTGATGCATAGTTTTTTATTACTAAAGCATGTTTTCACTTTTAGATGTAGGATTTCTTTGCCGCAAACAAAGTAAACAGATGTGAAACACAGATACACACCCAACAAAGGAACGTTCACTAGAATGCCCCTTTAAAATATACTGACAAATGAAGAGTTTGGTTTTTTTACTCTTAGTGCTCTTGATTTTTTCTTTTTATTTCATTTGAATATGTTGTCCGTACTTGAAATCCCCTTATTAAATGAATAGGGTACAATTTCAAAAGCAACTGAAGCAAAAAACTTTTGAAAATCCACATTTTTCCAAGTACTTTCACACAAAGACATTGACTTCTCATTCATCTCCTGCACAGACAGCTGCAGGTTGGATTTCATGTCTTAGCCAGAACCCTTTTCAAACAATCTGGCAACAAAAAGAGAGAAAAGTTGGAATGTAACGGAGTGTCGCAGAGTTCAAATAGGAGAGTTTAAGATATGGCAGACACTGCTGAAGATTTCTTAAATAATTTGAGGATTTTTGTTTTTTTTTAAATAGTTTTGCTTGAAATTTTTGTGGAAGTTTTTCAAATCTGTATCTTATAACTTGATTGGCTCCATCTGTTATGTCACAATCACTGGTACTAATTCATTTTTACACCTCACAAAAAAATGGGTCGTCACAAGTTTTTTTTTTTTTTGAAAGCTGCAAAAAGTCAGATGAGAAACAATTAAATCTTAAAATGATACACAGTGAGGAGCTGACGACAGTAATTATAAAAGACTCTGACTTCAGCTTATTTGAACCTCACAGTGTTTCTAGAGTCAAACTTTGTATTCAACATTCAATTCCAATCTTTAATTTGATTCCCAGCTCAAGTTCAGATTATTTCTTCTGGTTTTGCCTTACCAGGATTTCTGTTTTCATTTCTTCAAACAAGAGGCTCATTCACTTCATTGCTGTGGCTTTTCCAGACTTTTGTTATGAGAGTCGTAATTATTCCTGCCAACTTTAAAACAAGATAGAGGCTTTCAGCAAACAAGGCAAAGAAGAGATCAGTGGAGAAACCCAGAATTGAATTTATGTAACTAATAGTGCCAAAATATACAGTCTCATGTTTTGGTGGAATTTTTCTGTTTCCCCTCTTTAACTTTATATGGAATTTGTCTCAGAAGATCTGACATGAAATTGTTTAAAAGCATAATACACATAATAATCCTTAGAAACAACTGATCTTCTCAGCCTGTTCTCTGAGTTTTTAAGGATTAATCAAATTAAAATCAGTCATTAATCACCGTTTATATATCTGATCATTTTCTCAGTCTGTGCAGTTTTCATGCTCTGTTTATCAGCCAGGATGTGAGCAGTTTAGTTTTTCTTTTCCAGAGTAATGGAAGAAAGTCTTTCTGCTCTGTTTATTTATGCTGTCACATGAATCAAAACAACTGAGTCATTTTATTGTTTGAGATTCACAGAAACAGTGCAGAACACTCGTCCTCTCCCTTCTGGCCCTGAGAAGAATTACAAACACTATCAAACTGTTTGTAACTGAGGTCCGCTGGTTTTATCAGATTTAATCCTTCAGTTTCTGATCATTTAAATATGGAAATGTTCAATTATACCTCTAAACTGTCATAAGTTCAGTTTTTGTTTTGCTTATTCAAATTTGCTTTTAATACATTAAAAATCATTTAAAGAGGCCCTTCCATTAAAAACGTTTTTTCTGAGGTTTCTGTTGAATATTTTAGCTCCACAGGTGTTCTCACCTTCATACTAGGTGTGAAAACAGGTCAAAAACTTCTCTTTCAGTTTTAATCTCTCAAACTACGCAAGTGGTGATAAAACCCAAGTTCTCTCGAGTTTGAACGTCCTGTATCTGTTTCGTCACAACTCCTTTGTTCGTTAGTATTCGGCAGCTCCAACAGTTGAAACCACACCTAGCATGCTGCTGGCTAAAAAGCTGTAGCATAAAACGTAACAAACTGGAAGACACAACGTCTGACGTTGCCATGCACAGTGGGGCAAGAAACTGTATTCTTTGCTCTCATAGGCTAGTTTGTTAGCCAATCAGAGTCCAGCAAATTTGAATAATGAATTATGAACGAGCTGCTGATGAAGCCTGACGGAAGGAGCCGGAACCACCCGAATTTTTTTGCAGACAGATGGAAAGGTCTGTTAATCAGTTTTTCCTGACGTTTTTTAGATATAAAATGTTTTTTATTACAGGTTAATACTTAAGAAATAACCACAAAGTGCTGAAATTTTTATGAAATGGCCTCCTTAAAATACATTTAAAACAGTAGAAAATAACTTCTAAAATAAACTTCTTTATAGAGGTCATTTCACAAAGATTTCGAACAACAAAAACACGGGGTCAGTCAATCCATATGTAGGCCTTGGTCAATAATAATCACTCTGTTCATACATAGCACAAGGTCATTATTCAGGAGAACTCACTGTTAGCTGCAGCCATTATCTTGAGGTTTACCTCCGATCTATTGACAAATTTCTCAAAATGACACTTTTTTACACTGAGGCCTGTAAATATTGACTTTGACAGTATGTTAAACAAGTGAGGTAGATTTTGTCCAGGTAAAAGTGCATGTTTGAACAGGCTATGGGGACAAACTCAATCGTGTTTAAGAAATGTTTTATCACTTTAGCGCTTTTCTCTATGGCAGAATTCATTCTTGTGATTAAACGAGATGATTATCTCAAAGCGGCGCCAAACATATTTAAATCCCACTCGGATGTTTGGCTGGTATTCCGAGAAGAATAACAAATCCAGAGCTATAAGATGAATGCTGGAGGCATATATTTCTGTATTTATCATACCATAAAACAAATGCATGCTTTCTTAGATGTATATGTAACTTGTGGGTTTTATAACGTGGTGCCTTTTTAAGCACTCACATGAAATTTATTGTCTGATTCTGTTGTTTAGGCAGCTTTATTTTATGTATAGACTAAAGACTGTAGACAGTAATTGGGATCTGAGAGGTTTAAATTCTTGAATTCATCCAAGAGTCATAAATCAGAAGTTCAACAGTGCTGTTGGGTGAGACATAAAAGGAAAACTTTTTGATGAAAGAGGAGTCAAAGCAGTGATTTCACCAAGCGGAGAGTTGTGAAGTTTGGACGAGAGAAGAGGCCCAGGCTTCCAGCAGCCTCGGGCAACACAGGATCAGCTTCCCAACAGGTTCTAACCTACTTCTTAAACACAGGAAGAGAAAAGTCAGATTTAACTCTATATTTGGGTCTTTTGTCATGCAGTCTGTAACTTTAATGGGATAGGTCAGCTTATTTAAAGAGGGGTTACATCAAAAGGTTATGAACAATTAATAACTTACATGCAGATGCTCTGAATGACCTCAGTTTGGAGAAACAGAGATTCATTTTGATTTGACAGACAAGCTAACTGATATTCATAGTTAACCAAAGACTAAAGTCAATTACTGCTGTCATATAACACCTCTAATTTCAAAAAATTCAAAGTGCTAGCAAGAAGTGCTTGTTCTGCTGCTAATTTTATCTGGATTAATAAAAAGGTTATGTAAGTAAAAGTGAATTACTAAATTTATGGCAGCATTCAGAGATATAAAAAAGTGTTAAACCCTGTGGTATGTAGGCTATTTTAAGAAAGTAATTCACTTTGGTTCACTGTGGCTAGCTGTTAGCTCATCAATCCAGTCAAAATCACAAAACTAATCTCTGTTTCTCCAGACTGAGGCTGTTTAAAGAGCTAAACTCACTTCAAAAAATCTGGACTACCCCTTTAAACTAGCTCAGGAAAGGTCATTTAAAGATAAATATTTTTAGCTCTTTGATGCCTGAGTAATGCAACTGGGTGATCTTGCCAGATAACATAAAACATACAAGAGGGAGCAGTCAAACAGCTCTCAAAGCTGTATATTAGCACAAACCTTTGTTAATTTCCAAAACTCCAGAGAAGCTTTTGTGTGTGTCCAGTGATGCATTTTTACTTTTTTACTCCTGAAATAAAAACTAGATGAAAGTAAAGTAAGGATCCATTTGACTTCAGCACAGTTTGGAACTCAAAAATACACTGAAATACACTTTTGGTCTTGTTGAACATTAAACGTTGGTCTTCAGATAAAAACCCATTCATCTGATTTAAAGGTCCTTATTTTTGAAAACTATATCTATTTAAAAGTAAAGCACTATAGTAAATTAAACATCAAATTATGAACTAGGATTTCAATTGATTGAAACCATTTAGTCATCATGTTTTGACTAGGATTAGTCAAAACATGACTAATCCTAGTCAACAGTTTTGGCAGAAGTAATTACATTAAAAAAAATACAAAGTTCTCAGGGTAAATAAATAAATTGTCCCATGTTGTACTTGATAGAAACAGACCTGTGAATATCAATGTCTGAAAGCATGAAATTTAGCTTTAATGCCAGTGAATTTTCTCATATTAGCAATAAATTGGGATAAATACATCCAAACCATGATGCTGTTTCAATCTGCCTAGTTAAGAATATCAATGATGATTCTCCTGGATCAGACTGTAAGACAGAGGCTAATGACCTTATGATTGTTGCCATTTCTGTGACACGATGACAACATTTTCCATTGTTGAAACTTGAAGCAGTTGTTACAGGCGTGTGGGCTACATATTCACTTAATCCTCCCAGACAATTGTACTGGAAAGTGGGCAGAGAAGTAAGGGAGTAAAGTTGTCACTCCATTGGAAAACAACAGACATGTGTTCACTCACTGGCCTTCTCTGTGTTTCCTTTGGCCAAGACCTCATGCTGTGTTGTCCCGCAGGCCATTCCTGTCAGAATTCATTCGCTGCATCCCCTTATCCTCTCTCTAACTCATGTGTTTTTTGGTCCGACCCACATAGACACACTATCACACACTTGGCTTGGCTCAGTTTCTAGCTTAATGTCCGTGTAGCACAGGAATGTGTCCAAATTCAAGGTTTGCCCAAACAAAGATTCAATCAGAAGCTGGCAACAATCAAAGCAAAAAAATCATTTCCAAACAAGTGCTTCATATTATGAACTACTTTTCTTGAATCATGTTACTATGAGTCATTTGAAAACCGTTGAGCACAGCATTTCCAGACAAAGACAAGGACATATTTGTATAAACCTGTTGTGTTACACTTTATCACATTTCATGATCAGACTCATAAACCCTGAAGACCTGTTAAAATCACATCTTAGGATGTGAAATTGTCAAGCTTCCGAGGCTGTAACTTGTGTAGAAATGATGAACTTCAGTTGTTTTTTAGACATGTAGTTTCAATTTCGTGTCTTTTCCATACCATTTCATTTTAAATTTATATCCTATAGATTTAATTTTGCAGCTTACGTTTGTTTTGTGTTTCATTGTTGTATCTCTGCTTAAAATTTCTTGACATTAAAATTCTTGCACAGATTTTAGATATCTGATAAGATTGAACTTGTTAACAAATTACAAATGTGTTAAATCCTTTTGTACTTAAAAAATTCTTCTGTAATGTTGTCTTGATTTCACAATTCACAAAACTAATGCAAAAAAGTACAATTGGTTTCAATTTAACGCATATTTTATTAATTCTCAAAGGGAAATTAGATGTTGTAGAAACATTTTTTTTTCTCTATCCTCATGCTGCTTTCTTCTTCTTCTACATCTTGATTCCTATCTCTACCCTAGCGCCGGAAACTATGGCTGCCTCGGAAGGGGAGTGTCTATGAATCTGTTCCAAATCAAATTCCTTGTATTGAGCAAATGATACTCGGCCAATAAAGCTTGATTCTGATTTATTGAGTAACAAATATCGGTAAAAAATGAAAAAGTTAAAAGTGATTTGCTCTTTTACTTGCTTAGACCCCTTCATACATGATAACAACCTTTCTTTGCTTTCCACAGCGTAGAACATGGCTGGATTGTGCTGAATAGGTAAAACCTTAGTATGAAGCCGAACAGCATTTTGCTATAGATCACCACCATCTAGCTGCAAGGTCCCATGATGATCTCAGTACCCCCAGGATTGCAGAGGACCATGAGTCCTGCTGTGGCCCTACTTCTAGGACTGAATCAGGGTACAACTTCAAGCTAGAAGTCAGAATTGAAACAGAATATTATTTTTTTATGTTAACACCACTAACACTGTTGTTTCCTCTTTGTATGATGTTTTAAAAAGGTAAAACTTATTTTTGATGTTGACCGTAAAACTGACGAAACCCATCTTTTAGAACCTTTAGAACCTTGTTGGTCTGTTAACACATTGGTCAAATCTGAGGTGTTTTTAATTATTCATCCCCTTTACATATTGCTGTTTCTAAGTTTGCACTGTTAGATTGTGTGATCCCACTGTGGATGGGTGTTTATCTGTAGTCCAGTGGTGGGTTCCAGATAATCCCTCCTCCAGCTGAAGCTCTCATCCAGCTGCTTATCTGAGAGGGGAAAAAACTGGAGTCACTGCCATGTGTGTTTTTCTTTATCTGCTTTTTGGGGCTCTGTGAATTCTTTTTTTTTTTTTTTTTCAGGAAAACTTATGTGGAGAGTGAGTCAGTTAGTAGAAACATACAGGAAACTGTTGTTCATCTCTTATTTCTTATGTACATGCAGGGAACAGGCTGGTTTGTACAGAACTGAACCACTTAACAAGACTTTGGTGACAGAAATGCTTCATTAAAACATCTGATGAATTCTGGGTGAGGTTTCCTGTTTTTCATTCAGATCTATTAACCCCTCTTAGGCTGATGCTCCTGATAACAAGACCCCCAAGATAGGAGTATTCAAACCCCTCCATCATGTTAAGATGGAAATTCAACACAAAGGGTGAAATATGTAATAAATCTAAAGAATCTCAAAGTTTTTAAATTGATTTTTCAAAACTGTAAAACCATGAAATTACTTTTAAATAAAATTAATTGATTCAGTTTTTAACAGGGTTTGAGATAAAAGAGCAGTTTTAAAAATCCGGATTTGATCAATTTCACAAAAATAAAGTGGGTCATAGTTGTATTGATGTAGCAAAAAATAAAACACAATGCTTTCAGCCATTTGTTTCCTTAGTGATTGGTTTCCCTATTTTTCTACAGTATAACCACTTATAGCACAATATTTAGAGTCTTTGTTTTAAACTCAATGGGATGTGCCTCTTTAGATCAGCTTAGAGGTTCAACAATCTATAAAAAACATTAAAACCATCTGGATGATAAATGCTGTGGTCAGACCATTGTGTATCATTTTGATTAAATGAACACTGAAAGAAAGATAAACACCAAGAAACAGGATCTTTTACTGAATTAATATCTCATTTTACAGGGAATGTGTCAAGGCTGCTGTTTGTTTTTCTGCCACAGGCAAAATACATCCAAACATAATAATCTCACCATATTATCCCACTAAAACTAAACACTGCTTGTTGGTTTGGACAATGTTCATTTCTTGAGATGTGCTCTGCTTGACCTCTAAAACTCACATTCCCTCTCCCTATATTTTTCTCCTGATGTTATGACTAATGTTCTCACTCAATGGTCCAGCAGTTCAAAAATGAATCACCTCATTTTATCGTAATACCAAAACGTTGGATTCTGCAGCAAAACATGCAGAAAGTCACTAAACTTTCTGTTACTAAAATGTTGGACTTCCTTCCATGGAATGAGCAGCGCAGAGGGACACCGGCATAAAGCGTTGGACACTTACTGGACTTTTAATTTCTCTCTATCTTCCCTTCTTCTGCTCTTCTGTGCTGGTCCAACAGATGGAATAAACCTTATCAACACAGCACTTTGTCTTTGTCATTAACATGTTAGAATGCACAGGTTCAAACATGTTCCCAAGTTTGGACAAGAAGTGAAACCTGAACATAAAAGTTAGACACAACACAGGTTTTATTTCAACTAAAAAGAGAGTTGTTTGTTTCATTGTTGCTTCTGGCCAACACTCTGTGGTTTGGAGGTTTTCCTGAGCAGCGTGATCCTATAACAAAACCAAAAAGCTCATTGTTTGTAACAAAAGCTGAGTCACAGGATCGTTCTGCAGGGTCCAAATTGAAAGCAATAATACCCCAAATATACACCATGCTACTGATGGATGTAGGTGCTGCACATCTAAAAGGGAAAACAGATTAAGAAGCATTCCATCTACTTTACTTAACAACTATCCTCCTATAAAACATTCATTCACCTGCTGAAAGAAAGAGTCTCACATGCTGTTGAGCCAAAATCCTGGCAATCATCACTCTAAATCTTTCTACAATAAATACACCAGGTGTGAATTTGACATATATGTTGGGATTTATAGGGCTTTAAGGGGGTAAATATTATATTTCATTGCATTTAGACGGTATATTCCATTTAACCCATTTAAAAAACTATGATCCAAACCTGTTGTGTTGCTGAATGATAAATTGCAGAATTTTACTCTGACATCATCCACTGCCTTTTGCCTTTTGGGATTTTATACAGTACTGTGTCCAACTCTCCAGCTGTTCAGCATTGAATGGTTATTTGTGCCAAATTCCAACAAACTACTGTCTCTCATAATGAGAACACAAAGGATGACTTCTTGTGAGGGTATGTTTGTTCAGCACCACAGTGTGGGTCTCTAGTAACGTCCTGGATGAAGAAAAGTCAGAATAAAAAAGCTAGAGAGAAAAATGTGGTGTTGATTATAGAAAATTGTAATATGAAACAGACTTTGTTATTTGCTTAGTTTCTTTTATTTTGAATGTTTATATTGTACATAATGACAGTTATTATTATTATTATTATTATTATTATTATTATTATTATTATTATTAT
>SSNP01000113.1:564731-578851 GCA_006937955.1 Pachypanchax playfairii | reverse complement strand
TTTTTTTTTTTTTTTTTCAGGAAAACTTATGTGGAGAGTGAGTCAGTTAGTAGAAACATACAGGAAACTGTTGTTCATCTCTTATTTCTTATGTACATGCAGGGAACAGGCTGGTTTGTACAGAACTGAACCACTTAACAAGACTTTGGTGACAGAAATGCTTCATTAAAACATCTGATGAATTCTGGGTGAGGTTTCCTGTTTTTCATTCAGATCTATTAACCCCTCTTAGGCTGATGCTCCTGATAACAAGACCCCCAAGATAGGAGTATTCAAACCCCTCCATCATGTTAAGATGGAAATTCAACACAAAGGGTGAAATATGTAATAAATCTAAAGAATCTCAAAGTTTTTAAATTGATTTTTCAAAACTGTAAAACCATGAAATTACTTTTAAATAAAATTAATTGATTCAGTTTTTAACAGGGTTTGAGATAAAAGAGCAGTTTTAAAAATCCGGATTTGATCAATTTCACAAAAATAAAGTGGGTCATAGTTGTATTGATGTAGCAAAAAATAAAACACAATGCTTTCAGCCATTTGTTTCCTTAGTGATTGGTTTCCCTATTTTTCTACAGTATAACCACTTATAGCACAATATTTAGAGTCTTTGTTTTAAACTCAATGGGATGTGCCTCTTTAGATCAGCTTAGAGGTTCAACAATCTATAAAAAACATTAAAACCATCTGGATGATAAATGCTGTGGTCAGACCATTGTGTATCATTTTGATTAAATGAACACTGAAAGAAAGATAAACACCAAGAAACAGGATCTTTTACTGAATTAATATCTCATTTTACAGGGAATGTGTCAAGGCTGCTGTTTGTTTTTCTGCCACAGGCAAAATACATCCAAACATAATAATCTCACCATATTATCCCACTAAAACTAAACACTGCTTGTTGGTTTGGACAATGTTCATTTCTTGAGATGTGCTCTGCTTGACCTCTAAAACTCACATTCCCTCTCCCTATATTTTTCTCCTGATGTTATGACTAATGTTCTCACTCAATGGTCCAGCAGTTCAAAAATGAATCACCTCATTTTATCGTAATACCAAAACGTTGGATTCTGCAGCAAAACATGCAGAAAGTCACTAAACTTTCTGTTACTAAAATGTTGGACTTCCTTCCATGGAATGAGCAGCGCAGAGGGACACCGGCATAAAGCGTTGGACACTTACTGGACTTTTAATTTCTCTCTATCTTCCCTTCTTCTGCTCTTCTGTGCTGGTCCAACAGATGGAATAAACCTTATCAACACAGCACTTTGTCTTTGTCATTAACATGTTAGAATGCACAGGTTCAAACATGTTCCCAAGTTTGGACAAGAAGTGAAACCTGAACATAAAAGTTAGACACAACACAGGTTTTATTTCAACTAAAAAGAGAGTTGTTTGTTTCATTGTTGCTTCTGGCCAACACTCTGTGGTTTGGAGGTTTTCCTGAGCAGCGTGATCCTATAACAAAACCAAAAAGCTCATTGTTTGTAACAAAAGCTGAGTCACAGGATCGTTCTGCAGGGTCCAAATTGAAAGCAATAATACCCCAAATATACACCATGCTACTGATGGATGTAGGTGCTGCACATCTAAAAGGGAAAACAGATTAAGAAGCATTCCATCTACTTTACTTAACAACTATCCTCCTATAAAACATTCATTCACCTGCTGAAAGAAAGAGTCTCACATGCTGTTGAGCCAAAATCCTGGCAATCATCACTCTAAATCTTTCTACAATAAATACACCAGGTGTGAATTTGACATATATGTTGGGATTTATAGGGCTTTAAGGGGGTAAATATTATATTTCATTGCATTTAGACGGTATATTCCATTTAACCCATTTAAAAAACTATGATCCAAACCTGTTGTGTTGCTGAATGATAAATTGCAGAATTTTACTCTGACATCATCCACTGCCTTTTGCCTTTTGGGATTTTATACAGTACTGTGTCCAACTCTCCAGCTGTTCAGCATTGAATGGTTATTTGTGCCAAATTCCAACAAACTACTGTCTCTCATAATGAGAACACAAAGGATGACTTCTTGTGAGGGTATGTTTGTTCAGCACCACAGTGTGGGTCTCTAGTAACGTCCTGGATGAAGAAAAGTCAGAATAAAAAAGCTAGAGAGAAAAATGTGGTGTTGATTATAGAAAATTGTAATATGAAACAGACTTTGTTATTTGCTTAGTTTCTTTTATTTTGAATGTTTATATTGTACATAATGACAGTTATTATTATTATTATTATTATTATTATTATTATTATTATTATTATTATTATTATTATTATTATTATTATTATTATTATTATTGTTGTTGTTGTTGTTGTTGTTATTATTATTATTATTATCATTATTATCATTATATTACTAGTAGTAGTGGTAGTAGTAGTACTATTAGTATATTTGACATGTTTCCTTTCTTGTCACTCACTAAAAACTTGCTTTGGCTCACCGTGGAAACATCATGTCCACACAGAAACAACCAGCTCTTTGTGTACATGAAAACGCTCGTGTGTGAGAGCTAAGCAGAATTTTTACGCATTTGTGTAAACAGGTGTGTGTGTGCAGCAGAAAGGGGCTGTTCCTACCTGAAACCCACTCAGTTTTGCCCTGTAAAAAGCTGAAAGGCTGATAATGAAAAGTTTTGAAGAGTCAGGATCCCAAACTAGTTTTTAATGATTGAAGCTTAGAATTTGTTTTTCTACAAAGTGCAAGAACTTAAAAAACAGAGTTCAAACTGCGTGAGAAAAGTGTAAAAGCTGATTTATGACTGTGGTTCTAAAAGCTGCAGTTGGAACCTCACTGTGGGTCATGAGATATTAAACAGTGGATTTTTAGATGATTTTCAGAAAACTGATGAATTTCCAACAGAATAAGTTGTTTCGGATTGATGTAATAAAGATAAAGTTAATTCTAATAGTACATCATGCTTGTTTATTTAAGCTGTTTTGGTTGCTCTCCTGCTGTAGGATTTATCCTGACATATAAAACATAAATTCTGAGCTGTACAAATTATTTTGGACACATTTAATAAAACAATAAATTGCTGTAAATTGAATTTGTCAGCTACTGTCATACAAATTCATGGAATATACTGTCCTACTCTCCCCCCTACTGTGCAATTATGGAATTTCAACTCACCGATTGGGTTGTGAAGTTTGTATATTTTAGATGCTGAATGTATAAGTTTTGTAATGAATTAATTTAAGCTAATTAATTTAGGACAAGTCACGATTGTGTAAGCTCCTGACCCCCCAAAAAAGCCCCCAAAATGTTGATGAGTAAGCACAAGGGTAAATCATAGAGATATGTGTCGAAAGGATGAAGAACTAGGACGAGTGTGAAAAGGAGATTGTGGTGAAAAGATAAACACACTCAATCTTCTTGTCTCAAATCTGACATCCTGAACATTATAAGATGAAGGAATTGGGGTTTTTTGTTTGTTGTTTTTGTTCATTTCACATTGTGCAAAAAATCCACAGAGATACATTTGTCTCTTACTGAATTTTACACAGATTCTGCAATATGGAAACAAAGTATTAGTATTGTGAAAGCTGTCACTGCAGGACACACACTGGCGCAGTTGGTTAGTGTGGTTGCGTCACAGTAAGATGTTCTCAGATGGGGCCTTCCTGCACAGAGTTTGCATGTTGTCTCTGCTCATCGGTTTTCTTAGAAGCTCTAGTTTCTTCCTACAGACCAAAAAAAAAAAACATGCATTAAATGATAAATGCTTAACTGTGTGTAACCCCGCCTCAATCTATTCAAACTAACTCCCTGTGACCCTAAACAGGAACAAGCAGTTAGTTCGATAGATAGAACGATGGATGCAATCTCTAATACTGCCTCTTTTAAGTAACATCATCCTACAGCTTCTTTATCTCTGAATCATGTGCTGCTGCATCAGCTATGTTAACACACAAGGCTCTTGTTTTCAAACTTTTACTACAATTAAATCTCCAAAACATTTAGTTGAATGAATAAACCCTTTTTTATTGTACATCCTATTGTTGGTGGAGAAATGTAACATCTGAACTCTTTTTTGAAGCTACACACAAGCTAAATCAATCAGTGTCCTTATTATTAATTACTGAAACTTTTTACATGCAGACTGTTCTTGGTGGATGAATTTAGGTAGTTCTAACATTGTGACAAAAGATCATGAGAAGTTGGACTGATTTTGAATTTGGCAATTTTGTTGAGAATTTGATGCAGATTTGTGTGAAAAATAAAAATCTTGAATGGAAAGTGTATGTGGAAATAACAACAACTTACAACAGGAGCTTGATGTGACAGACTTTTTTAGGAGAAAAATACTTGGTGTTTACATCAGTATTCTTTTAAGAATGTATTTTTTCAGGTTATTCTTACCCCCACAAGGTAACAGTACTCCTTCTATAACAACCCCAATTAAGTACCAGCTGTGCACATCACAAAACACAACCCAGAAAACTGTTTGTCCAGCTCTCCAAAAAAAAAGTGAGACTGCCAAAGCGTGATAGTATTTATGGTAAGCAACTCCAGTCGACACAAGCTTCAACCCACAACTCACTGATCCTAAAAGAGAACTCTGTTGTTTGTCAATGTTCTGAATGTCCATGTTCTCATAAATTGTGGTGCTTTCACATTTTTCCTTATAATATTATATATTATTATATTAGAAGTCATAGAAAAAAATTTTCATAATTATAAACATAAACATTATATAATATAAACATTACAATATTTATCCAATATTTACAAACAAACATTCAAATAGAAATATTTATTTGCAGACATTATTTTATACTTTGTTATTTTTGTCCATAGTCCCACATTTTTATTCAAGACTTAATGTATTCCTCCTCAAGGACTGAATTTTATGTAAATAATTATAATATCATGACTGATGGGTGTATGTGTACGCTGTGTTCTAATAAATCACTGTATACAATTCCAGTTTCTCAGGTAATATAGAACAATAGTTTGCTGGAGATTTTTGTACAGTGGACCTACTGTAAACAATTTAGAAATATAATAATTAATATTCATGGGAGAGCAGGAACGTGGACGGAAATGTTATTATATATATTTATGATGTGTCTTTAGTTGCACGTAAATTTTTTCAGTGTTTTTTTTTTTTTATACGTGGAATTGAAATTAATAGAAGCTTCAACAAAAATACCTTAAAAATATGGACGAGTTGTTGTTATTGATCAGTCCTACGTTCCGCTCAGAGTGGCCCCGCCCACCGCCGCTCAAACCGGAAGTTTAGCTGTTGTTGTCACACTGGAAGAAAATGGCTGCTGCTCGGACTTTTTTTCAATGAAGACACTGATATTTCAATTTCATTTTGTTTTCTTGGATTGGGGCTACTGTCGACCGCTATGCAACCTCGAAGGCAAGTGGAACCGGTTTGTTGAGACTGACGTCGCCGTGTCCGCTTGTGTCTCAGACGACGTAGGACCGTTAGCGTAGCTTTTAACTTCCAGCTTTCCCACACTCGGAACGGTTAGCTGTGTTAGCCTCAGCAGTCAGACATCACCGAGCTTGTTGCTGTTCAGCCACAGGACCCCAGCTCACTCTCATTACACTTCCACTCATCACAGCTACACAATTTGATTGACTCTGAGTGAGTTTCTGCGTATATTTACAGAATTTAAAACGTGAAGAAACGATAACACAACTTGGATAAAACAAATTGACTCGTTACTCCACAGTTGTTTGTTTCCATCAACACTTTTTGACAAAAGCACTGTCAAAACAACTTGCCAGTCACTTATATGACATTTTCTTTCTTTGTGTTTAATTGTGTTTTGTCTCGTTAAATATCTGTTGGTTTTTGCTGTGCAGGGTTTGAATGGTCACTCTAAGAAGGTGACAGTGTGGGGCAGAAAGGACAGCATCTCATACTGTCTCTCGCCTTGCAGCTGGCAGTGGACCACAATGGTAAAATAAGTCTCTGTCAATCCATTTATTCTGATTTATTCTGCTTATTTTCACTGCGATGATTATAGAATTACTTGAACTGAAGGCAATCCAAGCAAAAATGTGAAAATGTTTGTTCTCTATCAGTTTATTTTCTCGTGTGTGTAATCGTTTTTGCTTCTCTGTCTCAAAGCAACAAGTTTTGGAATATGCATTGGATCGAGCCGAGGTAGAGTCTCGTTTCAGTTTTATCTCTGCAAAATAGCACACTCATAACATATCGAAGTTAACAAATTTGGACATTTCGTTAACTCAGAGCGTTGTGTTTCTCTGTCGATCAGTACATTGTTGAAAGTGCTCGACAACGACCAGCCAAAAGAAGAATTTCATCTGGCGGGAAGAAGAGTTTGTATCAGAAGCTCTATGAGCTGTATATTGAAGAATGTGAAAAAGAACCAGAGTTAAAGGTTTGTGTTTTCCAACTTCACTCCGATCTGACAGATTCACAAGTGACAGCTTTCAGTCCACTTTACACTTAGAGTTGTCCTCAAAAGGAAGCAGAAGCAAACATGTATTGTATGGGTTTTATATCTAAATGTGTTTGCTGTCTCTTTCTGAAGAATCTGAGAAGAAATGTGAATCTACTGGAAAAGCTGGTGTCTCAGGAGTCTCTGTCGTGTCTGGTGGTCAACCTGTACCCTGGGAATGAAGGCTATTCTTTAATGCTCAGGGGCAAAAATGGATCTGGTAATAACAGTTAAATAAACACACAGTGCTATGTGAAACGCAGTTGCCTTATTTGCAAACGTCATGTTTGTGTTGCTCTCTAGATTCTGAAACCATCCGTCTGCCGTATGAAGAAAGAGAGCTTCTGGAGTACCTGGACGCTGAGGAGTTACCTCCTATTCTCGTGGATCTGTTGGAGAAATCACAGGTCTGTGTACAAATAGTCTTTTTTCTGTTGTAATATAATCTACTAATATTCACAAAGTTTTAGATTTTTATCTCTGTATACCACACAAGCAGAGCAGCTCTTAAACCGTTTGAGTTATTTATGTTAAAGTCACTTTTTATCATGTTCATCTCTCTTTTCTTTGAACTTTGTGCTGGTTGACATGTTCAATGTGTGTTGTCTCAGGTGAACATCTTTCACTGTGGCTGTGTAATAGTTGAGGTTAGAGACTACAGACAAGCTGGTAATACCAAGATTCCCACCTATCAGAGCAGACACATCCTTCTACGGCCAACCATGCAGGTAAAAGTCCAAGGTTGGAATTATAGAATTAGTAACGATGGACAAAGTATTGACTTTTTAATGGAAAAAACTTTCTTTTTTTGGTGCTACAATTCCATGTTATTATCCTGCAGACTCTAATCTGTGATGTCCATGCCATGACCAGTGACCACCATAAGTGGACGCAGGTAAAGTGTTGCGTTCAGTTATAAAATTGTCAATGCTGCTTTTAACAGTGTGTTGCTTTTCTAACCTTGACTGACTAAATAACCAAACATATATGGTAAATATTACAAACTGTCTGGGAAAAACTGAGTCTATTTAGTTATTTAGTACCTACTTTACTTTGCATAAGAGTCTCAGAAGTCTACAAATCACACGACAGTTTTACTCGCTGAATCTTTTTGCTCTGGCTTTAGTTCATTTTCTCTCCTGCAGGTTTATGCACTAGAACGCTTGTAATACAAGCTCATATTATTGGTCCAAGGTCTTTTAGCTGTGAAAATCTTGGCTTCTTTACAACAGAAAACTTGGAAGGTTGACACCGATTTTGTGACTTGCTTTCTTCACTCAGAGTTGGAGAGAGAGTTAAATTTGGGCTGGTTGTTCTGGCGAACAGTGTTGCTTGACTCCACCTTGACCTGGTGTCATCTTTTGTTTTTTTTAGGGTTAAAAACATCATGCGGTAATGATCTTATGATATTTTGTGTATGATGCAAATTCATATTCGTTTTCTACTTCGGCATCAGTACGAATCTGAAAACTGAGACGTTTCCACACCTTCATTTTTTATGCCTTTTATAAATGTGAGGGAGTAAACACCTCATGTGTTGCCTTACCTCAAGTATGTGCTAACAGAACAGAGCAGGCATAAACATCCTGATGTGAACATGTTTCTCTCTTTTCTTTCCTACTCCAGGATGACAAATTGCAGCTGGAGAGTCAGTTGATTTTGGCCACAGCTGAACCTCTGTGCCTGGACCCTTCCATCTCTGTGACTTGCACAGCCAACCGCCTGCTCTACAACAAGCAGAAGATGAACACTCACTCCATGAAACGGTACTCACTGAACTTATCCTTGTTGGCCTGAGCTCAGGTTGAGTTTAGTGCTGCCACGATTAGTCACGATTACGTCGACAAGCCAAATCCTCGACAATAAATTTAATAATCGACATCATCGTTTATTCTATGAAGCACTGTTTTCCGTCCTTCTGCTTGACACATTAAAAGAAAGCATGTCTTCTTGTTAGCTGCTAACATTAGCAGGGAGTTGCTTGTATTTACATGTTAAAAGGTGTGTTGGGGTGGCGAGCGGTGCATAGAGCCTCTTGTCTTCTTACAGTGTGCAGTTCTTTATCGAATGTCTAACACGAGCATCTCTCTGCTGTGCAACAATCGAACGAGTTCAGAACTTTATTTTTTCTCTCTCAGATATGTAGGTTACCGTAATGCATGACATAGAAACGCACGCCAATATTCAAATTACCATAACACACTGAGTAAGAGAGAATTTCAATATTCACACTTATATTGCAGCTGTAGTAATGGCAATTTCATTACCATTAGCAAGCATATGTCATGTATTTGCTCTAAATTTACAAATGCTAATGATTTATTGTATACTGCTACGTTAAAGTGTAAAAAAAAGTGCATGGGTACATTATTGCAGCTGCATCATGGTGCAATAAGCTAGACTTTATGCATGGTACAATTAGTCGACTAATCCCCCCAAAAACTGATGATTAGTCAACTATTAAAATAATCGTTTTTGACAGTCCTAGTTGAGTTTAGTCATACTGAGGGGAAAAACTGAATTTGCGAAAATTCAAAGTGAAGCTCAGGGTGAAATTAAGCCAATTTACTGTATAACAATCATTTGTTTGTATTCCAGATGTTTTAAGAGGCACTCTCGAGCTGCGCTGAACAGGCAGCAGGAGCTGTCCAACCTGCCCGTGCCACCACAGCTACGACTTTATGACTACATACAGAGGAAGAAGGAGAGGAAAGCTGCTCCTGTTATTGACCTCAAAATATCAAAGGTTGGAAATGTGAGTAATCAGCATCTTCTCTCAGGGGGGCTTGAGTTTAGTGACATCCAACATATAAAACCTCCAGTGAAGATATTTGTGTAAGGAAAATGTTCCAAAATAAAAATCATGAGCGATCGGTGTGATTGAAGTGTGGTGAAATGTTCTTGGCTGTCAGAACAACCGTAGCCTTTCGGTTCCCTGATGCAGTGTTTAGTTAAGCTCCACAAAGATCAGTGTTTACTTTCTTCTCTTTTTCATTTCTTCTCCCTCTTATTGTCTTTATATCAATAGTGTGTTGACATGTGGAAGCAGAACAACTGCCAACTTACTGTACCAAAGGAGATTGATGTAAGTAACTGGATGTTAAATAGATGCTGCTTTAAACTAAATATTCTTCTGGAAGATATGTGACAGAATCAAATCGTTTTGTTCGCATGTTTTTCTTTTTCTCTAGGTGGAAAAGTATGCTGTGGTTGAGAAATCTTTGCAGCTTGAAAGCTCTAAGCTCTGGCCTGCTGAGGTAGGTTTGGCAGGAGCACATTCACTCCCTGAGGATACAGATCAATGATGGCTGTTAGAAATAAGCTGAAAGTGTTTATATGAAATGTGCAACAATCCATTAGACACCAAGTGAAATGTTTTGACTCTCTACATTGTGCAAAAGGAGCACATGCATGTTTGTTTTATTAGAATTTATTTAGAAAATTGCTCAGTGTAGAACGTGTTTAAGCAAAATACAGATGCAACAAATGTGGAACAGTTTAAATTTCACGCCTGCGTCTGCTGTTCAGGGGGAAAAAGGGCCTGGGTGGATTGTCTGTGGACCGTGTCAAGCACATTGTTTCTGAATAAATTCTGCTTTTTCCACATTTCCGTCATACTTCATCTTTTTGGAAAGTCGTTGAGATAAAAAAAAATAATATTAAACAGATGCTAAGCCCTGAAATACAGTGAGTTAAGCACAGACTAGATCTTCAAATAATGCTAGTAACACGAACATAAATCATTATGGTTTCCAAGTCCTGAAACAAAATTCCAACATTCTGTAGATAAAGTTTAAAATCAAAAACTAGCCACTATTTTCTTTCATCTAAACATATGTATATAATCTGTTATATCATCATTATGATTGTTTATGCAGGAAATTATAGATGATTACACATTTGAGTGTGAAGTGGGAGGCCAGGCTCAAAGGACCAAGGTTTCCATCTTCCAGTCCATGGGAGACCCGCTGGTGTACGGGAAGATCTACTGTGCAAAGGACAGAAAAACAGAGGAGGACAACACAGACTTAAAGCTCATACATCCACCGTAAGGACGCACAAGACTCATTTATAATGGCTGACACATTTTGAAACGCTGCATTGAATTCCCTTGTTTTCATCTCTTCTGTTGCATTCCAGTTTCCTCATTGGGTCAAAGATGGATGCAGAGAGGTGAGTCATTTTAGGTTTATTGTTCACATGCTAATCCTGATGTATTACAGAGTATTACTTACTGTTTGTCTTGTTTTCATCATAGATTTCTTACTCAGTATAAAGGAGTGTATGAAAGAGATGTGAAGTGTCAGGTCAAGATGTCCCATAACTCAGGCAGCGTAGGACAGGGGCCTCCCTCCCCCAGCAAAGATGAGGTTAGTTCCTCTTAATTCTTCATTTAGGAAATTATAACTTTTAACTTGGTTATTGTGAAGAAGCTACATCTGATTAGCTTTTGGGGTTTGTCTTGTTGTTCTCTGTAGGGTGATGGTATTTCTTCAATGGTACAGACGTCTGTGTTGGGTAAAGGGGTAAAGCACCGGCCCCCTCCCATTAAACTGCCTTCAGGATCGGGCAGCAGCTCCTCAGGTACATTGAACACAGTGATGTGAGACGTGTCTCATAGTCTTTGAGTAGTTTACATCACAGCTGCTCTGTTATAGGAAATAATAATGAACTCCTCAAAATCTGTGAATTAAGACAAAATTGCAAATTCCCTTGAGTGTCGAACACAAAATATTCAAACATCAGCTCAGACAGTAAATGTTTTGATTTAAGTGAGGTAATAATAAGTAATTAATGATCTTTTACTGCCTGATAATAAGAAAGGTGCTGAAAATATTGTTTCAGGTAATCCATTTAGTTCACAAACTACCAGTGGTCTACTTAAGTGTCCTACACCGCCGCCGCCTCCAGCTAAAAGCCAGTCTCTGAGCAGGAAGCACTCCGTGGAGCTGGGCCAGGTGGGCCTGCTGTCGCCTGCCTCCCTCTCCCCAATGGGCTCTGCACAGAGTGAGTACAGCCAAGTCTGACTAACTCTTGGCTTGCCAGTAAGCTATCCTGGACTGTCTATTCTCATTGCTCCCAAATTTTCCAGATGTGGATATATTTATTTATTTATTTGACAATTTCTGATGAATTACTCTGACATAATTCCAGGTGTTGAAATATGGAAAAACATGGAAATAAGACTAACACTTTAGGGACAAATCAAAAATTGTGTGTGCGCACATCGCCCCGCGTCCCAAAAAAGTTCATCCTGCATAGCTCTGTGCCTGTTTTCACCAACTTTCCACTGTTTAGGATCGGGAACACCCAAGCCTTCTACTCCTACGCCCACCAACACGCCATGCACGACCCCGCATCCCGCTGATTCCCTCTCGGCGACCCCGTCTGATCCCGCCATGGTTCAGAGCCAGTCGCAGCCTTCCCTCCTCGCACCTTTCGCCCAGCAGCAGTTGGCTCTAAGCCAGCCCCTGCCTGTCATGACCATCCCGCTGCCCACCATGGGTACATCCATCACCACAGGAACCACCTCATCGCAGGTCATGGCCAATCCAGCAGGGCTAAATTTCATCAATGTGGTCAGCTCCGTCTGGTGAGACAAGAAACAAGATCTGAAGGAAAAATTTCTCCTGCTTATAAATACGTCTGTTTCAAGATGATTTGGAAATGTTTCTGCAGCAGTCCTCAGACTTTGATGAGTGGTTCCAACCCCATGCTGGGTCCAGGACTTAACCTGAGTGGAATCCTGCCATCTGGAGGGCTGGTGCCCACCATGCAGTCAGCAGCCCAGACTGGTACGAAAGCATCAGCAGTATTCTCTCACACAATCTTTGGAATTTACTAAATGTTTGTTAGTTCTAAATTTTTGTTAATAAAGAAACATCTTGGCTCTGTTTTGCAACAAAAAGCCATCAGCTTATTGGGCTGGACTGAGATTATAGGTGTCCACTTTGCACATTATGCGAAGTTCACAGGATTGTTTGGTCTATATGTTCCAGGGGGTCCGTTTGGTTTAAACAGCAGTGCTGGGTTGAGACCACTGAACTTACTCCAGGTAGGTCTGTTTGGAACACAGATGCATGTTCACTCTGTTCTGATCCCGTTACCACGTGATGTGCGAACTTGTTGCCTAAATTTCCCCATACTTCCTCCTCCTTCATCTTATTGCATATGGAATGTAGTGAGCGCTGCTTGTGAAAGTGCTCAGCGCCATCCATATTTTGTAAATAATGTCTACCTGCAATGTAATGCCTACCCTCTACATTTAAACTGATGTGAGAGCCTTCAAAGCGCAGCGTTCTTTGTACTAAGAACATTCTTTTTAAAGTAGTTCTGATTATCTGGTAGTGAGAAATGTCTGTGTTGAGCACCTTTTAACTCCCATTTCCTTCCTTCTCCATTTTCCGTTATGTGTACATTGTTCCTTCCCCTCTGACCTTCCTCCTTCCCTCCATTCATCTTCACCTCCTTGTGTTTTACTCCCCCACTTTTTGTTTGTTGGTGTGTCAATGTTTATCTACAGATCCCCACTGGCCCTTACATCTTTAACTCTCTGCAGCAACAGCAGCTGTCCCAGTTCTCCCCTCAGCAGAGTCAGTCAGCCACATCTAGTCCTCAACAGCAGGGGGAGACGGTGAGACTCACACACATGCAGTAAAGACTACACGCTCAGAAAAACACCATATATTTAGTCATGTATGTAAATCCCATGAAGTTCATATTAATAAAAAAAACAACAACATGAGATTAAAAGAAGCTGTAGGTGAAATATAAACCCACGATGCAAGCAGGCAGAGGCTGCTATTCTAATCAATTTTATTAAATGATCATCAGCAGGTGTGCACCTTTATAAAAGGTTTGGTAGTTTTCCTGTCTGGAGCATACAGCTGTGTGTTAACACAATAGGAAGGATATCAACAATCACTTCAGAGCAGTAAAAGTTGTTCCAGATTAATCTGAGGGGGTTAAAGGTCATTTCCAAATGATTTCCAGTGCATCATTCCACAGTGAGAAAAATTATTCCTAAGTGTAAAGTATTTAAAGGTACAGAATGTAAGAATTACACCTTGTCTTCAAATCCGAGTCCCACTGTTCATGTAGAAAACTCCCCGTCATGATTTTTCTGCCGGGTTGCCAGTTCCAATTTTGATCCTCTTTTTGTTTATCTTGTGTTTGTTCAATTTTGGGGAATGTCTCTGTGTTCAGCATTGAGTTTTCCTAAGTGCGTTTGAACGCCCCATCACGTGAACTACGTCCGTACAAGGGATCCAGCTCGGCTGCTCAGTTGTTGGTATTTACAGGGAAGGATGTCGTGGTTTCTTAGGTTTACTGCGAGTTACCTCAGAGATGCTTCTTTTACTTTTTACTGTTGGTCGTTGTGGAATTGCAGCTGCTTGTGCTGAAGACTTGGCAACCTTGTAGGCTCACACTTGATTCAATATGAAACCAGGAAGTCTGGACATAGAATAGTTATTGGGCAAGACACTGAATCCGATGTAGCCCCCTGATTTGCATATCGGGTTGTATGAGTGTTAGCCCCTCCCTTCTAGTCTGAATGACTAGAAAAGTGCTCTACAAATACAGGACATTTACCATTTATTGTAAACAATTATTCTGTCCTAGAACAGCGTTTTTAAAGTGACAAACTAGTGACCCCCCCCCCCCCCCCCCCCCCCC
>SSNP01000113.1:496695-564721 GCA_006937955.1 Pachypanchax playfairii | reverse complement strand
CCCCCCCCCCCCCCCCCGAAATCTGTTAAAATGTAACTTCACTTTCAACATCACTGGGTTATTAGACTGTTGTTTGAGTATTTCACTGAAAAATTCTTACATATTGTACCTTTAAGACAGCTGCAAACCTTCTCAGGACTGGATGTCCAGCAAATTCACCACAATGTCAGATCATGTCATGCTCAGAGAAACTAACAAAAATTCCAAGATCTCCATCTCAGACTCTACAGACATCAGTTAGCAGGTTAAAGTCTATGACAGAACAATTAGAAAAGCACTTAATAAGCTTGTTTGGACGGGCTGAAGGGGGAAGCCTCTTCTTGTTAAGAATAACAAGACTTTGTCATGTTGCATCTCAATAAACCAAAACAAACAGTGATGTCCTTTGGACAGATGTGACCAAAGTAAAGATGTTTACTGCAATGCATTTTGTTCACAACAACTATCAGCACGGTGGTGGTGGGCTGATGATTAGGGCTTGTTGTGCAGCCACAGGACCTGGACACCTGGTAGGCACCTGAGTTGACTCTTCATACATCTAATGTGAGGTCATCTGACAGATGAAGCTTGGCCCTAACTGGGTCATGATCCAAACACTCAAAAATAAAAAAGTTGTTTTTATCACATGCCATAATACTTTACACATATTTGTCCTTAATCTTTGATCATGATCTCCTGCGTTACCTTTTGACTTTTTTTTTCAGAGCGAACAAGGGTCAGATCAGAGTTTAGGAAACCAGCAAACCGCTGTCATCAACCTTGGAGGCTTCATGTCTCCTCAGGCAGCAGGTATGAGCCACATCGATGCAGAAATCCACATTACAGCCACACCTGTTTCTTTTCTCTCACTCATTCACTCAGTCCTTGAATCTGCATTGTCACATGACACCATCCCACTGACTAGCACTAATAAGATGGGATTAATCACTAATGTATTTATTCCTGTAATTGCTGTTCATAATTTCAGAGTCTGTGACTAAACATGATGATTTTGCTGAAGTTAGCTATCGTTCCTCTCTAAGGGGCGTGTAACAACTGACAGGAGAGACTCAACTCTCCCCCTCTTCTCTGCTACATTTTTTCTTTCTGTTTTTTTTTTTTCTTTATTGCCCCCACCCTTTTTTCTTTCCTCTTGTGCTATATTCCTCCCCGTCTGTTCAATGCCATGTTCCTTTGCTCCTTTTTCTCCTTGTCTGATTTGTGCTGTTTGTTCATAATTTCTGCGCATTCCCTTCACTGTTCTCCCTTTTGTTGTCCCTTTGTTTCATGTGGCTGTTAAACCTCACCCCCCCCCCACCCTCATCCTCCTCTATCTTCTCCCCCTGTGCTTCTCTGTTCTTCAATTTTCATCCCATCCTTTCTTTTTTTCTGGTTGTGTCCTCCTCACCATCCCACCCTTCCCTCTGGGGCTCCCTCCCTCCTTCCTTCCCTCCCCGTAGTGCTGTCCCAGTTGGGCTGTGGGCTGGACGGGTCTGGGCCCCCGCTGCCTTCGCCAAGGCTTCAGCAGCAGCACCAGCCACAGATCCAAGTAATACAGCAACATTAACATTCATTTACACTTTAAGGAGTTTGTAGGAGCAGAACACAGAGGCACCGTCCACACGGGAACAGTTTTTGTAAATAAACAAAGATCGTTTATTTAGTGTTTATTTAGTGTTTCGGCCTTGTTTCCACACAGAAGCTGCTTTTCAGTAGAAACAGTAACTTTTAGAAAACAGGTTCCAGAGTGAGAAAATAATGAAATGACACCCCATAAACCAAAAGGCAGATTGAGAGAAGATTGTCATGTTTTGATGAAGGAGAACCAGTTGTTGGTGGGACAACTTTGTTGTGGACATTGAATTCTTAGCTGGCTGCCGTCCCTGGCAGAATCTTTTATAGACTGGAAAGACTCTCAGACAACACTGTCCTGCATTTTTATGGTTTTGTTGTTGTGAATTTGACACAAAGCAGAAGTTTTACTTCATTATCAGTCTTCACAGTGAATGTGGTTCATCATTCCTGTCCTCCTCTTCTTGTACCCACACTCCATAGATTTAGAAGTCTGACTTCTTCTGTAGCTTAATGTTGGTTGTCAAACAAGCTCATAGGTGTGTTTACTTCCACTTGCCATAAGAGTCTGTCACACTTGTGGTTGTATTTTGTGTGGATTCAGACATTTCTAGAAACACTACTGTGTTTTTAAGGATTTCTTTAGAAGCAACAGATTGTTTTGGAAAAACTGCATTTCCGTGTGGACAAGGCTGGAGGACAAAAAAAACACCGGCCAAGATTTCATGTCTACACATATTACAATATATTTATCAGAACTAGTAGGTTTGTAATCTTTGTTAAACTTTATTGTTTACTGATGATCAATTTTCAAAATGAGAGTTCAGGTTTTCTTAACAAGTCGGGTTGGTTGAGTAGTTATGAGCAGTCAGACATTTGAGTTAAAATAACCATTAACTGTACAAAGAATGGAAACAGTCATATAACGCTAAAGGAGCGCCCCCTAGTGGCTGGACTTTCAGTTTCATGTCTCTAGTGTGTTGTCACTGGTTGTGAAAATACAACATGGCAGCGACTGTAAACAGGATATCAGAGCTTCAGTTTCATACATCAGAAGAAGACAGACACACAGCTGCATGTGTGGAAGCTGATCAGTGCTTCATGTTGCTCATTAATCTTTCAGTTTAGTTCCAAAACAAATACATTTGAGCCTAACCATTCAGTGCCATAGAAACTGAATCTGAACGCTCAGTGCCATCGACGTCAAGACGTCTCTACTGCTTTTATTGGCTTAAATCCTGCAAAGCATTCTGGGACAGCTGCTCGCTGAATATGAACTTGTTACATGCTGTAGTTAGCCCTATGATCCAGGAGGGGGCAGTGGTGCACTTCTCTGAGTGAGATCTTCATTTCTTACTCTGTTGTAAAGGCGTGTGGAGCGGGGGCGGAGCCAGGCAGTCAGAACGAGAGAGACAATCATGGCGGAAGGAAGAATCAGAGTCTGTGAAGCGATCTCATTGTTCAGAGTTATTCCAACAAAGTATAGAATTGATGGAATTGAGAAGGTGATGGAGTTTATTACATGAATAAAATCCCTCCAGCACCAGAGTTCGATCTACCGGGACCGAGTATTGGGCCAAACGTTGCGCGGTCTCGCTCATTTCGGGTTTGTCATGTCGTCAGCCTGACGTTACGATTCTTCTGGTGATTCTAGTGAACCTGAGGCGGATTCATCCGACCAGTATCTCCTGTTAGGATCATCTGCAGGCAGCAGAGACCAAAATAAAGAACGATTCACCGCATAAAACCCACAGAAAGTGTTGATAGATGAACCGATGGCCGCGGGGGGGCTGCTGACTGACTAACTCACTCACTCATGCGTGTACATGCGCGCATACACGTACACACACAGAGTATCTGAATCATAAATCTAACTTTTTTCTTACATTTTTTTCAAATGTTGAAATTGTCTATAAATGACTATTTTCATACATAAAATAAACTATCAAATGTACTTTTTTACTGTTGTTTTTTTACTTTCATAGAAGTAAAACAGTTCAGATGTTGCATGAATCATTAAAACATGAAATATTTACATCAAAGTCACTGATCTGCTTGAAAAACCTCTTTATCTCCACTGTTTGTCCTGAAACAGGTGTATTGTCATGAAAGTTGCTCTTTTGTACTGCAGATTACTAAATAACAGAAACAGGTAGAAACATTTTATTTTTGCTGCTGAAAGAAGAAAGACTAATCTTCCTGATGGTGGTTTCAGAATCCACATAGTCATAGGAGAAAATATTCTGTGGGCCTTCAAAAATCAGTAAAAATGCTAAATATCTCTGGCACTGAAGGGGATATGAAATCTGAAAGTGGCTGAATGAGTTAAGTGTAAATGTGGTGTTTTTTCTGTTAACTGTTGATTAGAGAGGCAGAACAGCTCCTGTTGGACTCGGCTGATCAGCGGTTGGATATTTATAGCAGGTACAGTTAGCATAGCAACAAAAAAGCTTGGTTAAGAAAAATGTTACACAGTAAAACAAGTGCCACATTCAAAAAAGTTTTATTTAGCTTTCAGTCCGACTGGGAACATTTGAGTTGAAGTTGTTTTAAATCAGAGGGGCCCAGTCCTGGTACTTGAGGGCCTCCATGCTGCAGGTTTCTGTTTCTTTGGGGGGGTTTACTCTTTTAGACCCATGCACTTCTGGTTTGGTTGTAATCCTTCATTCTTTGATTGATGCCATATAAAACTCTGACTGCTCATAAGTTCTCCACACACCCCTACTCCCCCAAAAAACAACCCATTAAAGTTAAAACTTGCATCTAAACCAGATTTTCATCCAAATCCTCCTTAAACACACTTTTATGCGCAAGTGCTGCATCATGGTGTTGTATGTTTAGTTAGTTGACACATTTTGTGTTTTGACAAAGACGAGGAAAACGTCCAGCAACACACACACACACACACACACACACACACACACACACACACCAAAGCTTGTAGCTCTTCCAATGGCAGCAACTAACCGTGTGTTGAACTGGGAGGCATGTTCTCATGTTCTTGCACAGATCTTAGCCATAAGATGGTAAATCTTCAGCGGCTGTTTTCAGGTTCCTGATTGCATCATGTAAAAATAAAAAAACAAAGAAGACAGTTCCTCATCCGGCATGAAATGAAAGTTTTTGAGGATGTTGATCTGAAAGTTGCTGACCTCTCTGAGCAGAAAGCACGGTCGCTAAGCTGCATGTTTGTTTCTACTGGGATCACAGACGATATAATTCCTGTCTTCAGACGACACTGGTGCTGCTTGACTGCATCCTGCCTCATTCCCCAACACTTCCTCTCCCCTCCCTTCTGCAAACCATTAACCTCTCCTCTCTTTTTCTCTGCAAAACTCCTCTTGTATGTCGTACATATCAGCCATTAGTTCAGTGTCACTAACCCACGCCTCGGTGGCACAAAGGGAGTCTGTTTAACGCCAGTGCTAGTTATTATTAACCACACAGGAGATGCTTATTTATACATTTGTTGGTTTTCTTGGCTTGTAGAAACAGTGAAAACATCCTAATTATTTTTTTTTTTTATTTTAACAGTTGCAATTCTTGCAGCACCAAATGCAGCAGCAGCAGCAAATGGCTATGGGAGCAGCGGCTCCTCAGGGGGGAGCGCCACGGCAACATACCGCCAGTCAACTAAGAAGTAAGAGAAAGAGGAGCACGCCGCAGCCTCTCCCCAAGTCATAACAGACTGACATCACACTATAACCCCCTTTTCCCAGCCACAACAAGGACATGAATGATCTATACTGTGCTCTTTGTCTGCCTCACTTTGGAGGCAGCAGACAAAATAAACAAAAAAGACTTGTCTTTTTTTTTTTCTAGCTGATAAATTTGTATGTACTGGTTTTCAGTGGTTTTGGAAACCCCAAAACGTTGTCCACTGTGGAGGATCAGGTTTTTACAACAGGGAGCCCTAAGCTCACAGAACATTAGGGATATTTTTTAAGGTCGATGAGAAGAAGACGGGTCTTGTAGGTAACGAGCTTCCACGGCTACATATTTCTACTTTAGGAAGACTTTTTCTGCGGGCGTCCTGTGGACTGAGAGGATCCCAAATGCACATCCTCGGAGCATTTTGGACGAGGCAGCCTTATCCTCCTGCCTCTGTCGTGTCGACCCTGGTAGAAACTGCCCTTTAAGCACAGATCCCAGCTGAGCTTATCGACACCAAATCCTCCATGTAACCATGACGTGAAAATGCAAATCTGATCTCGGAGAACCGCCTGGCGGCAGCTCCCTACCTCTCAGTCTGTTGGAAGTCTTTCTTCTGTTAGCAGTTCGGACGCAGGGCTCGCACACAAGGACTCAAATCAACATGCAAGACGGCTTGCTTTTGTACAGCGAATTTTGACAAAAGGTGTCACCTTTTAATAAGTCCAGGAGCCATGAGCATATTCTCACATCAGCTGAGCGCGTGTGAGACATTTCTGGACACTGAAAAGATCATTTTTTTAAGTCTTTGTCAGCAGTTTTATTGTTATTAAAAAAGAATATATATTGACAGTGGAAAATACAACTTTTAGATAAAAAACAATTCTGTTTGTGTGTTTTTATTATTGTAGCGTTTTCACACTGTTCATAACTTTCTCGATGAGTTTCTGGATCTCTGTCTGTCGCGCTGTTGCTCGGTTGATGCACTCCTGCAGCTTCTCTCCTGACAGAGACGTTCCACCTGGAGACGAGGTGTCAAAACTTTAGACCATTTCCTTTCATGCTCATGAAGCTCAGAATTTTGGAGTTAGATCAGTCTCGGTTCCAATAACCCTTTGACTAATATTTTCTAATAAAGACGCTGATTCTGACCTGGTTTGTGCAAAGAGCAGAGCCGACCCTCCTCGTCCGTCACCACGGTGAGACGTGCGGTCGACAGACTCTCCTCCTCGGCTGTGGGGTCGACAATCAGTATGGAGCTGCACAGAACAAAAAGGCTGTGATAAACTGGCATCATTAAAACAAAGCAAGAGTTTTATTTAAATTAGTCAAACTTACTCATCGAAGACACAAAACGTCATGCCAACTGGATGTCTGTGAACATGGAGTCTGTGTCTCTTTTTGAAATTCACCTCCGGCGAGCATGTGTCTTTGTTGATGGTGACTTCTGGGAGTTGTGCTGTCGGGGAGCAGAGAAAGTTCAATGAAATTCAAACTGGGGGGAAAAAAGCTGTCAGTTGTTCTTTGTAGTTGCATTCACTGCCTCCGGTTTACATACTGGTTTTCAGGGCAGCCAGCAGAGCGATGATGGAAGCATCCAGAATGTTGCCATCGTAGTCGAGACACATGATGTCACAGTAGAGGACCCAGCAGAGCTGCGACAAGAATCAGCAGAATTAGAACCCAACAATCACAAAGAGCAGCCTGCAGGAGGGATTCTGAGTTCACCTTTCCTCTGTCTATGCACAAGTCCTCTGTCTGGATCACCTCCGAGCTGCAACGCACACAAAACTGATAAGTTGAAGACCCGGCAGACACATTCAAACTTCAAGGGGGTCTTAAATGTTTGCCACACCTTTCGATGACATCAGCAATGAACTGACTGGCGGACTGGGCCTGTTCCCCCGGCGGGCCTGGACGGAAGCGGGACGAGCACAGAGGAGGCAGGTCCACGTTGGGGACTAATGAGGACAGAGAGATCAGTGTTTGTTTATCAGAATCTCTACGTTGCTTCAGTAAAACCAGGAATCTCAGGTGGACAGAATGAAAGAACATGTTGCTACAGCATGAACGCATTAACCATGTCTTACCTACATAACCTTTACCAGGTGCATCCACAGTAGGATTAGCCAGTTCCTGCACAAGATAAATAAACACTGACAGATTAAAGTTATTTAGTAAATAGGTAAAGATTTTCTTCACTTCTTGTCTTAATTTAAAAATGTACCGCTTTGATTCCGCAGAGGATCGTCGTGTTTCCCATCTTCACCAGTGCAGATCCATCAGCTGTAGTTATTGATCCTGAAAAGAGAGAGAAGTGAATGAAACTCTGACAGGTGTGCCTGTGCGCGCGTGCGTGTGACTAAATCAGCACATTTCCTCACCAATGTTCAATGTTGTTGTTCTGAATTCAAACAGCTCCCGTCCATCAGGTCTACAGTTCTCTTTCTTTTAAAGGGACACATTTGCAAAGTGAGAGTATGTCTATAAATAAATATCTAAACAAGGGTTTGACTGATTTTACAAACCAAAAAGCTCCTGTGAAACTCCAGAGGCTCCGCAGTCCTAAAAAAACAATCAAAATCGGGTGAATCTTTCACAAACACGTGCTTTTCCAAATTAAATGTAGCTCATTTCTATATTAATCTGGAATAATATGACACGAATAAATATGCGATTTGGGAAACGTTTGTTGTTTGAATCTCTCAGTAAGATCTGAGGATCAGATGTAATCTTACAAGGCTGTAATCTGGATTCAATAAAAAGTTTGGTTTAATATATAAAAAATGTTTGAACGATCTTACTTGAAACCAGCCGCCATGATGTTTTGATGACCCACGTGGGTTGTACTACGGTGGCCGCAAAGAGTAATTGAATTGCGTTTGCATTTATTTATTATTTTTTGGTAGCTTTTTGCAACGATTTATTGCATATTGAGTGGTCAAAACCTCAAGACCAAAAATAAATAAATACTCTTTACAGCTGACAGTGTCTGAAAATCGTGTATTTAAGATATAATAATAGCCAGGTTAGAGCTCTTCAAAGATGACCGTGTTGGTTCTAAAACACTATTAATGTCTTTCTAACTGTTTTATCCCTTGTATTTTATGTGAATTCTACAAAAAGTGGAGCAAATTTTGTGTTTTGTGACAATCTGTTAGTAACATAGTAAACAGGCTTTTTAAGTTGTCTCATTATGAGCAAACACAAAATTCATTCATTAAATTTGGGAACTTTTTTTTATGCCTGAACAAGTTATGGGTCGGAATTGAGTGACGAAACAAAACAGAACTTGGTAATGGATTTTGAATGAGTTAAAAGCAAACAAAGTCTAAAGAAAAGCACAGAAAACCTCTCTATCCTGGAAACGTGGTGCTCAAACCCACTTTAATTGAAGTTTTTTTTTCTCCGACAGACGGAAAATAGTTTTTATATATACTACACAACCCAATGATGTCGTGCTAGAGATGTGATGCATTTTTAAACTTTTTGAGTTTATGGGTAAACAAGCTTCAAGGAAAATACCAAATATTGTCTGTAATGAATGATTGCGTGCTGTTATTCTCACTCCTGACCACTAGGTGGCAGTAGCTATACAACCAGTTAACAGCCAGTGAGCGTCAAACTGATGATGTGTCATGAACATGCTACTTCCGCGTCGCCTTTGTGTACAGTTGTGATTGGAAGTAGAGTTCTGGAAACTGTTCACTGAATAATGACACGCTAAATAGATTTTACTCTTCGATTTCTAACACATTATCGTAAGTTGTCATTTCTTTCATGAGAGGGGAGTTGGAGCACCGAAAGGAACCTACGAAGAAGAATAAAAACAAGCTAGTCACCTGGAAAGGTGGCATGTCAGTGACTGAAGGGGGATTTAATGAAAATGGATTACTTCTGTGAAATAGTTCAAGTTCTCGTGGCATTAGCAGCTTTTGCTCTGATTGTGGTGAGTAAAATAATCAGGATTGAGCGTCCTGCAGTGATCAGGTGCATCATTCATCATTGATGTTTATCATATTCAAATGTTTTAAGATATTAGGCATTTTATCACAGCTTTTCTTTAAGTACTGCAATTAGATTGAATAAAGTTCTAACTCGTTACAGTCCTGTAATAAAACAAAGAAGAAAGACAGAAAAATCCTGCATTTAGGAGAAAATAAAAGGTAAATTGTTGTATTTCTTTCTTTTCAGCTGCTTATAATAGCACATCTGACAGCTGGGATGATAAACCTGACCCGCCATGAGAAGGAGAAACACTTCCTCTCAGCCTCAGGAGAGAAGGAGCTCTTCCCGAGCCTTCACGATCCCGGGTCCAGGGAGCTCTCTGTGGTGGTCCCAGCTTACAACGAAGAGCTCCGGAGTGAGTGGGGCCTGTTTTTCACTCACAACTGCTAATGAATGAACAGAAAAAATGATAAAATAATCCAGATTATTTTGATCATGATTGAATTCTTAGTCATTCACTGAGTGTGATAGCGCATTGCTTTTGTTACACTTGAAGAAATCTGAACTGCTGTGAATGTTAAATTTTCCTCAAAACTTTCCCATTGAACTTTTTCCTAACAAAACAGAAAAAAAGATTTATTCAAACATAAAATTTGAATTTACGATTGGTGGCGACATAATGGATAATAATGATGGCAAAAAATGGCCAATCACACGAGGGTCAATCACTGATTTCCTCCTTCACACAATCCAAATTCAGACACAAGCGAGAGCAGAATTTTTTCCGAGGGTGCTGAGTGTCCATCACTGATGAAATCTGTGTGCGCAAGTGGTTGAATTTACTCTCTTATAGTTAAATAATTTGTTCATAATTAGGTTTGATCTCACCTGGAGGTTTTGACATCTATTTAATCCCATCTTATTCTCTCAGGTATCACATCAGTGTGAACATTCAGACATTTTTAAAGACCTAAATGTGTCTTACTGTGTTTTGTTTTAGTGCCTGTGATGATGGATGAAGCTATGGAATACTTAGAAAACAGACAGGTAGACACGAACCTTCAGCATCATTTAATTTTGAATGTCTAGAATGTTGCAAGTGCTTTCTGACAGATGGTGTTTTACGTCTGGGGTACCACTAGGTGGCGGTATTGAGCTGTGAAATAACCTGCTCTAATTAAAAACGTCTCTATTACATTTCTACAGAAACAAAACCCTTCGTTCACTTACGAGGTCATTGTGGTTGATGATGGCAGCAAAGACAAAACCACAGAAGTGAGGATTCTTGTTATTTCTTCTCTCAGTTTTACTTGTTGTATTAGAATGTGTATTTTACATAAATGGGGTTGTGATGTTCTGCCAGGTTGCTTTGCGTTACACCAGGAAGTACGGGGCAGATAAAGTGCGAGTCCTGACGCTGGTGAAGAACAGAGGGAAAGGAGGAGCTGTGAGGATGGTGAGACTGTGCTTTAGTCTTGATGTGGTGAAGTAGCTTTGTCTTGGTTTTACACGCGGCTTGTGTTTCTTCTGCTCTTAAAGGGAACTCTGAGCTCCAGGGGGAAATTAATTCTCATGGCCGATGCTGACGGAGCCACAAAGTTTTCTGACATTGAGAAAGTGGAAGCCGGACTTAAAGACCTTAAAGCTGGACCGGTGAGCTGGAGATGCTTTTCTGAATTTATCTCTTGAACCGTGATCGATACATCCTAAGCTGTGTCTGCTTGACTGTAGGAGAACATGTCTATTGCATGTGGTTCCAGAGCTCATCTAGAACAAGTGTCTGTAGCCCAGGTGAGTGTTTTGCTCTTTTGAAGATAAACGTTCTTTTGGCCTATTTTTCTTTAGCAAATCACCGATGTTGTGTCTCCATAGCGATCGATGTTTCGCACATTCCTCATGTACGGCTTCCACTTCCTGGTCTGGTTCTTCTGCGTGAAGGGGATCCGGGACACGCAGTGTGGCTTCAAGCTCTTCACGCGTGAGGCTGCACTCAGGACGTTCTCCTCTCTCCATGTGGAGCGATGGTAAAGACACGAGGCTCTCCAACGCTCTGATGTGTTCTTTATTCCTTGATTCTGAAAAGATATTCTCCTCATAATTCAGAGACTGTCCAGTTTAAATTCAGACATAAGACTTTACATCAGATCTCAGGAAAACATCCGTCAGACCAAATAACGGACCAGCTGTTTAACATGGAGGGGGTGGGGCTTAAAATTAGCACTAGCCACTAGGGTGCGCTCATTTTGTTTTGGTTTTAACTTGTCCAGTCATTAAAATGTCACTGCTGTTAAAACAAAAACAAAGGAGAGGTGTATGAAGATATTTATCACTATAGAGTCCAGTGTAATGAGACAATGTGACCCTGTTCACATGTGGACAACTCCTGATTTGAAAACCAGTTCTTGCACTTCTCTTTTCTCACAGGGCTTTCGACGTGGAGCTTTTATACATCGCTCAGTGTTTTAACATCCCCATCGCGGAGGTGGCAGTCAACTGGACAGAAATAGAAGGTATATAAATATACAGACATTCATTGATACATCAGCCTTCACTCTGATTTCATGGCTCTTCAGGATTAAATATCAACAAACTGCCAGTATTTATCTGTAAAAAGATTTATTTGAAAACGAAACGAATGTGGTTTGGTTCCCCCAGGATCCAAGCTGGTCCCGTTCTGGAGCTGGCTGCAGATGGGACGAGACCTGATTTTCATTCGCCTGCGCTACATCACAGGAGCCTGGAAACTGCAGCCACCTCATAAAACTGATTAACCAATCAGAGAAGAGACGAGCTGTTCACCGAGGAGGGATTCAAACTGTGTCTGTCGTTCACTTCAGTCATCAGAAAGGAGCAAATTCTACATTTTTCTTTTATCAAACGTCACTGCGGTTGAAGTTACGACACAGCTGTGGGTTCCTCGTGATCCTGCCTTTTTGTGGATAATATTGGCTTTTTTTAGCCACCGTTACGCAGTTTACACAGTGTCCATATGACTGATCATGTATAATGTTTATATTGTGCTCGATCGGCTGTAAACGAGCGCTGTAACGAAACCTGATGGATCTGATAATTTGTTGTTTTTAACAAGCAAATGATCAAAATAATGAGTTGTTTTGAAAAGGAATGAATTTTGTTTTGGAGGAAATGTGATCAACAGATCATGGAGGTGTGAGCTGTTGGGCTGGATAACTTGAAACAAAATAAAAGTATGTGGCCTATTGGATTAGACCATCTGCAACTTATTTGAGAAGCGTTGCTGTTTATTAAAGTTAACAAGCAAAAACCAAAACAAATTTGAATTTATCAGTGAATAATTTGAATCCATCTCCAGCAGAGAATGACTTCATTTTACATTAGATCACAACTTTGTTGCATTTTCCAAAACTTCCGTGTTTGAACTGGTTATTAGTGATAAGATGAAATGAAGATGGGATTATTTCTACATAACTGATTTTCATGCAGACTTATGACTGATTTTACAACATTTTTTTAGATTAATGTGGCCCTTTAGATTTTTCGCTTTTGTGCGCGTGTCCGCGGGGCCTGAAGGAGCCCCGGGGTGCGCATCCTGTTTGTGTCCCGCATGTCTGCCCTCCAGGACCAGACAACACACACAGGCGGTGAATCATCTCTTCATTTTTCACTTCCTGTTCCCAGAATCAGGCCTCGTGTCAAAAAAAGAGTCGCTTTTTAAGAGTTATGTTTCTTCTCAGGTTTAAATGTAGGAAGATCAGCGAATTATTTGACGCGCTGACAGATTAATCACTGAATTCAAGACGATTTTACAGCCTCTCTGTGGGACACCCTGCAGCATCACTATGGGTGTCCTGGACCACATTGTAACTCTCGTTTTATGGGCAGCGTTATGGCACGCGGCAAAAAAAATAATTTGGATTATTCACCTGGAGGTGGATGAAAGTTTATTTTTTTCTAGAATGGTTCGGCAGAGTGGTTTCGTTTGGTGCAGGCAGGACGGTTTCATCCCGCAGCAGTTGCTGTAAACTGTGAAAATGTCAAACTTGTAGACTCGCTGTCGCCAGCAGAGTCTGCGTCATTAACTGGACCAGTCACGGCACTCCCAATAAAGGATAGTATCCATCCGCAATGAGAAATACCCCTGTTTTACACAGCTAAACCTAAACATTAAGAAAAAATTGGATTTCCCATCACGAGGACGCGCGCGGAGTTCATGTGAGTTTCTTTACAGGTGCCGCATGGATCTGTTTGTGCGCGCGGCGCACTGACACGTGAAAGTAATAAATTATAAACCTCGTGCTCATTTTTAAATCATGGTCAATTTGTCCAATGATGGCTAATATAAAATGAAATGGTTATAAATCAGACGAGACTCTTGCGGTGGGGGAGTTGCTGTTAGATAATTTCCTGCCAGTTAAATATTAAAATAGCTATTATATTTATATTATATATTTATTATTATGGATCAGCTATCGATTTACCAGCATCTGTCCTGGAAAGTTCCTGAAATAATTCAAGACGGGAGAACAGGTGGGATTGTTTTTCTTCGAGCGCGACTCAGGTGCCACGCACGCACGCGCACGCGCTGCCCGGCAGTGCCGAATCTTAAATCCCTGAAATCCTGGGAAAGTTCCAGGAGGGGGAAGGCGGAGGGATCTAACATGCAGGCGCTGCGGTTCCAGCCAGGCTGACGCCGCTGAGCCTGTGTGGCGCTCGGCTGTGGCTGCTGGAGGAGTGGAGCCTCCGAGCCATTCAGACCTGCGTCAATACTGATGTGCAGCACCACACCGGAAACAGCTGGAGCTGGACCTTCACAATAAGATGACCAACTTGACGCTCATACATTCCAGCAGGTATATACTGACAAACTACACTGCTAAAAAATAAAGGGAACACAAAAATAAAACATCCTAGATGTGAAGGAATTAAATATACTTTGTTCTTTACATAGCTGATTGCGCTATCCATGGAGGTCTGGATTTGGAGTCACTCAAAATAAAAGTGGAAAAACTCCAGGTTGATCCAATTTTGATGTAGTAATGTTCTTAAAACAATTTAAAATTAGGCTCAGTAGTGGGTGTGTCCTCCATGTGTCTGTATGACCTCCCTACAACATCTGGGCAGCTCCTGATGAGGTGGCAGATGGTCTTCTGAGGGATCTCCTTCCAGACCTGGACTAAAGCAGCCGCCAACTCCTGGACAGACTGTGGTAAATGTGGCGTTGGTGGGTGGAGCGTGACATGATGTCCCAGATGTGCTTAGCTGGATTCATGTTTGGGGAATGGGCGGGGCAGGTCAGTAGCATCAGTGCCTTCATCTTGCAGGAACTGCTGACACGCTCAAGCCACATGAGGTCTAGCATTGTCTTGCATTAGGAGGAACCCAGGGCTCACCACACCAGCATATGGTTTCACAAGGGGTCTGAGGATCTCATCTTGGTACCTAATGGCAGTAGAGCTACCTCTGGGGAGCACGTGGAAGGCTGTACGCCCCACCCCAAAGAAATGCCACTCTACACCATTACTAACTCACTGCCAGACGGGTCATGCTGGAGGACGTTGCAGACAGCAGAGTGTTCTCCACGGCGTCTCTAGACTCTGTCACGTCTGTCTCATGTGCTCAGTGTGAACCTGCTTTCATCTGTGAAGAACACAGAGCGCCAGTGGGGAATTTGCCATATATATATATATATTATATTATATTATCTAAAGTAAAAGGTTGTTTTTTCCCATTAACTGTCACTGAATCAATTTTTGTTATGTGAAACATGTTGCGGGTTCTTACTTTTATTTTGAAATAGCCAGCTGGATGTAGATTTGCCTTGACGCTGCCTTCACGTTACTATGTCGACACACACGCTCCAAAAACACAATCCGCTCCACGCGCGCGCGCGTGCACGCGGGTGGGGGGTGTGGGGGTGCAGGCAGACAGACACACACCTTCGCAGCTTCAATAAACCGGACTGACCCGCAGCAGACGCGGAAGCCTCCGCAGCGACCGACGCGGCTGTCTGCAGTGCACTTGTTATCAAAACAGAGGTGAGCTACATAAATCCGTCGCATGTGAATATTCATATTTTGAATTTGTAGAACTCGTTGCAGATTTACAGCCCAATGAAATATTAAAAATGGTTGTTTTTGTTCACAGTTGCGTAAGATGTTCAGAGCAGGCGGACAACTTTTCTGGGTTTAAAACCTTGTTAGAATTTGTTGGATTGGAGAAAACGCGCTTTGAATGAACGTGAAATATTGTTAGATTTCTCGCATGAATGTTAAGAAGTGTTCAGACTGGTGTCTGTTGTGATTGTAGCTGCTGCAGCGTGTTATGAAACTTTATAATTATTGATTTTTTAATCTTTTAAATCACGTATTTACCATCAAGGTGTGTTTATGGAGTTATAAGGGCCGAACCCGGATTTCGCAGCGGCACAAAGGCTGGATGTGGTGATAGTAAAAGGAAGCTGGTGTGTTTACTTTTTTTGGGAAGGGGTGTTCTGGTGATAAAGCAGAGGGTAATTAGCCTATCTGAGGCTGCAGACTGAGTGACGCCAGGCTCCATAAAGCTGCAGCAGCGACGGACTGATGCAGCTGAGCTTTAGCTGTCATTGTTAAAAAAAAAATCCTCAGCTGTCTGCTAGAACTAATCCAGCTCACATTTCCACCTCAAGGTAAGTTGTAGATTCACAGAAAATTACGTTTAAAATTTAGAGATTTTGGAGGTGTCTAAAAAAAAATCAAATTCAATTTAAAAAGTTTATTCCAGTCTGGATCAGGTGCAGAATCAGACAGATCCAAAAACGCTACAATGAGGTGATGATGTGCAGTAGTATGTGTTGTATTTTCTTTTTACTGAAAGACTCAGACATGATGTTTCAGTCTGAATCACTCACAAGGGAAAGGAATAAACAATCCAGTTGTGTCTCGGACGTCTTCCAGATAGAAAGTCTTCTGGACTTCCTGGCAGGTATTTGTGCAACATCCAGCGCTATTTAGATGGACAGAAAGACACAAACACAAGGACTGTGTCTGTCTCCCTCTCCCCCTCCTGTTCTGTGATGTGTTCTGGCCAGACAGAACGGCTCCTGGGCGTCAGTGGCATGATCATAGAAACAGAGGCCAGAAAGGACATTCCTCATTGTTGGGAAATCTAGAAATGATCTTGGCCATCTTGGCCCTGCTGAGACCATTTAGTTTAGCATTTAGATTTCAGAAGAAAAAAAAAAATGTTGCTCAGCGCGTTGGAGACCAATCCAGCGCAGGCGTTCTCTTTGTAACCCAGTCGATACGCCAACCTCAACCTGTCTGATTAAAGATGTGTATGTTCCAGCATATCTCCCTATAACTAACCCCCCCCCCACCCAGTCTACGAACGCCTTCAGGTTTAGGCTAAACTCTGTTAATTCAATCTATCATGTTTGTTGTTTTGTGTTTTTTTTTTTTTCCCCAGATGACTGAAACTTGACCTGGATTTGGTGGTGTGAGGAATAACCGTCCCTACAGGAGGCTGAAAATCCTAAGCTGCTCATTCCCTTTGTGCCAACACAGAGAGAGGATTTAAGGTTTGCACTGCGCTGGCTGGAGTCCAACTCCTTCACCAGAGCTGCTCGGAAGTTACAGTGGAATACAAAAAAAAAAAAAAACATCTGTTTGCACAAAGCCACCAGGCTACCTCTTTTAGTTCCCCCTGTTTTTCTTCTTCTTTGTCCTGGTGACTCATTATTGGCCTCTTGGCTCTTGTCCTCAAGGGAACTATTATCCCATTAACTGGACCTATCCAGCTCATCTTGCCACCCATCTCAAAATGAACTCTTCTACCTCCATTACGTCCCTGTTCTCCTTCACCAGCCCGGCAGTGAAGCGCCTGCTCGGCTGGAAGCAAGGGGACGAGGAGGAGAAGTGGGCTGAAAAGGCAGTGGATTCGCTGGTGAAGAAACTGAAGAAGAAGAAGGGAGCGATGGAGGAACTGGAGAGAGCTCTCAGCTGTCCTGGGCAGCCCAGTGAGTAGCAATGAGTTTTATTGTGGCAACAGGAAGGGTCACGTGACAATCCTGAGTTAAAAGAAGGCAGTTATCACATTATTCCTTCTATGTTTCCAAGGTTTTTGTCAGAACTCCCTACTAATTCCTTCAAAATAAAAGAACTGAGTGTGTTTTATTATTTTAATTAGGTAAGTGTGTGACGATTCCACGGTCTCTGGATGGGAGGCTGCAGGTGTCCCACAGGAAGGGTCTGCCTCATGTCATCTACTGCAGGGTGTGGCGCTGGCCTGACCTGCAGTCCCATCATGAGCTGAAGGCCCTCGAGTGCTGCGAGTTCCCATTCGGCTCCAAGCAGAAAGACATCTGCGTCAACCCGTACCACTACAGGCGTGTAGAGACTCCAGGTACTTCAACATTTCTTCCCTGTGTCTTGCAGGATCGGAACTTCTTTTCACTTCCTGTCTCTTGTGTCTTCAGTGCTTCCACCGGTTCTGGTCCCACGTCACAGTGAGTTCAATCCACAGCACAGTTTACTGGCAAAGTTTAGGAACGCCTCTCTGAACAACGAGCCACTGATGCCCCAGAACGCCACCTACCCGGACTCCTTCCCTCCGCTGCCCTGCTCATCCTTCTCTTCCACCTCACCCTCTTCATCTATCGCCCAGTCGCCCACCTCGCAGAGTTACCCCAACTCCCCCAGCAGCTCTGCAGAACCTGGCAGCCCATATCACGTCACAGGTAGGAACCTGAAGCTCAAGCCGTGGATGATTTGGACCCTGATGGTTGTGCGTCCAGTCAATTTTTTTTTCCCCGACTCTGTGCTTTTCCAGCCGACACGCCTCCACCCCCCTACAGCATGATGGAGACAAACGCTCAGGAGGATGTGAAACCAAGCAACTCAACGGAGACGACCAAACTCACGTTTTCGGCTCCGCACAGAGGTGACAAAGCGTCGCGTTCAAGTTCCATTTACTGAAACTATTTTCGCATTTTATGTGTCGCACTCGCCCCTGACTGAGTTCTCCCTTTTAGATTTAAGGCCCGTGTGTTACGAGGAGCCAGAGTACTGGTGCTCTGTAGCTTACTATGAGCTCAACAACCGGGTGGGGGAGACTTTTCACGCCTCAGCCCGGAGCGTCTTGGTGGACGGCTTCACAGACCCGACGAACAACAAGAACCGATTCTGCCTCGGCCTTCTTTCCAACGTCAACCGCAACTCCACCATCGAGCACACGCGCAGACACATTGGGAAAGGTAAGCTGCAACGTGACTCACCACTATTTTGTACACAATTCGATTGTTTTTCTCTGTTGGGTTTCATAAGTGAAAACTATACCTTAAAAGGTAAAGTTTAAATTACCTCCCACGCCCCGCCTGAGGGCAGAGAATGCACATCCAAGACTTGAGTGATATTATGACAAGGGCATGCCTAGAAAATCTTTGTCAGGGGGCCAGGTAGGGGCACGGATTTTGAAAACAGTGTCACATGTGGCTGATAATGTTTAAAAACTTCCAGTTTTTACCAAATTATTGACTGTTTATCATAATTTAAAAGGCTACGTATCTTCGACACCTGTCGGAGTCGTTCTAGCTCGGTGGAACGTCACACTGGATGTGTTTACACACCCGAGGTGTGGAGCTGATGTTTTCTCATGATGTCACAGGGTTACACCTGTACTACGTGGGAGGAGAGGTGTACGCAGAGTGTCTGAGCGACAGCAGCATCTTCGTCCAGAGCCGCAACTGTAATTTCCAACATGGCTTCCACACCACCACCGTGTGTAAGATCCCCAGCGGCTGCAGCCTCAAGATTTTCAACAACCAGCTGTTTGCTCAGCTTCTCGCCCAGTCCGTCAACCACGGCTTCGAGGTCGTCTACGAGCTCACCAAGATGTGCACCATCCGCATGAGCTTTGTCAAGGTACGAGTCCGTGTCAATGATATACATGAAGTGTAGAATCAGACAGCTGGTCACCATTCTTTGGTGCTTCTCACCGTAACGTAAAAACAGATGTTTTGGTTTTAAATTGCAGTCAGGCACGAAGAAGATGAGATTTCCTTTTTTTCCGATCAAGTTTTTGCTGTTCCTCAGGGTTGGGGTGCCGAATACCACCGTCAAGATGTGACCAGCACCCCCTGCTGGATTGAAGTACACCTGCACGGACCCCTGCAGTGGCTGGACAAGGTGCTCACTCAGATGGGCTCCCCTCACAACCCCATCTCCTCCGTATCGTAACACCAACATTCATCTCTCGTCATTTCAAGCTTCAAGACGTGTGAGGAAAGTTTCATTTTGTGATGAAATGTTGATCTTTTGTTTCCACTGGGACTAGTTAACTGCACAAGTTAAAAAAAACTGGGATTTATTTGGAGGTACTCATATTTTAAATGTTATTATACTGATGTGTGCTGTATTTTTCTGTGCTGACCAACGTTTGAATGTAATATTTGCTTTTTACATGATCGACTGAAGTTGTTTATGTTTCTGTATTGTGTCTTTTTTTTTCCTCCCAAGATTTACATTTTGAAAGCTTTGGCTTTTTCCCACATTTTTAAATAAATCTTAGCCTGTAATATAAACACTTGATCTCCTCTGTGTTATTGTCTGTTTATAAACTCGAAACACTTGGTGAAGGCTCTAAAACTTCATAAAAGACGAGGCGGAACACAATTTTCTGTTAAAATCAAGTCCTGAATGTTTTTACTTGGCTGAAAGTAGGACCACTGATTGTCGCAAGTCAAAATCGGAATAAAAGTCTCTTCTTTAAACTGTGACAAAGTGTTTTACAATAAAGACACGTCACGTCAAACACGTGCAGAAGAAAACAATATTCAAATCGGCGATAAATATGATCATGAACTGCTGAACACAGACAGAAAAACACACACTGCACTATTATTGTTGTAATTTTAGGTGAAGGGAAAAGTCGAGTTTTTCTTCGAAATGTGCATTTTCCTTAACAGCTGAAGGTTTTTGTGAAGTGAACAGCAGACGTTCCCAGAGTCAACAGCCCGGGAACTGCTGCTGCGAATGGCTGCGGCCCTGTGAGGCCAGAAGCTGCTGCTGCTGCTGCAGAAACCGGATCACCTCTGGACTCCTGAGCAGGGACTGGAGGACACATACAATAAAACCTCAATAAACTGCTCCTTTTAAATGTTTTTAAAGAAATGTATGTGTAACATTTTCTATTAAAGAGGCCATTTCATACAAATTTCTGGATTTTGTGGTTATTTCTTAAGTATTAACTAGTAATATGAAACTTTTTATATCTAAAACAACTGGAGAATATAAAGACAGATTATTTTTTCATAAAGTAAATCTGATGTCCCAGTTTGACTCTTATATAAACTGGCGGGGGTAGAAACAAGAACTTCAACAGGGGGGGAAGAGCTGAAAAAGGGAAAACAATAAGGCTTTACTGTTTTATAAATACCATGTCACTCATCTGCTTTTGCATATATTACATTCTCAACCCTTATTTTGCACATATTGCAGCCAGTCAAGCCAATAACTCACCAGTCTCTTCTGGTTAAGGACCTGCTCTATGAGTGAAGGTCTGGCGGGACGGTCCCCCACGTTCCCCAGGCGCTGTTTGTTCACAGAAACGGGCCGCTCCTCAGAGTTTTCCTAAACAGTCACAAAACAAATTAAAGAATCAAACTGAGGTTAAGCTGTGAAGAATGAAACAAAAACAGCATTTAAATGTGAAGTCATCCTATGTTGGTATTAACTTTCTATAATAAACTATTTTTATATGAGTGTATTTAATCTGATGCACACTGGTCCTTTTACAGGGAGCTTCAGTGAATCACAGATAGATCCAAGCATTTATATAAGGAATCTGCTGATTTTCATTTAGGCAGAAAACTTATTTTCATGGTGTCTGTCAGTGTCAGGTGATTATTAAGGTGCCAGGCAGGATGGAAAATCTCAGTGAGTGAAATGGTGCAACAGCAAAGTAGTGACAGTAGAGACAAGGACACTGAAGGAGCCGTAGACTGAGAGAAACCAAAATCATTCATCATGCACCCACCCATCCGAGGGGGTCGTCGTCTCTTTTTTTGGACACCAGGTTAAAAACAGACCCACAGTTTTCTTCGAAACAGAACCAGAAGCTGGATACAAGGGCCTGTCATGGGGGGCAGACTTAGAAATAAAGTGCGGGTCTGTTATTGGATGGATGAGGTGGTTCTGATTAGGAGACCCAGAACTCACAGGAAGGATTATGGATCTTCTCTGAAGGAACTGTTGCTAAGTGTACCTAACAAGCAGCATGACCTCCTCTATTGATAACCACACAGTAACAAGCTCCAAAACAAACCCAATACATATAAATTCACATCACGCTGAAACTTAAAAATCCCTGATTTATGAAAAGAAGCAACTGTGTTTGCCTTACATCCAGTTTTCCACTCGACATGGCCTGGTCACTCTTCTTCTTTTTGTATTTGTCTTTATACATCTTGTTGCGGTGTTTTTTACACATCCACGGTTTCCGCTGCTTGGCCACCTGCGTTGTTGTTTCCGTGCATCCCTCATACGTGCACTGTTTGGGAGCGTTGTCGCCCTCCGAGGTCTCCTCGTCGTTGAGCTCATCCGCGCTGCCAGCGCCGTCCCTCGGGTCTGAAGTGTCCAGGGCGTCGCTCTCCTCGTCCAGGTCGTCCATGCAGTGAGAGATGTTGTTTTCCGCTTCGTGCGGCGTTATCACATTTCTGCTGTCCACGACTCCGCTTTTGTTCACGTAGTATCTCTGTCCGTCCTTAGTGAAGAGGAGAGTCGAGTCTTTGTCTCTATTTGCCGCGGACGAGCTGTCCTCTTCCATCATGACTCCAGCGAAAACAACAAAGACGGAGCAGCTGACAGCTAACAAGCTAACTGCCGTTAGCTGTACCGTTACCTCACGTCGACAATCATATTAAAATTAAATGTCTTATACTAAGATGTTTAAGGTCTGTGTCCAAATACTATTATATCACGATAATTTAAAAACTAGATAGAATTCATTTGGGGTGTGTAACAGATACAAAAACAGCAGTAATCCAAATATCGCTCTTCTTCGCTGCATTGTTTCGACGTGCCACAGCGACACCCGGCGGTCCACATAAGAACTGCACGATATTTAATCATTTACAAACCAAAAAAAAGAAGACATGATAAATAAAAATAAACTCATCAATCGCTGCTATTTAAACTATTAAGAGCTGTCTTTAAATTAAAAATTTGACATCGTTTGTCCCGTTTTAGATTTTGTTTTACAGTATTAAAATGGTAATAATGGGTATTATAATGGTTCCCATTTCACACTGGGATGTTTATGCTTCTTTCGATAATTTGACTCATTTATTACAAAAACGTTTTTGTCTTTATTTTATTTTATTTAATTTTGTGTCTGTAAAAAAATTTTTTTTTTCGTTTTTTTTTTTTTTTTGACATATATAAGTCTTCTCTATTTGTTCTTTTTAGGGTTTATTAGTTTTAAAGTTATAATCAGTGTGTCCTCACTCCTCTGTCCAATAAACCTGATCATAATTTTATAATTTTCTTTAATACCGTCAGCAGGTGTAACTGAAATGACAACTTAACATCTGAAAGCTTTGTCCCATGAGTTCAGTAGTAAAAACTCCACTGGGTGGGAGTACATATCAAGTCTCAATGTTTGAGAATTAGGCTGTTGAAACAAACAAGAGAACGAATTAAAAATTTCAGAAAGAATTAAAAAAAAAAATCATGTATTCTTGTTTTTATACATTAAATTTGTGTGCTGTCTGAGTTTCATCACAAATTAACTTTTTTTTTACCTTTTTAATATATCTCCATCCATCCATCCATCCAAAAAAACATCAAGAGTGTTTGTTTTTTAAAACATATTTTAATTATTACTATTATTATTGATAGAGCATTGTTGAACAGAGGTACAGGTATCAGTTTTTGGAGCAGACGTGAACTGAGGTGAAGCAGCTGTGAGAGCACTTTGGTAAACCGCGTGCTGGAGAATGTAAATTATTCCAACAGCACAACAGATTAATACAGCAGCACATCACCGTGTGTTTATGTGTATGTGTGTGTGCATGATGGTAGTAAATATAGAAACACTGACGAGTGCAATGATTTCCACTGAGATCTACTCAAAGAAATCAAAATGTAAAAACTCTGCTTTTCTCTCTCACCTGGCTTCACATCAGGAAATGCACAGAAATCACAGATAATGACCTTTTTTCTAAAAATGTGTCTCTTTCCTTTGAACCTCTCTAGATTCTGTTCTTTTGTTTGACTTCTTTTTTTTCAGTTTCTTGAATTTATTTTTACAATTCTCATAGACGTACTACTAGTAAAGAAATATACTGTATTGTGAGCTATCAAAATAAATAAAATAGTTATTTACAGAACATATGAACAGTATATCAACACTAAAACAGTTTGATTTAATAAGAATAGGCTACTGTATGTCTGTCATGCTTTCATCTAATTAAATGAAGCCATGAATGAGGTTGTACAGAGCTTAAACACGTCCTCCAGTGTCCTTTTAACTTTGACTGCTCGTCACAAGTGCTGCTGGTTTTAATCCACACCTTCATTCTCCATTTTTTTTCTTGTTTTTTTTCTTTTAAACCTTTATACAAATAAAAACAAAATCCAAAGCCACATTCTGGAAGAGGAACATTTCACACCGATCCTTCATGACAGAAACCGAGATTAAAAATGAAGATTAAGGATTGTGTGAATAAAAAGTGATTTAGATCTTGAGTTTGCTACAAGCACATTGGGTGCGGCTGACTTTTTGTGAGTGGGGGCGGGGTTAGGAGTTGAGATGTCTTCCACTTGCAGTCATGAAAGTAAAAAGCAGCAATAAAATGCACCATTGTTGTCTTAATAGCTGTCTGTGGAGAATGTAAACCGTAATACTGCAACCTCACGGAGACGCTGCCGACTTGAAATTCTGCTAACACACTTTGCAGGAAAGACTTGGTTCTGATTTTCCAGTTCTAAATCGTTCCACAGTCCAGTTCACACATTTTAAAGCTCTACATCTACAATAGTTTCATTCCACAAAACTCTTAGTACATGTCGACAAAAAATATTCTCTATGAAAAAAAGGGCGATGCATATAAAAATGTACTGAATAAAGAATGAGTAAATAAGGTTCAATAAAACATGAACATTGGTTGACGTTCTCATATTGCCGCGCGTGGAGCCGTTTCACCGTGAGGAAGTTTCCATGTTTAGCCCGGATCATCACTGAAAGGCAAACCGTCTTTGCTCTTTCTTGCTCCTTGAGCTCAGATGAGAGAACGTGAAATAGAAATCAAAGTCTTCCACCTCAATCCGCAGTCTCCCTCTTCTTCCTGGTCCCTTTTTATCTGAGTTCATCCACCCCTCCATCAATCTCTCCCCCAGGTTTGGAAAGATGGATTAGGGGATTTAAAAATTCAATCTATTTTGTTTTTTTCCCATCCACGTAGTTCACAGGATCAGCTGTGAGGATCTCTCCTCTTCCTCCTCCTCCATGCAGAGGGAAGAGCTGGATGAGGATTCTTTCTCCTCCTCCTCCCTCTCAACCCTCTCTCTCGAGAAGGGCGAGTTGGGGGCTGAGCTGATGGAGACGTCGTTAGATGGGGGGCTTGGGTCCTGGGAGGGGTCGGGGTTCAGAGAGGGAGGAGCCGTGGGCAAGCCAGGGAGGCGAGTGGGAGGCTCCGCCCGGTGCGTGTTGGTCATCATATCTGGATTCACAGTCTGGATCATCTGCAAATGCGTTGAGTTCACATCCGGGTGGCGTCCTCGTCTGAGAACCTGCCCCTCCTTATCAAGAGGGGTGGCCTGGAAGAAGAAAACACAGGAGAAGTTTACGATCAGGTCCTCAAGCAGCACAGCGGTTAATCCAGGAGGACCAGAGAGATTCACTCCCAATTCAGAGTTACAACCTTGACATATTTAATAATTAGACACAGAAACGTCGAAGCCAAAAGCAAATATGCCTCAAAATGACCGGCTGCAGTAAAAGATTCATGTCCGATGTAAACAAATGACATTTTCCTGGATAAAAATAAAAACGAAACACACTTTAGAAAGTTTTGTTCTGTTGATTCATGTAGTTCCTTGCTGTTGCATGTTCTAATTTTTTTTTCTTCTACCTCTAGTTTCAATTAGTAATTTACTGCTTGATTGTGCAGGTGGAATTTTCAGCCCCACACGTCTAATGAAGAATCTGGTTCCAGAAATACAACATGGCGCCTTTAATTGGGATATTATGGCTTCATTTTTGGACAATAGCAATAGATGTACGTCTTTATATATGTCCACGGTGTTCAGGTAGACAATCAAAAACATTTAATGAAGGGATTTAAATAAAACTGTTGTATCTTTAATTTTTTTTAATTTAATGATTAAATAAAGGTTTATTCCTGCTAATCATGAATCTCAAGGTCCTCCAGATAGAATCACCCAACACAAACTGGACAATTCAAGCTATAGACATACACACACAGCGAGTAAAATAAATAAAAGTGCAACATCACGCGATTCAAAAGACACAAGCCAGACACAGCCAACTGTTGAGTTGCAGAATGGCAACAACAGTTTTTGACTTTCTTAGAAGGTGAAATAGTAACTCACTCGATGTTATACACACAGTTTCAGGAGACACTGATAAAACAGGCACACAATACGGGACAAGGCTCGGTTAGAAGAGCACAACAGGGCAAGTGAATTCAGTGTTTGCAACAAAGGAGGGATGCAAGGGAAGAAGCAAAAAGCTGAGCACAAAAAAAAACAAAACAAAATGATGCTGTTACAAAAGCACAGAAGCAGCAGCCAGCTGGGTTGCACTCAGGAATAGAAGTGGGAAGCAATGGAAGGGGACAAATATAAAAAAACAACTCTATTTTTCAACCCTCACAAGTCTCCATGGAAACCTGGCGTACCTTATCCAGTACATGGCCGGGTGCTGGTAGAAATCCAACGACCCAGATCTCTGCATAGAAAAGCTGTCATCCAGCTGAACACAAAGAGAAACCAGACCCATCAATCTTAAACACCAACTCATGTACAAGACTGGAGAAAAGAACACTAAAACACTCTGTGGAAACCAATGAAAACATCTGTGATATACTGTATATGAAACATTCATCACACCAGCTGATTCATGGAAACTGTAGTTCTTTAGTAGCAACTTACAGAAATGACCGACACGCCTGCAGTGGTGTCGGTGACTTTCAGTCCGGTGTTGAAGTGTTTCTTTATCTTCCCTGCTACTGACAGCTGGTGCTCATTCTCACATAGACCTTCGTTCTGCAACAAGCAAAGAAGAAGAAGAAGTCAGTGTTTCTGGAGAAAAAAAGAATAACACAGCTAAACAGAAGAACTCAGAAAGTCTTTACTTACAGTGACCCAAGGGTGCTCCAACACCTGGAGAGCAGTGTACCTCTGATCCACCTCTACCTCCAGCATGGATCGGATCAGGTCCTGGGGCAACAAACAGGAAGGGTTGTAGATTCTCTTATACAGTTAAAAAGCAAAGTTCACACACAGGTGAACTAAGAGGATACTTACCTTGGCGGCCTCTGACACGTTGTCCCAGTATGGCAGAGGAAACTCTAGTTGTCCCATTAGAATCTGATCAAAAAGTGCTTCTTGGTCATCACTACTCCTGCAAACATTTACAAAAAATAGATAAAATCAAACTGTGCTCAGCTTTAAGATGCACTGCAAAGTCCAGTGGGAGATACAGTGACACCTGGTGGCCACAATGTGCAATTGCAACTAAATGAAGCCACAGACTTCTGTGGATGCATGTTGGTATTTCTGGGTATTGTTATGGCCTCTGAGTCCTAGCAGGATAGTTTATTAGTATGTACACTCGTTTTTCTGCTCTCTTTCTTTTTCTCTTTCTTTCCCTGTCTTTGTTTTTGTCACTTTTTTTTTCTCCATAGGGCACAGTTTCCACCTTGATGGGCTTATGAGTGACAGCTGGTGGGGATCAGCTGATTGGGGCCAGCTGAGTTGGGCAGCTGGCGACATTAAAAATCCGTGGACCAGTGGCACAAGGAGGCGAACAATCGATCGGATTGCAGATTCGAGCCAGATTGAAGATCCGACCTTTCTTTTTTCCTGATGGCAAACTGAAGAAGTTGATTGAGCTAGAGATTATAAAAAAAACCCGCTTGTTGATTTTACACTTGCCTCCTAAGTTCATTTTAGTTTAGATTTCTGGACCTCTATACTCCTACTTTATTTAATCTTCTAGTTTTTTTTTTCTTGTTACAACCCAAACGAGCCTGGGTCGTAACACATATAAACTCTCTGTTCAACAATATATAATAATTGCAATAATTGTTATTTTTTTCCACTTAAACTACTTTGAAAAATAGATTTTAAAATTAGCATTTGGGCCTATAGATTTTATTCATTAGAATGTCAAAGCAGAAACGTGACAAGTCAGCCGTTAACTTACCCTCGAAAAGGCGGGAAACCACACAGCAGGATGTAGGTGATGACTCCAGCTGCCCAGATGTCCACCTTAAGGCCATACCTGCATATAGATAAACAATCAGTCTTGTAAATTAGTCCTGAAACCGAATCAGGAGAGTTAAAGCCTTCTGCAGTGATTTGTCAGCACAACCACAGCCCTGCAGCGTACCCTGTTTCTGCTATGATTTCAGGTGCTACATATGTTGGGGTCCCACAGACAGTGTAAAGAGGTCCATCCACCACAGTCGCCAAACCAAAGTCTCCCAGCTTCAAGCTTTTGCTGCCATCTGAATGCTCATACACCTAAATAAAAAGAAAATACAGACCAAAATACATCCAATTTATTGGTAGTAAAGTCAGACCCTCAAACATATTGTTAATATAATTGGTTTGCACTAAAAAAAACCTTTTTCTGTTTGTTTTTTCCAGTATACAGTGGTGAAGCCAGGAAATTTGGAACTGTTAATGTTTTGGGGTGGCCAACATGTTACAGAAAAAATGCAGTTTATAAAGCACCTCAAACTAAAAAATTCAACATTTTGACATTGGCAGCAGTTGCAAAGATCTGTTATTATTCCAAGTATTTTAACTTATTAGTGTAGGTAAAGTAACAACGAGGCACTACAAAAATATATAAAATACAAAAAATATACATGTTTCTGGGGTGGCCAGTAGAATTCAGCCCCCCAGTTAGCTCCGCCCCTGCCAGTATATGACCATAATGTATCAGCACTTCAAAAATAAAAGCATAAAAGAATTTAATACAGACAGAAGATGTTGTGTTAGGTGTGTAAATTTGACCTGAGCATCACTCGGTACATGAAGAGGTAACAGAAGAACAGCAGAGATTAAAGCAGAGGAGAGAAGGCACAAATGAAGGAGTGTGCAGGAGGTGTGAAGGCAGCATAGATGAGTCATTACTGTCTGAGAGCCAGCAGTCAGTGATATTACCTCATCATTCATTCAGAAAGGCGTCAGGAAACAGGGCAAGATGTGTGTGTGTGTGGAGGGGGGGTTACACTGCGGTAAGTTAAATAAGCTTGTGGTCAGACTCACCAGCAGGTTTTCTGGTTTGATGTCTCTGTGAACGATGTTGAGGCTGTGGAGGTATTTGATGGCGTTGGCCAGATTGTAGAGCATGCCACTGGCGTCTCGCTCCGTGTATCTGTTGGCAGAGGTGATGGCATCAAACAGATCTCCCCCCTGTGAAGCAGTCATGAAAAAGATTTGAGTGATTTGGATCGTAATGTTACAAGAAATGAGAAAACAGAGACAGACTAAAATATTTCTGAGTTTTTTGAGCCCAGCAGGATGAAGCCACCGTGTCATCATTTCTCCCTTCCCGTTAGAATCCTCTCCTCCCTGCGTCTTTAATAATTCCCTTCTTATTGGCATTATTTCTTTTTCTAAAAGTTTTCTCTTTGTCTTTCACACTTCATCCTATTTCTCACTATTTTTTTTTCTCTGAGTGGAAAAAAAAAAACAGAGCAGGAGATTAAAATAGGACAGATTTTCCCAGCACAGAATCCGTTTCTGTGATTTCCACAGAGATAACAGTTTAAATATCAGATGCCACAGTTCAGCAAATCACAGTTCAACATATTTATTGATTCCTATAAATACAGGGGCTTTTCAAGATCTCAGAATTTTAATTAAAATGAACATAAATGATGTATTTGTAAATTTATCACTAAAGTAACACTAGCTATTGGGCACCCTGTGAAGTTGACACAATGGGATAGAAAAAGAATAATTAACAATCATACAAATGCTATTTAAAAAAAAAAAATACACAGAGAAAGATTAAATATTACATGTTCATATTGGTGGAAATTATAAAAACCATAAGTGTTACAGCTAGCTAGCTTTACCTTAAATTTCCATGATAGAAAAATCAAAGCATTCTTTATTATTTCCAGCTGCATAAAAGTTGATAAAATAGAATTCAGAACGTCTATAAGACTTTTTAAGATAAGTGATGTTTTAAGATATCCCATGTGAAATCCCCTTTGGAACAGGTCAGCTGTAAATAGCTCACCTGTCTGATCTGAACTAATCTCTGTTTCTCTAAACTAGGGTCGTTCAAAGAGCTTTCTACAACAGGTAAGATGCTAACTCTTCATAGCCCTTCCACAGAGACTCGCTTCAAAAAGTCTAAACAACCATAAGTACTTAACTCAAAACAGAAACAGACAAAATAAATAGGGATGCATCAATATCAGGGCCAATTTCATTATAATGTACTAGTATCAGTATCGATTAGTTAACTGATACGTAAAATGTGGAAACTCTGCAATAATTTGACCGAAAATGTTTATTTTTCACTCGAAATTTTAGTGTTTCAGCCTTTTTTTATTAATATATATTTTTTTGTTGTAACAAGCAGAGAAAGAAATAAAACCTGTCTTCTAATTCGTTGCATTTTTTTTTTGTTTGGTAGAAGTATCTGCATTGGTACTCAGTATGGACATAGGCTACTCAGATCTGAGTATCGGTATCGTATCAGTTTGAAAAAAAGTAATATTGTTGAATCCCTGAAAATAATTTTAACAATTTATGAAGATAACATCCTTTTTTGCTCTGTTTTATACTATTTGTCTCCCTCGCCGTCTCTCTATAAATCTCTGTCATCCAGGCAGCGACTGTTTTCCGTCTCATTCATCCACAGCCTCTCTCGATCCTCCCAGTTTGGACGCAGTCACACGTATGCACATTTCTCTCACAGATTGGCTCTCATCTATATTCTGTAGTACTCCACGCCACAACACGAACAGATGGATCACATTCTTGGCTGCTGAATTATGCACAAACATCGCTTGACTCAGAAAGCAAAAGCGAGAGAGAGAATAAAGAATGTGAGCACGGACGCCTGGGGACACAGAGCGACTCTTTCGGTCTCATACTGAGAGACTTCGTCATTTGCTGCACCGGATGATTATTCCTCCTCTATCACTGTCATTGTTTCTTCTTTTCTCCTCTCTTTTCCGGGTTTTAGAGATAGTGATCATATGTAAGAGAACATGCGACTGCTGCAACACACCTTGACCAGTTCCATGACCAGGTAAAGCTCGTTGTAAGTGTCCACCTCTTCGATGAGTAAAACAATATTTGGATGTTTGACCCTTCGCAGAATGGCCACCTCGTTCTGGATCATGTGTTCCTTAAAAAAAAATTAAAGAAAAACAAATTTAACTTGCATCGCAGGAGCAGGTAATCTGTCCTCATGCGTCCCGAGCTTTAGTTTTGAATGTATTTTTAATTTCCCCTTGCTACTTGGAATTAGTAGGGCCTCTTAACAAGTCAAAAAGATAATACAAATTTATATTTAATAGAAATAAAAAAATTAAAAACTTACTTTGTCTTTTATTGAAAGTTAAAAATGCAAATAAAGAAAGTTAAAAGAAAGTGTCCTTGAATAAGCAGGACAGGACAACAGGCCCAATTATAACCACTGTGGTGCAGAAGAATCATGATCCTTATATGAGGATGCAGGGTCTTGAGAGGTTTTTTTTTAAAGACCCACTCCGATGACAATCATGTTTTTCATGTTGTTCATGTTCTTGTGGTATTTTTCTGATGCTAGACGACATTCAGTATCTTAAGAAAATTAAGCTCAAAATTGCACTTCTGAATATTTCTGCATTCAGATTGTTGTGAATCAGTAGAGGATGCAAAAATGCATCTAAAAAAGACTGGATTTGTGATGTAGAAAATCCACTGGGCGGGTCACAAGCTCCTGCTCCAAGCTAGCTGTAAGCTAGCGGTAGAGTTAGCATAAACAGAGAGATCTCAGCAACCTGCAGGGGTGGGAGGATTCTCTGCACCAACGGTTCCGCCAACAGCACAGAGGTGAATTGCTAATGAGATATTGCCACTATGCAGAAACTAATTCCTAGAAAACAGCCCAGGTTTTGTGATTTTGGGTAAAAATGCAATAATCATAATTTAAAGACCACTGAGATGTTTTAAAATAGCTCAAACGGAGAAGATTTAACTGGTGTTCACCAGGACTAAAAAGACTTGATATTAGCTTTGGTTAGCCTCCTTCTGTGGATGGTTGTTTACCTTGCCTCTACATTTGCCCTTGTTGATGATCTTCAGAGCGTACTCCCGTCCTGTGGAGAGCTCCACGCATTCCCGAACGACGGCAAAGTTCCCATCACCTAACATCCGCCCCACCTTGTAGCGGTCTGATATGCAGGGTGGCACAGCTGGAACCTCATCTGTGAGAATCTCTGCTGCAAGAAAAGAGATTTATATTTATATACACACACATATCTACTGTTTATAACTGCTGTAAATAACAATCCATCTGGCAGAAAATTAAATTTTGTACCAACTGGTAAATCAAAATGCAAATACATGAAACCGGCGTTTAATATTATTCATGAATTCATTTAGAACATTTTAACTGGTTTTCTGGGCTCGTCGATTAAAATCCGAGATGAAAATGTCCGATCGTATTACAGCTTTGAGCTGCTTTAATTTAAAACACATTAATCTTATTTCTTCAACTCAATATTTGCTTTTCCCTCAAGATGTTTCCAATTCACAACATACCAGCTTTTCAAGTTTTTACAAGCACATATTTTGTTTTACAGTGAGGTGAGGGGAAAAGCACAAAAGGAGGGGTGAGGTGCAGAGTACAGAATGTACAAATCAGTGGAAGATGGAAACAGAATAGAAAGATGCAACAAAGGTCATGAACATGAGTCAGACATGCTTGATATTTGCAGAATTAAAAAAAAAAAAGATCAAGAAATTGTTGCAGCTCAGATATTCCTCACCTTCGGGAACGACTCCATCACCGTCCTCCACTGGGCTGGAAACCTGAGTGGAAGACAGAGAGGTGGAAGAACCCTGTGATCCCTGCAAAGAAGGAGAGGGGAAGCAGAAAATCAGAGGACACTTATTTTTGTCTGCAGAGTCAACAATACATTTAAATGCACTTCCTCGTTTACAAAATTTGAAGAGATATTTATTAATGAATAGCATGATAAACCTTTGCATTAACTAATCTCCCCTAATGGAAACACAAAGGCACATTCCAGTAGCTGGAGTTCAGTTAAGTAAAAGTGAACAGCTGAGATGAGACGCCTGTATTTATCTAAGATAAAACCTCATTACTTCCTTCACCTTATAACCCTCTGCCTGGTTGTCATGGAAGCAGCGGGTATGTGGAACAGGGATCAGGTCAGGACTGTAAATGAGAATCTACCCGTCTTGTATTTTGTTTTTTTACTTCTGGCCATTTTAAGTCATTTTTACATAGTTTTACATACAGACTTAAGGTTTTGGGGATTTTTCCAGAACTCAAAGAAAACCACAATCTGGTGCTGCTGGGATATGCATGTTCATGTAATAGTTTGCATATTGGGCTTCACGCTTTGGACACTTTCATATTTGTCTAAAGGATCATTTTATGCTTTTTCATCTTCTTCCACGACTTGTGCCTACAATGTGCCACAAGGCTCTGTATAAGGACTCTTATAGTTTCTATTATATCTGCTTCACCTTTGGCACATTTTGAACACCTTTAATAACACTTGCTGTGACATGCAGTTATATCTATTTAAAACCTCAAGACATTTATAAGCTACAGATGTTATACAGGTGCTCTGATTCTATTAAAGATGGAAGGCTGAGAACTTTCTCCAACTTAATGGGAGAAAAGTGAATTCCTTGTTTTGCGTGTTGACTAGGGTTGCGATGATACACATAGCTCACGAGATGAGACAATATTTGACATTGCTTTTCAGAAAAATAAAACAACAAAATATATGTCAGTGGGTATATACCCAAAATGCTACCACACAAACAGCTTAAATGTGGTGGGGGCTTCCTCAATGACGATATTTCCTCCCTCCAACACCATGTTGCTGTGCTGGATCAGGTGCTACTGCCAAGTACACCTGGCTGCACCTCACTACTGCTGCATTACTGCCCCCCACAGGTCACACTGAGAATAGTTCACACACCTTTTACTGCCTTTTACTCAACTGTGACACTATAATCTCGTGCCCGCAAGATCTTGTCACACCCCTGGTGTTGGTAGATTTTTACCTAATAGTGTTGAAACTCTCAGTCCTTATACTTGATTGATTAATGCTTGTGTTAGGAATCTGTGTGTAACATTTGATTCAGCTTTTATATTTGATGCTCATCTTAAATCTCTGCTCCGCTCTTGTTTTATAACCTGAGAAATGTTGCTAAGTAAAGTTCCTTCTTCATGTCTTGATTACTGCTCCAACAAAACCTCCTTAGATTATCTACAGGTTGCTCTGAATGCTTCTGTGAGACTGCTTACCAAGTCCATCCAGTATTCACATATCATAAGTAAAATTTTACGTATTTGTTACTAAAAAGGCTGTAAAATTTCAAATCTGAAAGCTATTCACAGGAACCGTTCTGTCCTGTTCCCTCACTCGAGTAGCTGTGAGTGAATATACTCGTCTCTGCTGCTACTGCTGTGACCTGAGAAGCACCTAGCTGAATGTAGCTGTGAGTCAGACTACGTCTGATTTATGTAACACTGTTTTTGGTTGGGCACTTAGCCCGGAACAAGAAAACACACTTAATACTTGACGGGCCTCCCGTGTCTCCAAACCATCCTCATTCTGCTCTTTTATTCTTCCCTCCCGACTCATTTATCTATATGTGTGTTGTGCCCTAATCTCACATCCGACCCAATCTTCTCATCTCTGGCTTATTTTGAACTCTCTCTCTCTCTTGCTCGCTGTCTTCCAGCCACAGAGGAGAAACAAAATACTGTTGCTATGGAAACTGCTCACAGAGAGGAGAACAGCAGCTTATGAAACTTCCAGCGAGGAGACAGAAGCCTATATATGGTCATTTCCTGTCTGCAGGCTGGGAGGTGAGCTCAACCTTCCATGAAATATTTTTTGTCTGTCTTTCCTGTGCGAATAACCATGAGACAGAAGGAGTGACAGACAGATGGAGGGGGTGATGAAACAGAAAAGAACGTGTATGGCGTCTGGTCTGGTTGATGTTGACTATGACATTTGGCAGGAACAATCCAGTTTTCTTCATGTTGTAGAACATGGCACACATGACTCATTTGATTGAGTCACACCTCGAAAAACGCACCCCGACAAACCTTTTACATCACGGCAGAAGGCAGCACTCTTCAAACGTGCAGTGGGAACACTCAGCTGCTGAATACTGATCAGTGTAGAAATAAGAATGATCAAGAATGTCCATGGCTGACTTTACATGAAAAGCAAAATGCAATTAAAAAAAAAAGAAATTGCAAAAGCAGATGGGTTGCAGCAGAGATAATGATCTATTCTGACATGGGGGAAGAAAGTCTGCCAGCTGTAGAACTGAAGATTAAAAATGCAGCATGCATTTACATAACCGACTTAAGGATGTTTCCAGCTTTGTCCTCCCTCCTGCTGTCTGAATCTGATTATGAGACACATCCTGAAGGCTTCTTGCTCTCTGCCCCTTCAGGCTTGAAAGCTCTTTTTCAGTTGCATTTTCATGTCACTTCTAGTGTCAGACAATAACTTTAGAAGCAGGATTGTTTGTTTCAATGAAAATATGTAATAAGATTTAATAAAAACTGAGAAGTTTGTGTTGTCCCAGTTTGACTCTCTGGGTTTTGTAGACAAACAACATACGACAGATGATATTTCTGGACTTTGATTTTGTTGTCTAGACAGCCTAAAAGCTGCTTGATTCTTGTTGGTAAAGAATTAAACTTCATGGAGGGTTTTCATTTCTGCTCATGCAAGCTGGAAACAATTTAATCACAGTTCTTGATGTCTGAAATCTCAGTGAATCATGTCTTGATTAAATTCTACGATAAAATTTAATATTTGACTTAGGCTGCCCTTCTAAAAACAGGAAATGTGGGACAGAAGTCTATTTTAATAAGAATCTATCAAATAGACCTTGAATAAAAATGACTTTTTTTTATTTTTAATGCCTAAAACTAACCAGGTGGGGGGGGGAATCATTCTAAAGTCTTCATAATTTTAAAGAAAAATACATTTTAGCAATATTTCTTTTTATGGTAGATTCATAATATGGAACAAGCCTGTAATGCGTAGTTGCAGAGTTTGTATCTTAGTCTTCACAATATAAAAGTTTAAGAAGATAGTCGTCACTTTCCTACTTATCTCATTCATGATTAAACATAAGGAAACATGAGGAGTTATGAGAAGAAAGACCACAGAATGAAAATAAAACAAGAATGAATTTAATGACGTCAACAAATGGAAATGAATACATTTAGCAAAGAAAAACACAAACATGAACAAAATGAGCCAAAATGAGCCAAAATGAGCTAGCAGCTCCACATGACAATGATCACATTATGTAAATGTACAGTTCCAGGTTTTTAATGGAATTTGCTCCAGAAAATGTTGTCAAGTAATGCCAATATTATAAACACCTAAAAAAAGAGAGAACTTTGGATACACTGAGGACATCATATACATTTCATTCATTTTTTTTACAAACTTAATACAAATATCTACAATGACAAAAGATAGAAATCACAACTTCTACTGTTTCCTTATGTGGTGTAGTTGGAAATTTTGTTTTGTTTCTTTTTTTTTTTTTTTTTTTGGCAATCTTAAAAACAAACCTACTAACATCAACACAATATGAAATGATAAATTGAATACAGACAAAAAACAAACAAAAATAAAAACAACAACAATGAGACAATTTTATAATTATGCATAATTTTGTCTTTAGCTCACATTCTCACACATAAATTAACAATGAATAACCCTAATGCAAAAAAAAAAAAAAACAATAAAAATGAGAGATGGAGCATGCAATTCAATGGATTTTGGATGTGAATGAGTAAAACGTGAAAGAGGGGTGTCATTGATCTAACGGGTAATAAGCACAAACCTTTATTCTGTGCGTATCATTTCTACAAAGATTCATTCCTCTGCTCCTGTTTTTCACAGAGATGGGCCCTCGTCAGCTTATTGCAGTATATATATGTGACTCAGACTGCAAAGTTTTAGGAAACTGGGTTGCTCTTTGTGAGGTAAATGGCCTTGAAAGGACTATAAGAAGTGCAAAATGGAAAGAGAGGGGAGGATGGATGACTTTGTGAATGCAAAGTACTGTTTCAGGCTTATGCTGCCAGTTCATGAAAAATGGGTCACAGTGTGCACAGAATGTGCAATACTGACAGCATGTGCATCTTCCTCTTGTCTGTCACCCCTGCACAAATTTATGCACAAAAGTGTTTTGGGTTTGTTTTTTGTTTTTTTTTGCCTGCTTGAATGTGTAAAAAATGTTTCCCTGCACAGTTTCTTTAAAATGTGTGTGCCTGTTTCTGTGACTACAACCATGCATACTTAAAAAGAAAGGAAAAAAGTCACAATGTCTGCTTATTCTGCTCCAGGAAATAGGTTGTGACGGTCTGAGTGGTGCGAGCAACCTACTTCAGGCAGCACCGTGACTGTAAGTATTTAAATCCAGAGTCCACTGTCAACTGTTTAAATGCAACACCCACAGAAGGTCACTGAGTCTGCATGGCTGCCTGTGAAATATTTTATCCTACCAGTGTCAGATCTATCGGTATTTTGCAAAGACCTCAGCGGTTTGATATCCATTTATTTTGAATTTTTAGACTTAACTCTCAGAAAGAAAAAAAAAGACTGTTAATGTAGGTAGAACTCTTATTATTTTGAGCACAGTGGTTCCTCAAGGATGTGTACTCAGTCCTTTGCTCTCCACTCAGCTGACACATAACTGTAATGCTAAACTCAGTACAAACCAGCTCATTAAATTTGTTGATGCCAACTGATGCCAGTTATAGAACTCAGCAATGACAATGAAAGATCTTACAAGTCTAAGCGAGAACAGTTACTGAGCTGGTGAGGAGACAACAATCTATCCCTTAACAAAACTAAACTAAACTCTCAACATCCTACACCTGGCCAAGGAAGCCCAACAGAGGATGCACTTTCTTAGGAGACTAAAGCAAGAAGTCCCTCTATCATTTTCACCATCCTAACCAGCTGCATCACTTCCTGATATGGCAAACACAGTGTTAATTAACTTGATAACCCCACAATGTGATGTGAAAAAGAGTTATTTGGGTGTGGCTCCCTTCTTTGGAGTAAATAATTTTTAAAGAGAGATAGGGGGGAAAAAAGCACTCAGTTTTTTCCATAAGCTATCACCTGTTATCTGGAATAGGATACCATTCAGTGATATAAAAAAACTGGTATGTGCAACAGCTTAAACTCCTGCAGCAGTATACTATTTTATCTATATATCACATTTCCAGATATTAAAATTCAGGCTAAAAGAAACAAATGGATCTTTTTAGCATTATGATGTTGTTAGATTGAGTTTTGTTCTTTACATGAGAGAAATTACCCACTTGCTAATAAATAAGGATTATTGTGTGTTTACATTCTAATATTATATATAATTATAATTATATATATAATATCTATATTTATTCCTGCACATTTTGGACAGAGTTGCTTCATAAGGACAGAGGACCTCTACCTAATGTATCAGAATTTGCACCTACTTTTAAAAAATGAGCTTAGAATTCATCTACAAAGGAAATGAAGAATTCAATTTCACAGTTTCAAATAATACACTTTCATATGGTGAAGTGAGAGGAGGGAGGTGGGGGTGCTTATAAGTGAGTGAGAACAACTGGGAGAGAAACTGTCACAGTGGGAGATGGAATTGCTGCCAGGGTAGATAGATAGAAGAGCAAGAAGTGGAGGAGAGAATTACATCGTAATATTGCTGAAGAATGTGTGAAGCTGCAGAGTGGAGAGAAGAGGAGGGAGAGATAATGGGATGAGAGGCTTCAACTCCTCCTTCCAGTTGAGCTATTGCAAGCATCGTGCAGAGGGGTCATTGAGTGCAAAGCCCCAGAATAATCCCTCCTTAAGAAATATACCCTCAACTTGGGGTGTGCCGAGGTAGAATTTCACTAATTTAAACAAGATGATGAGAAAAGTGAAAAAACACAACAAGTGCGGTTGAATTTAAAAAGCAAACTGGGAACTTATATCAGTTTTCTCATTAGATGCGGTTAGACCACCATCCCTTCTCAAACCAGCTCATGTCTCCTGAGTAATTCACTGACAGTTAATATTGATAAAAACCACAAACACACAAATACATATGGCAGATGATTAAAAGTCATCATACCATTGTTTGACTCAGTGAGACATCTCGTGAAGGTTGTATTGGTCTACTTTAATGCCCACACACACACGTTTCTCACAGTGTCCCACTAAAACAGAGGAATGTTGTCTGTGAGGATGGAACAGGACGGCTGTGGTTGTCTATATTAAGCGAGGACTCCCTGTTTATGCATTGGGAAAGTAGAAATGTGCACACGTGCCAACCTGTTTCCTCTGAGCTCAGAAATTTATGGTGACCCAGTTCCAGGCAAATGTGGAAGCTCTGCTGTACCCTATTCAGTTCTCCGAAGCTGCAACCTAAATCTGATCTGTTCCTGCTGCCTTGACTGACCTTCATATCGCATCAATACGGCTATACCGCTGATGGATTCCCAGGCCTACAGCTCAGACTCTTCACCATGCATTAATGGTTCGTCCAATGTAGCAGAAGATCACAGTTAACTACGCTTCTCTTTAGCTTAATTTAGCGTACACGGTCAGTAAAATGAGACATATCTGTTGCTGCCTTCATCTTATGTTAAGAAGAGATGGGTTTACAGCCATTTTGGTCACGTCTTCAAAATAATGTTTTGTGCAATCTCACAATGATCTTGCATGATGTGCTAGCACACACAGGCTACTAGCCTAGCTTTATCTGTAAAACCGCCAGAGTCTGCTAAGATTGATATTGTGGCAACCATCTTGAATTGCATTGACTCCAAATGTTAATCGATTGTAGATGGACATCCAGTGATTACTGTCTGAGATTTTCATTGAGATTTCTTCAGTGGTTCCAGAGATACTTTGCTAACACCACAGACAGATGAAAACACACTCAGACAAAAGCTGCGTTTTGGCTCCGGAAGATCATACAGGCATTATCAACGTCAACCATGCACTACGTTTCACTCAGACTGCTTGTGGAAAACAAACAAACAAACAAAAAAAGAAATATGTTGGCCTTCACACAAGCTTCTGTTACACGCCACCGTCTGTGTCTGTGTGTGTGTGTGTGTGTGTGTGTGTGTGTTTGCAGGAAGGGAAGTAAGTTTGTAAAGGGGTTGAAGAAACAAAATCAGCAGCTGCCTTTCATTTTCTGCAGAAAATAAGAGTCTGATTAGGATTGATGCTGAAACGAAAAAGGTCACCATCATCCCTGCCGAGCACTGGATGAAGAAAATCTTGGCTCTCTTTAATCCCACACACCCATCCAGACGCACAACATTCGAATGTGTCTATTCGCAGGTGTGTGTAAAGTAGGATTCATGGTTTTCCATTTGAGTTGCATGCTCGCGCTCTTTCTCTTTGGGGTCATCTGACAGCTAATTTTTTTTTTGTTTAAGTGTACAATTACAAAATCAGTCTCATGTTTAGATTATGCATCGCACAAATTGCTGACTCACACTTTGAGAGATCGTTATAAAACAAATGCTAAGATTGTTCCATGCAGAGATAAGACCTGTACACAGAAACCTCCCAAAGGAACAAAAGGGTCAGCAGATGTGGAAATGTCATCTAATAACATGGATCCTGACATAAGCCTTTCCTTCTTGGAATCCCAGAGCAGTGCTGAATGAGGTCAAAGGTTGACTCCACCCCCCCTGTTCTAAAGATGTTGGGATGTTTCTTAGTGACTCTAAGATGTAGTCGGCCTAAGCTCAGTCATGGCTTTGTCCTTTTCCTGAGAACATAGAAGGAACGAGTCACAGATTCAGCGTCACTAACGTCTACGCTCTGATTGTGTGTCTGTGTGCGTGTCTTGCAATGTGTTCTGATCTTACCCGGCGTCGGCTGAGGCTGCCCGGGCTGGTCGGGGAGGGGCTGGGAGATTTTCCCGAATGAGGAGTGGACAGCTGACTGGCCGGCATCCCGTTCACTGGAGGGATGAAAAAGATGAAGCAGATTGGAAGATGAGAGGAGCGTAAGACTGAAAGAGAAACACTCAACTGTCGTTTAAAAATGGTCTTGAATTGTATTTTTTTTTTCATAACAGTTGTATCAGAGTCTAGCAGCGGCCCACACTTCCGCCCTTCAGCATCTCCATTTCCATGAATGTGGCTGGGTGGGAAGAGGAGGAAAAGAGGGGGGAGTGAGGGAGGAAGGAGCACTAAAATCCACTCTATGTATTATTTTTGTTTGTTTTGGTATTTCACTTCCATAGTATAACCCTGTTCCTGAAACTCTCCAGACACACTATGTTCAAACAGTTAGATGCCTGGATGAGCAAAAACCCAGCGGGCGGTCCTAATTTTGGACCACCGATTCAGTGCACTTGTGACCTCAGCACAGTCCCCTTTCCATCACACATGAAAACCCAGCAGCATAATCTCATTAAACAAGAACATCCCATTAATCAGCCTTTCACTGGAATCCTGAGTGTGGTCAAACAAGCCTGATGGCATCATTAACTTATGCAAATTACAGCCTCCTCTTTTATTATAAGGAAAAAGGGAAACTAACTCCCTTCCCCTTCCTGCTCAAATCTATTGTTGCATGTAAAGGCGTTTTAATTAATACATGTGTTTATTTATTTGGAGCGTCTATCCGTCTTAATGCAGCAGATAAGTAAAAGCACATTTACTGCCAGATCCCCGGCGTTTAATCTTTAATACTTTTCTTTCCCTTCCATCTCTAAGCTTTAGTTTGGATTATGGCTTTGGGGGATTTTTTTTTTTAGCTGCGGTGTCCACATAAATACATCTTCAGAAGCTTGATGCAGCTGCAGAGTTAAACCTGATTCCCCGCTGAGATCAAATACAGTTCTAATTTATTCGAGACAAAAAAAGGCGGCGGGGGGGGGGGGGGTGTTAAACACACACAAACAGCAGCGATGAATACCTTCGCATCGTATTCAGACTTTTTAAGGCGTGTCGCAAATAAAGTTTAATGAATAAATATATACATATACATATAATTGTGTTTTGGTTTTTCTTGGCCGATCCATGGCACCTTCATTGATGAAAATCATCCGCGTTACGCGCACAGAGAGACACTCCTCCTAATTACACAACAATAAAGCTTTAGCGTTTTTCACCAACTCTTCAACACCGAATCAAAACACCGCCTTTCGGTAAAAGTCCCTGTTTGTCAAGGTCATATATCCATGTTGAGCAGAGCATCGCCTTAATCCACATTTCTAAGGAAGTTTAGAGCAAAATTCGGAAGAAAAACATTGGAAATAGGGGTTTAAAGCTGCCGGTACGAGTCCCTACCTTCCACTTCAAGCATGATGAAAAGCACAGTGTTAATCCAAAGCGGTGAAAGAGGAGATGAGCAGCACCTTTTGGACGCCTTCCCTCCGAGTTCGGTAGTAAAGTGATGTGAATGAGACGGAGCCGAGGCTGTACTACACGGAGAGGCGGAGAGGCTGCTTGCGCAAACTCTGACGCGCACAGAGACATGGAAGCAGGAGGGACGGCTGTAAAAACAGCATCTAGAATTTTAATCTTTTTTGGCGGTGCACACTTTACTTCTCTGCCAAGGAAAAAAAAAGGCGTAGAGAGATGTGATCTGAATGTGAAGTGAAGAGTGTTTGGATTAGATTGTTTGTGAGAGGATGCACAAAGGCCCAATTTTAAGCCTTTAGGCACCAGTGTTTCCTGATGAAATTCATATTTTTGGGCAACATGTTTTCATAAAGCTGTAACTTATAATAGTGAGAGATAAAAGGGTATAAATGAGATAAACAATGAATTTGACCCCAAAGTTATGAAAATCAAACAATCTCATTTGTATATGGGGATGTTACTGGTGATGTCATGGTATCATAACACCAATTTTCACAAGAAAAAACAAAAATATTACCATGTGATTTGCACCCCCCACCCCCACCTCTCTGCTAGCTGCTACTGAAACTTCAGGTTTATTTTTGCTTTTCCTCCCACTGCAGCCCATCAACAGGATCAAATCATCTAGTTTGAAACTTCCACTCCAGCGTTTGCAGTAATTTTAATAAATAATCATTTGTTGGACAGCTCCTCTCATTTTCAGTGTTTTGACCAATAAGTTTATCAAAAGTTCTTGTTCACCATCTAGTATCTTAAATGGTAAATGTCCTGTATTTGTATAGCACTTTTCTAGTCATTCAGACAACTCAAAGCGCTTTCACACTACAAGGTTTTGCATTCACCCATTCACAAAACCCGATATGTAAGCCGGGGGGAGAGGGTAGGGGCTAACACTCACACAACCCGATACGCAAATCGGGAGGCAACATGGGGTTCAGTGTCTTGCCTAAGGACACTTGTGGCGGTGGAAGCCGGGATTGATCCACCAACCTTCAAGTTGGAGGACAACTGCTTGAACCACTGAGCCACAGCCACCCCCAATCTTGCAGGCCTCAAGCAGCTGCCTGTTGACACACAGCGCCTCCGAGGATGCAGATGGAAACAAGATGCTGAACAGCTGAGGTGAAATCACGGTCCGGTTGTTCACTCTGCTTTAGATGAGATCCATCAATAATAGTTTGAAGCTTCGTTCATGTCAGAAAGAGAGCAGGAACTGAACTCTTAAGTATTTTGTTCCTGAGTGACTCTAATATTGGTTTTCTGATTTAATCAACACTGACACAAGAAGAAAACTGCTTTGGAACAAGTTGGCGATTTCCAAAGATGCCCAAAGAAAAATAATGATGATAAAATAACATAATGACAAACGGGACTGAGGAAATAAAAATAGTATAATTGTATGATTTGGCCTGAAAAGACTCCTGATGAATTAGAGCAGAAACTGTGAGCCAGGCCTTGTGTAAATGGTCAAAAATTGCTACAACCACATGCAATTATTTCGGGAAAGGCTGCAAACAAAACGATTACTGTTGCATGATGTTTGCATCATGCATGTTCTGTAACCTCATTCAGGCTATTTCCAATCATAGAAACACGTCTAACACTAAGAATCTCTTGTTTTTATGTTCTTGTGGAGTTTTATGTGAATCTTAAACAGTAACAACACATTTTATTAATTTTTTTTTACATAAAAGCACATTTCATCATCTTTTTATTTTAAAGGTAAAAAAATTAAGAATTACCTGATTTAAAAGATAAAATGAGGGGAGAAAGGATGCAGTGCACAAGTTTAATGAAGTTTTTCAGATTGATTCAGTGTTTTCTTCTATTTTTTCCCCCTAACTTTTGGTTTACAGATTTAATTTGACTTTTACAGTCTTTTTAAAATCTTAATAATGCACTGTGTAAGAACATCAAGGTATGTCTGTGGCACATATCTCATGTGTATAATGTGTCTAACAATGTCTATCTTTACACGTCTGTCTATAAGTAAGTAAGAACTGGAGCAAAATTCCTTGTGTGTTTATTATATGTAAATTATTATATATAATAAACACACAAATAAACCTGTTTCTGATCCTATAGTGTCACAAAAAACACATGAACTGTGTGATACATAGAATAACTACAATTATTTTAGTTTCAAAAAACCTAGATAACGACACTAGACATGGTAAAGCACATGGTTTGCATCTGTCTCCGTGTGTATTCAGAATGGTGACCTCTTGGATTTAAAATTTTAAAATTCTAAGCAAAAAAAGAAGAAAAGCATGATCTAATACAGTGAGGAATATATTCAAAAAATGCATTCAGTTAAAAATGGGCTTTTAGCAGCCTGAAGGGTAGTCTCCTATTTTTGGTGTAATTAAAACTCTTTCACATTCTAGAGACAATTATGTGTCAGATAAAGAAACACTTTCATAAATGAGACGGTGCAGGCTGCTCCCTAAATCAGTGCACGTCGCAGCCTCAGTGCTAATCTGCAAAATAAATAACAGCTCAGGGTGACGGGATCATCCTCACAAAACTTTAACAGAAATTTTGTTATTAAACCGGCAGAAATGAAGATTAAAGAAGGAAAAGCTGATAATTACAAACAGATTGTATATAAAATGATAACAAAATGTAATGATTTAGGTTTCTTATGTTTCGTTTGCAGGGATTATTATCGTTTCTCCATTGTTTTTCAGTAAATGTCTATTTTCATTGTTTTCTTCAAGCTTGTTCTCAGTTTCTCTGGTAAAACATTCTTATAAACAGACACCAGGTTTGCATGTTACAGCCACGCCTGTGTCTTAGGAAATGAAGTTGTTAAAGCACATGTTTATGGGTGAGTTAGGGATTTTGAATCATCTCCATTTTATATGCTTACACTTAAAATGTCTCACGCTGTGTGAAGAGCTACAAGGCATTTATATCCTGCACATTTCACTCCAAATAAGACTATAACTTACATAATCAATCTAAAGATGTGTTTAGGAAGACATGAAACTGTGCTTGAGTCTGAATAAATTTACTCTGATTATGAGTTGAGCGAAACACAGAGCCACTTTCTGAAAGACAGTGAAACAATCTGCTTTATTTTTGCAGCTGGAAGAGTCTTTAAAGCAGTACTTCAAACCGGTGTTCTGGTGAAATATGCTACCTGCTGAGATGTGCTACCGATTCTTTCTGCACATGTGCTGTTCTACAGTCTTGACTTCAATAAACAGATTTATCGTTTATTTTTGTTTCTATATTTTTCCACAAATACATTTTACCTATTAAATAAATTCTCCCAGGACAGAAACACTAAATATGATGTTATTTTTACTTTCTTTGCATTGTCAGAGCAACAGGCAAATGTTTGGACACACCCAGAGGACTCAACAATGGCTGCCAAGGACCCAGAGAGCTTTAATATAGAAAATATCAGGGAGGGATCATAAAAACATGTTTAAATATTTAACAAGGCCCACTCGCCATAAACAAGAATACTGTATAGACTTCTAACGACATCTCATTATGAAATAAGTTGTTAATTTGTACTATGGCAGCTTTTTTCATCAGGGCAGCATAAATCACCAGAACACCACTTACGGCGGCGACCCGAATTACGGAGGTTATTTAGTCTATTGTAAAGCCATCGGAGGGTCCAGAGTGTCTGATATGAAGCTGAACATGTTTTTCGGTGAGTATCCACTTAGACAAGTTTCAAAACAGTAGCTTAAAGTTTTAAAAGTTATTTTGTACTGCTTTAAGACTTTATTTGAATTGATTTTCATTAAGGTTGTTTTCATTTTTACCTGATGTGAATTGAATTTGTTGGTTTCTATGATATTTGCTGTTGTTTTCAGCCACACACTGTGTTTTAAACACCCTTGCTAGAGGCTAACTCGGGTTTCATCATATAGTGAACAATCCATGTCTGTGTAAAAAACAAGAAATGTACTACTACTACTACTACTGTCATTTAGCAGACGCTTTTATCCAAAGCGACTTACATTGAGAGAACATACAAGCAACAAATCAAAGAGAAGGAAACAATATAAGGAGGCGGACTGTTTGGAGTCCAGTTTAATTCCGACGCTGATACATCAAGTGTATCAATTTTTTTTTTTTGTAGAGATAAACTCCCAAATTGCTATCATAAATCATAAATCAATTCCACATTAAGACTACAAGTGTTCTTTAAAGAGGTGAGTCTTAAGTCTGCTCTTAAAAGTAGGTGCCGACTCTGAGGATCGGACCGAGTTTGGTAGGTCATTCCACCATCGGGGGATAACAGAGGAGAAGAGTTTGGAACATGATCTCATGCCACGTTGTGGTGGAAGCGCTAGGCGTCTTTCAGCGGCTGAGCGTAGCTGACGCGTGGGAATGTAGGTTTGGATGAAGGAGTGAAGGTAAGTAGGAGCTGTGTGTGTTAGAGTCTGGTAAGCCAGAAGCAGAGCTTTGTATTTGATGCGTGCTGCAACTGGAAGCCAGTGCAGAGAAATGAGCAGCGGAGTGACATGAGCCCTCTTGGGCTGGTTGAAGACCAGACGCGTTGCTGCGTTCTGAATCATCTGCAGAGGTTTAACCGAGGACGCCGGAAGAAATGTATAAAAAGGAGTTAAATCTGAATGAAATGGTGAAGCTTTAACAGGCCAACTAAACCTAAATAATAAAGCACCATGTGTTTCGAATGGCTTTTTCGATAAGTTGTAACAATTAAAAACAATTAAAACAGTTCAGTCTGAAGAAATCTTTGTCTGAATTGTTCTGATTTAAAGATGTGATGAAAATATATTGACATTAAAACAGTATTTTATGGCAGATCGATACTGTCAACATATCACTGTGTTAACGACCTTCATTAGAAGTTACGAGTGAATGGACGAAGACCCAGCAGCGATGATGGGATTAGAAAACAACATAAAGTGTGTTTTTAATGTTCAGTTTTAGAAAAAAAGAACGTTTCCGACTGAATTAATTCATTAAGAATCAGCAAATTTTTTCTAACTATTATTACGTTGCTTAATTTTGATCTTAAACCTAATTATATAGAAGCCATGGATACAGAAAACAGACAACATGCAGGAATTTATGCATTTTGTCTGAAACTTCTCAGAACTGTTTCACCCATTTTGCTTATTGTTCCGCGTCATTCCAAATGGAGGAAAAGCAGCTGCGGCTGCAGACATGTTTACCTCTCAGCCAGGAGTGATTCCTCTGGAGAGACACCCGGGTTTTATTTTTGGGTCAGCTTCCCAAAACAACATCAAGTCTCTGTAATCATGTGGTGTTACTTGTGAAATGGGTAGAAAGGTGAGAGCCTGAAGTGTCGGAGTGATTGTTGCCGACACCATCTGCACTCCTCCGTTGGTTTTAGCAGACATGAGGCATCGACAGAGAGACAGATGGTAAAACGCAGAGAGAAACTATGTTCGAGTGCAAATTGTTTTCACACTTTATTTTGGGTGTGTGTACACTCAGCTGGGGTTGTGACATCATCTCATAACCAAGTTCGAGTGATGACAGTTCGGGGCTGAAACACAGAAATCAGCCTACACACAACTAAAGTACCACTGCCAAATGATCCACACCCCAATGTAAAAGGGTATATCTGCTATTTTAATCAGTAGAACGGAATCTCATATAAAGATCTATTTTACCAGCTATTTTTTACTGTAAATATAATTTATCTGTGGTAGCCATTGACTACAATTTGCTTCAAACACATGGAGCAATAAGAACAGGCAAGAGGGAAACTAGAAAGTTCCAAGGGAAACTTTAAGGGGTCTGCCACTTGGTGCATGAGTGAAAAAGCCTCAGCCAATCAGAAACCAGCATCTTCCTGCCACAGAGCAGGTGTGACAGCTGCTGCTAATGTAATAAAAGTGCTAAAAGAGTTAATTTAATATGTGAGCAAATTGCTGATTGGGAGAGAGTTTTAAAGCTGCTATCCTTAATTTGCATAACAAATTAGCTTAACATGTTTTTTTCATGCCCATTAAAAATGTTTTAACACAGCATGGAGAAAAACATGTTGTGAAGATTAAAAAAAAAACGAAAAAAAACATCAACCAATCAAATGGTTCGGCCCTAAAGGAATGATTGGACAGTCTCTCCAGACATATGGACTTCTGCATTTATTTGGCTTCTGTGCTCCTAAAAAACTGAGACACATTACCGCAGCACACCACTGCTGGGAGTGTTCGCCGCTCTACCATGTCACAGCAGGAGAAACAGCCGCCGGCTGGTTCCGCGTCAGGTTCAGGACAAAGTAACAATTAATGTCAGTTGTTTGTTGTTATATTGTTTTCACTTACCGGTGATTCCGCCATGCTACGATACTTGAATGAACTGCGGACCAGTGTCTTGCACTCGGTTGTCTTCTGGGGCTACGCGTGTTTCCAAACCTGGGGGGGCGTGGCTTAGGAATTCTACCCGACGGGAGGGGCGAAAGTTCTGTGACTTTGTTTACATTGAATTGTAAATTTGTTGACATTCTAAGCTAGGCAATTTGAAATCGGGTATATCACGTTTAATTGTGGAAGTTTTTTTTGTCACATTCCATATTGCCATGGTAACTCCAACTTTACACATCAATGGCCATCTACTGACTGTGCAACATCGAGTTTGTGGAAAAAACATATGCTTCCGTACAATTTTAGTGAATTTTCACATAAAATATTTGATAACAGTCAACATGACGACAATGATGTCACATGTTTACCTGAGTGCAGTCTGCTTTTGAAGCCATGGCTGATTGCTGGTCTGAAAACTTTCAGTAATCAAAGAGAAAATGTTCTGTGATCTATTATCTGTTATGATCACCAGAGTGTCTGAAATCTGGCTGATTTGTGCCAAAGACACAGACATTTGGAAAAGTTTCAAGCCAAAATAAATTTCCTAGAAGTCTTTATGAAAAAAAAAAAAGATTTTGAACAATTATTAGTGAGTTTGATCCGTCACACTGACACACTGACTCTGCCCTTGTGAAGTGTCGTGGGCTGGTCCTCAGGGTCCACGGATTTACCTGATTTACCATCTGATTTAAAACAGTGAGTGTTAACATGCTTTTGGAGGACTTGTTGACATGTGATTGACTGATCTGGAGGTGTTCTTAGACAAGGAAACATGGAAAATGTGTGAGACATTGAACCTTAAGGACCAGGACTGCAGACCACAGCTGTATATTATCTTACATAGATGGAATTTTACTAATACTTAAATATATTCTGTATTAATATTTCATAAACATAAACATGACAATGATGCCAAGAGTCTGCAGCATTTGAATGTGTCGTAATTTTCCACAGTCAAAAACTGAATTGCTTCAATTTCAAGTTCCTTTATCTTTTTTTTTTTTGTTATTGATGACTGGCGCCACAAATCTACATTTAATACATTTAAATACAAAGTAAACAAACAGGAGTAGTGGTGTGAACTCCCTCTATCACCACGCATTCACATTTTTGTTTAATTTAACAGTTTAACACATTATGACTGTATTTACTACGATATTAAGCGTATATAACTGTTCACCTCTACTCTTCTGCAGTGTCCAGGTCTCAGCTGTAAACTTGTGAGGGACACCAGGTGGTGTTTGATGTGCTAGATGCTCTTCGTCTCAGAGATAATTCACACCTCACATCTGCTCCTAATGGCAGCTTTAAATTTAGAAGAATTTCAGGATTGTGCAGTAAGAGTAGTTTATTATAAGGCCCTAGTGTTTACATATACCTAAAATTTACTCCATTATTTCTCTCTGGCTGTTAAAGGTAGTCTGATTAGTTTTTTTTTTAACAGATAACATGGCATTTAATAATAATATCATTTTTTTGTGTTTTTTGTTGTCAGGATTGTCAAATTTGTCAGGCAGTAACTTAGCTGCAAACCCAACAGCTGCAGGTAAAATGGTAATCAGACCCATAACCAAGTCTTCCATTACAAGCAATGTATGAGAGAGTGAATTACAAGCTCGTCAACAGTGTTTTGGACGGTTTGAGACGCAGAGGTAGTGCCAGAAGGGGAACATTTCACACAAGCAAATCGGCAGGTTGGTCTGACTCAGGGTTGAAGCAGGGAGCAGGCGTCAGTCAGCTCTGTCTCCAACAGAGGGCTATTTCACAGGAAGTCAATGCCATATATGGGTAGCACAAGCTTATTTTGTTTCTAGCCACATGCTCTTGCTATTCAACGTTTCCATAGAAACTAGGACGACCCCCCCAACACACACCTTTCTGACTTTTTGTTTAGACCCTCACACCCATAAATAAAACTGCCACTAGCGAGATCCGTTAGCGTATGACTCACCTTCCATAACCTTTCCACCCAAAGTTCCAAACATCTAGAATCTTTTTATCACACCCAAGCTGCATTCATGTCTCCTCTTCTTCACGTCGAACTCTTTTATCCGCAATTATTATTTTTTTAAAGCACATCTGTTTGTGTTCATGTCCTCAAACGGCAGGTGGAATAAGTTCTTTCTGGCTGTTGCATCACCCGCTGAATCATCCCTGACACCGATAGGTCTCTGCACTGTAAGTAACTAAATAATTACAGCGAGGATTAAAAACTTAAGTGCACAGTTGCGTAACTCCCTGATAACAGCCAGAGCTCAAGCTGTGCAATCAGGAAAAGAATGGACTGATATTTGCTAAAGCTTGAAACTAATTACCAAGTCCTCACGAGCACTGAGCCAGGCTGAATGCTTGGCTTACATCCACACTGGTGCGTTAGTGAGAGCTGTGTTTAGTTCCTGGAACTCTTTTGTGAACATGTTTGTTTGCTATCCCCTCTAAAAGGCTTTCTGGTGTATCATCGAACAATAGAGCAGGTAGAAGTGTGAGCTCTAAGCGCTTCATGACATTTTATTAGTATATCAGGTGAAGAACAGCTAGTGGGGAGCTGCAGGATTGAGTCACCAGCCCTCTCTCTCTCTTCCCCTCTTATCCTTACTCTCTCACTCTCCTTTTTTTTGTCACTTCTCAGCCCTGTTTTCGTTTCTTTCCACTCCCTTGTGAAACGGCTCTCATTTGAATGCTGCATTCACCGAGACACGGCTCACTTATCCGCGCACTCGCGCTGCCAGACACTCTGCAGAAGACCTGATTTCTCTGTGGCATTTCGCTCACACTGTGCTGCAACGCAGATGGAAGTAATGAGCTCGAAAATGCCAAACAATCAGATGAGGAAGTTTTAAGACACAAACAATTCACAGCGAGCATTTCTCGTGTGTTAACACGAAAATGAAGGAAACATACAAGAAAAGGGATGGCTGAACGGCGGAGAAAAAGAATGAGAATCAAGAAACTGCTTTACCAGATGCTGGAGACTTGCTGCGATGTGATTGGATGACTGTCCTGGGGGAGCATCGGTTAACAGAGCCTGACATCTTGCCATAGTTCACTGACTTCATCATACGGCACTCTGCACAAAGATGAGACATGAAGAACCATTCAGAAAACACAAATAATCACAATTTTATTTATTTACAGTGGGGCAAAAAAGTATTTAGTCAGCCACCAATTGTGTTAGTTCTCCCACTTAAAAAGATCAGAGAGGCCTGTAATTTTCATCATAGGTATACCTCAACTATGAGAGACAAAATGAGAAAAAAAAAAAATCCAGAAAATCACATTGTCTGATTTTTAAAGAATTTATTTGCAAATTATGGTGGAAAATAAGTATTTGGTCAATAACAAAAGTTAATCTCAATACTTTGTTATATAGCCTTTGTTGGCAATGACAGAGGTCAAACGTTTTCTGTAAGTCTTCACAAGGTTTTCACACACTGTTGCTGGTATTTTGGCCCATTCCTCCATGCAGATCTCCTCTAGAGCAGTGATGTTTTGGGGCTGACGCTGGGCAACACGGACTTTCAACTCCCTCCAGAGATTTTCTATGGGGTTGAGATCTGGAGACTGGCTAGGCCACTCCAGGACCTTGAAATGCTTCTTACGAAGCCACTCCTTCGTTGCCCGGGCGGTGTGTTTGGGATCATTGTCATGCTGAAAGACCCAGCCACGTCTCATTTTCAATGCCCTTGCTGATGGAAGGAGGTTTTCACTCAAAATCTTACGATACATGGCCCCATTCATTCTTTCCTTTACACGGATCAGTCGTCCTGGTCCCCTTGCAGAAAAACAGCCCCAAAGCATGATATTTCCACCCCCATGCTTTACAGTAGGTATGGTGTTCTTTGGATCCAACTCAGCATTCTTTCCCCTCCAAACACGACAAGTTGAGTTTCTACCAAAAAGTTCTATTTTGGTTTCATCTGAGCATATGATGTTCTCCCAATCCTCTTCTGGATCATCCAAATGCTCTCTAGCAAACCGCAGACGGGCCTGGACGTGTCCTGGCTTCAGCAGGGGGACACGTCTGGCACTGCAGGATTTGAGTCCCTGGCGGCGTAGTGTGTTACTGATGGTAGCCTTTGTTACTTTGGTCCCAGCTCTCTGCAGGTCATTCACTAGGTCCCTCCGTGTGGTTCTGGGACTTTTGCTCACCGTTCTTGTGATCATTTTGACCCCACGGGGTGAGATCTTGTGTGGAGCCCCAGATCGAGGGAGATTATCAGTGGTCTTGTATGTCTTCCATTTTCTAATAATTGCTCCCACAGTTGATTTCTTCACACCAAGCTGCTTACCTATTGCAGATTCAGTCTTCCCAGCCTGGTGAAGGTCTACAATTTTGTTTCTGGTGTCCTTTGACAGCTCTTTGGTCTTGGCCATAGTGGAGTTTGGAGCGTGACTGTTTGAGGTTGTGGACAGGTGTCTTTTATACGGATAACGAGTTCACACAGGTGCCATTAATACAGGTAACGAGTGGAGGACCGAGGAGCCTCTTAAAGAAGTTACAGGTCTGTGAAAGCCAGAAATCTTACTTGTTTGTAGGTGACCAAATACTTATTTTCCACCATAATTTGCAAATAAATTCTTTAAAAATCAGACAATGTGATTTTCTGGATTTTTTTTCCTCATTTTGTCTCTCATAGTTGAGGTATACCTATGATGAAAATTACAGGCCTCTCTGATCTTTTTAAGTGGGAGAACTTACACAATTGGTGGCTGACTAAATACTTTTTTGCCCCACTGTAATCAGTCAAACTGCATGAAAAACTTGGGTGTGGGACTCAGAAGAGTCGCGTCATCATAAAAAAAAAATCCTAAAAATTAAAAAGCAATCATGTAAAAACTGTGAAAAACATCAAAATGTCAGTTCCGTCATCTAAAATCGAACTTTTTTTGATCTGGTTAAACTCTGAATGATGTTTCTACAGTGCAAATTGTCTGACAGCTGCAGTTTCTCACTCATTTCCCATTGTAGTGTATGTGGAAATTTAAACTTGATATTTTTGCTCATTTTGTCTTCGTCATATGGTGTAAATCGTGAATAGCAGACAGATCATTTTTAAGTCAGACAACTCCCAAAGTGCTTCACATTACACAGTAAAAAATGGAGTGTCAATATGTCAGAGTCAACTTATTTTAACCTAGATGGAGTATTTAAAACTATATTGGGGTAAACCAAGTTAAATGTCAGTGTTAAACTCTGCACACCCTTCAGTGAAGATTTTAACTCTACCAAGTCAGAGTTTTACCCAAAATGCACTTGGAGACAATATTGGTGATTTACTTGTAAATTTGTATGTTATAAAGCTCCATATGAGAGTGAAAATAAAGCCAGACATGCTGATCAACATTATATTCAATATTTTACACCTACTACATCATTAAAATCAGTTGGTCTTGTAAAGCGTTTAGTAACCATGACTCAAACCTGACTGAGCAAACCATATATTCCTGCTTAAATCTACATGAGTTGTGTTTATATTGTGGCTGTACTCCATGCTAGCATTGGCTAGAACGGTGGGAGAGATGAGCTCTTGTCTGTCTCTCCCAGCTGTGATGGACGCCCCTTTGATGTCTGGGCTGGGGGCGTGCGACCCTCTTGAGTCACGAGTAATAAGCCACACTTATTTTAACTACAGAGAGAGTTAAATGAAACTCCATCTCAGTGTTAACAGAAGTCAGTGTTAAATCATTTTACACATTCCGTCGTTAATTTTTACTCTAAAAAAAAGTAGAATTGACACTCTAAAACTGACTCTGACTGTAGAGTAAATTTTACTCTAATTTCGAGTGGGACCAAATATTATCTGAAACCGAGTTAAATTGAACTCTTTAGCTGTTATTATGACACTTGGTTTTTTACTGTGTACAGTTTGTCATTCACCCACTCACACACACTCAACCAAAAGTCTTATTTAAGCTACATATTTCAAAAAAATTGTAACAGAACGAATGAATAACTACAGAATAGTAATGTGGGTGCCTCACTGCTTATGCACTGACACTTTTAAATATTGATTTATGAACACAGCTGTAATTAGTTTCAGCCCTAGGTTCTCAGTAGAAATGAGTCTTGACCTTCACGGGGTTTGTTTTGCAAAGAAAATGATCAGTGCTTCAGGAGTGACAGCAGTGACTCATGGAGGGCAGATACTTTGCAGATACACAATAATAACTTCGATAAATGAGCCATGTGAGAGTACTTACACACTAGTGCTGCCTCAAACTTTCTTCTTCCTCTCCCGTTCATTAACCCGGCCCCATTACAACTCATTACCATTCGGAATAAGTGGGAGAAGTGCATGGCTCGTACTCATCGACCTATACGTGTGTGTCTATCTGTATGTTTCGTCTGCTCGTGTGGCATTTGCTGCGGCCGAGTGATTAATGTACAAAACAGAGCGCTAACATGATGACAGCGTGACAGAGTCGAGGCAGAGGCGATAATTATAGCGCTGCTGAGAGGAGGCGAGGTTGAGTGCAGCTCGGATTCAGACTGTCTGTTTCGTTTGTCACTCAGTGTTCCCGTCTGTCTGTTCCTGCCTCTTGCTCCCTGTCTGCCAGAGGATGAAGAGGTGTTAACTCACGGCGCTCCCCGTCTGCTGACACACAGAAAACACTAAAGATACAAGTACGTTCGAACCCCTCTGAATGTTCTCATCTGTGTGTGTTTTGGGCGCTGAATGCTGACATTTTGATGGAATTTCACCATGAAGGGGAGTGCAGGAGAATTTGTTACCTGCTATTCATGAAGCTTCTTACTGGCAAATTTACAGCTTTTTTTATTTTTTGCAAAACATAATAATCTGAGTTTACATTTCTAACACTACGACACACTTGTTGAGATTGTCTGCACTGTAACAAACAAATTATCAAAACAACGTCACAATATATCTTATTTATCATGTTGTAACAGCAGGTAAAAAGATGTTTCTCCACTTTCACAGTATTCTGTAGTATAAAACCTATCACTGCCTGCCCTGTAAATTCTTCTTGCATTTAATGTTGGAGAAAAAAAAAGATCCAAATAGATAAATATTTGTGCATCTTTGCTGCTTGACTTCTTTCCCACTTGTCTGTTATTGAGAAGAAAAGTTTATTTAACTGAAAACAACCTGTTTCATGTTGTTGATCTAACCATGTCATGAAAGTTCATGTCATTATAAGCCTAATTAAGACATAATGTTCCGAACAAAGAAAAGAGGGAGAAAAGTAAAAAAGAGAGAGTTTTTTCAACACAGAAAAAAAAACTATGGTCATTAAGGACTATCAATTTAGAACTCTGAGTAATTACGAAGACAAAAACCTCAAAAGAACATCAGAAAAACTCTCCAAAGATCGTTACATTAAGACTGTGCTAAACTTTATCTGAATTTCTGCGCACTTTCATGCACAAACTATAATTTCTATCTTTATTTATCCTTAGGCATGAATAAAATAAAATAAAATAAAATAAAATAAAATAAAATAAAATAAAATAAAATAAAATAAAATAAAATAAAATAAAATCTTTAAAACATTCTTTTCATATGTTCATTCAGATAACCTATATTTTGACTATAAAACATGTGGGAATAAATGAAAAATAGTGAAACATGTACAAAAAACAGCTTTTGAACCTTTTTTACTGTGATGAGCTCTATGGATGGAAGGGTTGAAATAATAAATCATCATGGAACTGGATCCATGAAATATGTCTCTTTAGTTTAGAAGATCTTATTGTTTATGTCCTGCTTTCTTGGCAGGTTGTGGCTGATTCTGAGTCTGAAAGCAGCAAGAAAAAAAAAAGCACAACACTGACAATAAAGGCATATTTATACTATTTGTAATTGCATTTTTGTGTAAAAAGAGAATAGAAAACTAACCCATTGAAGATAACTTCCTGAACAGCCTCAGTATGGGGAAACAGAGTTTAGGTACAACGAGATTGATGCAATAACAAATAGTCTGAATGTAGAACAGACCGAGATTGATCCATTCCATCTTATACATGATTTTATGTTAGCATTATGTGATATATACACTCACCTAAAGGATTATTAGGAACGCCTGTTCAATTTCTCCTTAATGCAATTATCTAATCAACCAATCACATGGCAGTTGCTTGAATGCATTTATGGGTGTGGTCCTGGTCAAGACAATCCCCTGAACTCCAAACTGAATGTCAGAATGGGAAAGAAAGATGAATTTTGAGCGTGGCATGGTTGTTGGTGTCAGACGGGCCGGTCTGAGTATTTCACAATCTGCTCAGTTACTGGGATTTTCACACACAACCATTTGTAGGGTTTACAAAGAATGGTGTGAAAAGGGAAAAACATCCAGTATGCAGCAGTCCTGTGGGCGAAAATGCCTTGTTAAATGGTAAATGTCCTGTATTTGTATAGCGCTTTTCTAGTCATTCAGACAACTCAAAGCGCTTTCACACTACAAGGTTTTGCATTCACCCATTCACACAACATGATATGTAAACCAGGGGGAGAGGGTAGGGGCTAACACTCACACAACCCGATACACAGATCGGGGGGCAACATGGGGTTCAGTGTCTTGCCCAAGGGCACTTCGACATGTGGCGGTGGAAGCCGGGATCGATCCACCAACCTTCAAATTGGAGGACGACCGCTCTAACCACTGAGCCACAGCCGCCCCGTTGTTGATGCTTGAGGTCAGAGGAGAATGGACCGACTGATTCTGTTTTGAGCTGTTTTAAGATGACAGTAATCCACATCAATCTTTAATTAATAGTTCATCATTTCTGTCACATTTCATTTAATAAGAAATCTACAATGGGGAGAGGGGACAAAAACAGAATGGGACAACAGCACACTTGGGTTGTTTCTCAATGTCAAGGAACCTCGCCTTGATCCCGCCGTAACTGCCTGGGAGATATGTCATCAGTAACCACGAAGGTGCGTTCCAATGTTCATGTGCTACCGAGGCATCTGTCCTTGGTTTGTCTGCCGTTTAGCTAACTGACCAAGGATACATGGGACGTGCCTTGATGCCTTCCCTCGGTCACAAATTTCACAGAATACGTTGGGGTATTTTCAAAAAATGGTGGTTCAGGAACCGGCAGCAGCTACTTCTAATGCAAATTTCCACTTTAAATATAAGTTAACTAATTGTTGTTATCTGGCTTATATCTAAAATGCTTTTTTTTTAGATCCACAGCATTTATACGGTTGGTTAGTTGCAGCTTCAGTGGCTAGCAGGTACTAACTCGCTTGTACATTTATTTTTATTAACATTTCCAGTTCCATGGCTGAAGGAATCCTACGATGGGCGGGATGTAAACAGAGTGCGTAAGCGGGCAGCCGCGGTCACGTGAGTTAAGTCTATTCCAGTGTCCTCGTAAGCAAGACGTCTCGTCTACTAAGGCACTGCCTCACTTGCTGTTTAACTCTTAGTACTAAAACCAAACTGAGAACATTGTAAAATTCTCATCAGAAAACGACAATGAGAAATGTTCTTTGATGGCAGGTAGAACATGACTAATGAAGGTAATCCTTCAGCAATTAATAACAATTACAGATGATAACATGGTCCTCAAAGCCTTGTTGCATGTAGGAGGGTATTTTGTGAGAAAAAGGTCATCAGTAGAAAACTGGCTAATGGAAGCAGCAAGGTATTATGTTTTGCAAAGAAAAGGGAGTGAAATGCAACGAGTGGCGGGTGGGGCACAGACAGATGGGGGGGTAGATGTTGGTGACCCAAGTAAGATAGATATTATGTGGCAGATAAGGGGAATACTGGGGAAATAAATTAACTGAACAGATCTTTGGACAAAAGCCAGAATTCATTCATGTGGGATATAAAAATGAAACGTTAGAGGATGAAGAACAGATGAGTTTTAAATGACAGGAAGAGGAGAGACAGAAAGCAAATCACAGATGGGACTAAACGTACCCTCAGTGACCTGTGGTGGGGAGAAACAATGAAGACAGGAGACAAGCAGCAAGAAACAACCTTCACAGTCCTCTGTAAACTAAACCAGGAAGATGGTGTCTTTGGGGAAATAACCACATTATAATATAAAGTGACTATCAAAATGAATGGATGGTACAGTTTAATATCCGGGGAAGTCGTATCTTCTGCTAATTGTTTAAATGTAATGATGTTTGTCTTCATTTGCCCGTGGCGATGACTTTTCCACTGAGGATTTGGTTATGTCAGATCGTTCTAATCAGTTTTAGCATCACTGTAGTTACAGCTTGTTCATCTTTTTAATCACACCATCAGGTCCTGAAAGGATTCTGCAAACCGTTTCTCCTCTAAGTAAATGTTGTTTTTACTCTGGTTTCTAATCCCTGAGAGATTTGTTGGCACTTTATGTCTTTAATTCTCCCATGAATTTCTAGGGTTAGGGCTTAACCTTCACCCTAACCCTAAAGGGGAAGTTAAGGGGATACTTAGCATTTACATTTGTATTAATGTCACTATTGTGCCCCCAAAATATCAAGATGGAAACTTCTGAATCCCAAACTCGAGGCTTGTAACACACTGATAAATAATATGCAGTAATATGCAGTCTGTAGTATGCGCACATAACATGAACAGTTGCACATTTTCACAGAATTCCTGAACAATTTAATTGTAATTTGGAACATCATCTGCTGTCATCCAGATGTTGTGTGCAGCGAGGGTCTGATACAGTAGCAAGAAAAAAATGAGGAATATCTCAGTCTCACCAAAAACCAATCGACTCACCACTCTCATCCAGCATCAAGTCGTCGTGGTAACGAAACTTCTCAGGTCCGCAGGCCACAAAAATATCCTCGTCACCAAAGAAGTCTTGCAAACACGTCACCTAAAAAGGAAGAAAAAATCCCAAAAATCAGCAATGTTTTTTTTTCCTGCAGATTCAGGTGCACCAAGTGCAGCGATAGCGTTAGTGTTACCGATCACTGTATTTTATTTAAGGACAACTCAACTATCAGCTGAGGAAGAAAAAGGAGCTCTGACAGCAATTTCCTACCAGCTTTGACAGTTTTTGAAATGACACCTTTTTAGACACGGTGTCCAATTTCCTTTCTTCTAGTTACACGTGTGCACACAAACCCACAACACACTCCGTACTACACACGCTTGTAAAGCTGAATTATTCTCCCAGTGTTTAGATTAAAAAAGCAAATGAACTGAGCTTTAGGAGACAGATAAGGATCATCAGGAGCTGCTTATCAGTCTATCAGTGTTTTTAAGCTCTTGCTGACTTGCTAATTGGCTGATCCACAGCAGCATGAGCGCCGGACATTCAGCGAAACAAGCGGGAGGTCTCTTCGCCGAAAACGTACAGGAACAAAAAAACAAAGACAAGGAATAGCACAGTGCATCGCACTAATATATAATGAGGAAATAAATTCTGCAAATAAATGTATTTCCAGGAAAACGAAAACATAGATAATTAAATCACTGCTGAAAAAGAACAGAGCTGACTAAATCCGTATCTGACTAACAGTCTCGGTGAATCACTGTCGCTTCTTTGATAGATTCGACACTGTGAAGTACAGCAACATGTTGACAGGCATGGATTAAAACACATGGTTCCATGTCACAGGTACCGGCTCTGCAAGGAAGAGTTAATTACTGCCACAGAAAGGAGTAACGTACAACACTAATTACAATTAAAGATGGCCACCGTAGCTGATGAGCATTTACAGACACAAAGGTGCGTATCATTTTTAAAGTTATCGAGATAAACTTTGGCGTAATATTACCTGGGAGTAAGACCCAAGTTTAAAGCAACAATATTTTCAGTATTAAAAACCCGTTTAGAGACAGATTTTACGTAAACACATCCTCATGTGAAATCTACTTAAAGACACATCTGATCTAAACTATTAAAGGATTTACTCAGCTGAGTTAATTGCATATTGTATTGTATTTATTCAGTCAATTTTTAAATATAAGCATAGTGCTTATATATATATGCCTGTCCTTTTTAACAGATTTGACAAGCTGCCCATCAACATATAATTTTTTGACAAATAAAGAAAAGTTAAAAAAAAAACAGAAAAAAAGAAAGCATCAATACAACAATTGGGTAAAATAAAGAATAATAAAACTGAAACTCTAAGATAACACAAATTATAAACTCTTGTAGCCCTCAAAAAATTGCCTCAGGGACCATCCTTTTAAAAAACAAAAAATGTAACACAAGTTATATTAGCATTATTCCATAATGAAACCCCAATAAAACATATACATCTCCTTTTAATTTCTTTTTTTGCCATTGGAACTGTAAATTTGCAGACATTTCTAAAATCATACGTTGTCTACAAAAAAAAAAAGAAAATTGTAGTATGCTAACTGGGATTACTTTTAATTTAACTTTATGCAGTATTTTATACCAAATCCTTGAATTTCATAATATGTGATTTCATAAACAGCGGATGGGTATGTGCATAATAATTGGCCTTATTAATAATCCATATAGCACGTTTTTGTTTAAGAAATATTGCATTAACAGTTGTTTTGTATCACAATTTGTGACATGACAGTCCCAAAGCATCAATGTTCCATATTATGTCTCACGATAGGCAGCAGTCCTCTAAAGATGATAAAAATTGTATAAAGTTTGCTTTCAAGTGCAGCATCGCCTGAAGGCAGCACAAAAACACAAAACAACTCTTATACCGTCTCATTGCAATTAACAGCTAAGAGCCATTTAGATTCTCATCAGCAGTTAACCAGTAGCTAAAATAAAGTCACAGTTGATGTAACAGCATGATCACAATAATATTGTATATTCTGTGTACGTCTGATTACATTTGTGTGGAGATGGGAGGTTTTTTTTTTTTAGTTTTAGCTTCTAATCATGCCGAGAGGAGGTTTAAATCAGCCACAAACTCTCTGTGGAGTATGGATCATTTCCCTTAAACTTTTTAAATTAAGTTCAGTGTGTGTGTTCTTTCACACATCACACACCAATATATATGCGATTTTTGCTCAGGCAAACATGGAAGGAAATTATACTCTAGTTTCATAACGCAGAGCATATTGCTTTGTTCCCCGTCGTCCCCTGACAGCACTGCAATGATTTCAGGGCTGAGTGGCTCCATTCCCAAACAATATGGCTGCTATAGAGGTGCAGGTAATGTTTCCAGTTTGTGTCAGTACAGAAGAGAAACTCAGTTCACTTTTAACCCTAATTGTTCCCTATTAATCACAGCAAAATAATGTGTCGGCATTTCAAAACGTCCTGCAGGTAGAGTTTTACCTGCACTCTCAGAAATAGAGGTACGAGACAAGAGCAGTTTTGTACCTATAGGTAAATTGTTTTAAAATGTTCCCTCAAAAGTACAATATTGGTCTTTAAAAGGCCAGAAATGCCCAGTGACCAGTATTGTACTTTTGAGGGAACATTTTAAAACAATTTACAGTGGGGCAAAAAAGTATTTAGTCAGCCACCAATTGTGTAAGTTCTCCCACTTAAAAAGATCAGAGAGGCCTGTAATTTTCATCATAGGTATACCTCAACTATGAGAGACAAAATGAGGAAAAAAAATCCAGAAAATCACATTGTCTGATTTTTAAAGAATTTATTTGCAAATTATGGTGGAAAATAAGTATTTGGTCACCTACAAACAAGTAAGATTTCTGGCTTTCACAGACCTGTAACTTCTTTAAGAGGCTCCTCGGTCCTCCACTCGTTACCTGTATTAATGGCACCTGTGTGAACTCGTTATCAGTATAAAAGACACCTGTCCACAACCTCAAACAGTCACGCTCCAAACTCCACTATGGCCAAGACCAAAGAGCTGTCAAAGGACACCAGAAACAAAATTGTAGACCTTCACCAGGCTGGGAAGACTGAATCTGCAATAGGTAAGCAGCTTGGTGTGAAGAAATCAACTGTGGGAGCAATTATTAGAAAATGGAAGACATACAAGACCACTGATAATCTCCCTCGATCTGGGGCTCCACGCAAGATCTCACCCCGTGGGGTCAAAATGATCACAAGAACGGTGAGCAAAAATCCCAGAACCACACGGAGGGACCTAGTGAATGACCTGCAGAGAGCTGGGACCAAAGTAACAAAGGCTACCATCAGTAACACACTACGCCGCCAGGGTCTCAAATCCTGCAGTGCCAGACGTGTCCCCCTGCTGAAGCCAGGACACGTCCAGGCCCATCTGCGGTTTGCTAGAGAGCATTTGGATGATCCAGAAGAGGATTGGGAGAACATCATATGGTCAGATGAAACCAAAATAGAACTTTTTGGTAGAAACTCAACTTGTCGTGTTTGGAGGGGAAAGAATGCTGAGTTGGATCCAAAGAACACCATACCTACTGTAAAGCATGGGGGTGGAAACATCATGCTTTGGGGCTGTTTTTCTGCAAGGGGACCAGGACGACTGATCCGTGTAAAGGAAAGAATGAATAGGGCCATGTATCGTAAGATTTTGAGTGAAAACCTCCTTCCATCAGCAAGGGCATTGAAAATGAGACGTGGCAGGGTCTTTCAGCATGACAATGATCCTAAACACACCGCCCGGGCAACGAAGGAGTGGCTTCGTAAGAAGCATTTCAAGGTCCTGGAGTGGCCTAGCCAGTCTCCAGATCTCAACCCCATAGAAAATCTCTGGAGGGAGTTGAAAGTCCGTGTTGCCCAGCGTCAGCCCCAAAACATCACTGCTCTAGAGGAGATCTGCATGGAGGAATGGGCCAAAATACCAGCAACAGTGTGTGAAAACCTTGTGAAGACTTACAGAAAACGTTTGACCTCTGTCATTGCCAACAAAGGCTATATAACAAAGTATTGAGATTAACTTTTGTTATTGACCAAATACTTATTTTCCACCATAATTTGCAAATAAATTCTTTAAAAATCAGACAATGTGATTTTCTGGATTTTTTTTCCTCATTTTGTCTCTCATAGTTGAGGTATACCTATGATGATAATTACAGGCCTCTCTGATCTTTTTAAGTGGGAGAACTTACACAATTGGTGGCTGACTAAATACTTTTTTGCCCCACTGTACCTACAGGTACAAAACTGTTCTTGTCTCGTACCTCTATTTCTGAGAGTGTGAAATCATGCAGGTGTGCAGTAAACAGGATCAACTATAACAAGAGACTTCTTTTTTGTTCATTTATCGCTGCACATCACACCTTATAACAGGTGTTAAAATCCTTCACTCACCATAGTAACTGTAGCAAAATGTGTGGGTGTTTCTTCTCAGCTGTTTTATCTAAAAGGCTCATCGGATAAACTGGACAAAATGAATCATTTCACACTGAAGAAAGTATTGAGCATAAGGAAATTTAATATTTACTGATGATTAAATTTAGGCCTTAAAATAAATTGCAGCTGTATAATAATGTTAAACTAATTCCATGTATTTGGATACTGAACCTTTGTCAAATGAGAGTCTTGTGCATGAAATTCATTTTGTTTTCAAAGATCTCTCAATTTTAAAGTTTTATAATGTTAAAATTGGACTTATCTGCCACACTGGATGTGAATGAAATTACCGGTGACCTGATTGGATTCATTATTTAATCCAAGTCTGATAAAAGCTCAGGAAAAAAAAATAAAATAAAATTAATCAAATGTCTAACCTGATCAGTAATAACTTTAGGTAGCAGTATGTCATACATACAAAATTTTACATTCACAGTTATAGGATTTTGGGCAAAATGAGTTTGAAACCCAGCCCTCTAATGAGCTCTACATCTCAGATCACCAAAAGTTGATTGTTATGTGACTGAGCTCACATTCTGATGTTTTATGACATTTAGACATTTACTTATAGCATCATGCACTTTCCAAAATGTTTACAGACCCTTCTAACTCACCAACTCTGTATTTCTAAACACTTTGTCCATCAAAACGGAGGAATTTTTGCCTTCTTTCACTTAGTGTGTTGAAAATAGAACACATAGGGCCTGATTTATCAAAATTAAGTAAAGAGCGCAAAATTGCATGCGCGCCGCAAAAGTTTTGCGTCAAGGGCGTGCTCCTATTTTGCAGGTGATCTACTAAGACTGATTGCGCAATCGTTAACCGGCGCAAAAAGCAATATTCAAGTGAGGAGTTTGACGGCGCTATTCTCTTGTTGGCGCAAGAAAGGCACAAACAGAAAATGAAATTTGAACCACTGGAGCATCAAATATGAGCAAAAGAGGCAGTTATATTGTTGAGCTGCAGCAAAGACATCTTCAGGCTCCGGTCTGTGATGTTGTGTTACAAACTGCAAACAATAGTGCAGGACAACCTTGGCTGGTGCGTAAAGTTTCCTTCCAGCGCGGTCCAAACGTTCCACAATGTTTCTAGTGCGTATGTGGGCCAGATTATATTGACGTTCCCCCTCAGTAGTCGGGTTGAGCACAGTTGTTAGGAGGGAGGGGTAAAGGGGGTCTGCGCTACCTTAGGAATAGATCAGTAGCTGATATTAAATTCATAAATGTGTGGAATGATATTTACAGCACGAATAACGTAACACATGCACCCAAGAGCTGCAATCTCCGTATCCACCATCTCTCATCCTGGTAAATATAACACTGTTCCTCAGGATGAAACAATCGTGTTCTGAGCCTGGACAATTTGGCACAACGTTTGCATCACAAGTGTTTGGAAAATTATTGTATCTGCCCACATAACACTGCGTTCACAACCTGTGACACATACTGGACCATCTACCCTGGGAGACGCAGCACTAACTGTGCTGGAATGATCCACACGTCTGTCTGTGTCTTCACGCAACAATCGCTGCATCCATTTTTGCGCCGAGTGATGACATGCTTTTCAAAGGCAGTAAAAATACGCGCAAAATTAGAAGCCGCAAACATTTTCAGGTTTGATAAATCACACTGTGCCTGAACGCCACTTATTTACATGTTCTCCTCAATATTTTGCGTCTTCTGACAGAAATGCCCACATTGCATATTAATCAAGGGCAAAGGTGCAAAAATGACTTTGCGCGTCTAGCGGCAGGTTCAACAGGCGCAGTTTTACCTCGTTAGTAAATAACCTGCTGCTTGTTTTTGCAGCTGCTGAGCGGTTTGCACCTGTTTTAACAACCGCGAACTTTTGATAAATCAGGCCCATCATGTGCACATCCAAGATCCAACTGCCTTCCATTGTAGATGAACTCAGAACTTTAAGGAAAGAGTCTTTGACTTGTCACATCTCCCACTCAAAATGTTGCACACACATAAAATTAGAACGTGTGACGACCAGATGCTTCTGGCTCTTACAGTTCAGGGATATTTTTAATAAAACTCATAGGTCTTGCACAATAACTCTTTATTTAATGTTGAATTTCTACTCAGAGTTTCTGTCTTCTTGTCTCGTATGACTACAAAAAGTCAGAGACAAATGTGGGTGGTTACCATGGTAACCCTAATAAGTCACTGGCAGCAGCTTTAACGTTTTTCAGGACTTTAGTGTTTGTTACATGCCTTATACAGTTTATACAGGTAAACACAAGGTATTTTGATACAGTTTAAAATATTCTAAGGAATTATTTGACATATGTTGGATTTTTTGGGGCGTATCTGCACTGGCACCTTTTAAAATTTCTAGTTTTAACTATAGTATAATGAACCAGCTTTAGGCTCCTGATAAAAAAATTTGTAGCACAATGATGAGGGCAAAATACTTTTTTTGTAAAAATGAAAAGTGACAGGCTTCGTTTGATGACACCTTTAGCTGATGATCAAAACACATGTACGCCTCCATTTAGCTGTAGAAGAAGAAAGGGTTGTGAACAAAAAAGGTTGCCATGGTAGTACAGTCCCCCAGGCATCGGTGCATGGCTGGTGTGTGCCACTTACTGCATCATCTGCACAATGTGATAAAAAGGTTTCATCATTTATATTTTATCTACTCTGTACAAGATACCCAGAAGAACTGTGTCATTCACAAAAATCCACACAGTGTGACATGGTCGGGTTATATTAAAGTTCTTATGCAATTGCTCGTTTATTTTTAAAGATTTGGCCCAGGCGAGGTTGAGATTTCCTAAAAAAAACGATGAAAAACTATGAAAATTAAACTATTAAATCAAATCACCAAGACCGCCGTGATGAAGCAGATGAACTGCAAGAAAAACAAACAACATTCTAGATCTATTCCTGACTGCTGCTCTGATGCCTTCATAGAACCCTGTGACAAAAGACACTGCTTTGATGTTTCTGGTGATCTTTACTCACAGAGAACTAGTGCAATTACACAACACATGAAACATGTGGTTAAAAGAAACTCAGGGGAAAAGGTGAGGTGGAAAATAAGAGGATGTGAAATGAGCAGCAAGGTGTTAAAATCGGTAATTTCATTACTTTTGTCTGTTGTGCATTTAAACTGCAATCCAGCAATGATACATGAACGAGAAAATGTGTTTGACGGGTGAATGTTATCTACAAATCAAGACTGATGAAGCGAAGTAAAAAGTAAAAAAGTAAAAGTCAACAGTCTCCCTCTACTGTCCACAACACAAATAACCCATGAGTTTATAAAGTATCAATTCATTTAACACAGCAAAGAAGTATATTCTTTTACTTTTAGATGGATTAGTTAGTTACATTTGTAAGTGAATGAATGCAAAGTGAATGTTGAAGATCCTTTTGAGGTCACAGGTTCGTCCTGATCCTCAAACACTACAAGCATAGCAACAATCTCTTTCATGTTCTCGTTCTGCCACCTAGTGTTCAGTCAGGTGAAACACACCCTTCCTGTTCTCATCCCTCCTGTTAGTTTTATACTTCCTATATCTTCTTCCTCTGAGCTTTAATAAAAGTTAAATTGGGAAACATGACAGTTTTAGGGGCAAATACAATAAAATACAAGAGTCACAGAAACACAACCTTGTCTGGACTGATTTTAGGGACTCCACATGGTGGCACTGTTTAACTATTCTGCAAAAGCACATCAGGGTTAGTTTAGATATTTCACACTCAGTTTCTGTGAAGTTCATATCAGTTTTAGTTTCCTTATTTGTGGTAGAAAGAAGCCACCTTGTGGTTTATTTGTACAGAAGTGAAGCAAGTCTCACAGCTGCAGAAGACTGACAGCAACTTTGACGTCCTCTTCTGATTTTAAGACATTTAAAAACACACATTTTTGTAGTGTTTCATTAAATACAAAGGTTTATTAAAAGAGTATAGTATAGAAGCCTATACAGAAAAAGCACATGAAGTTAACATGTTTTCCCCATATGATTTAAAACATGCAATCACATGTGATCCCATGAACCTACGCAAAATTTTCCAAAACCCTGTTTCCTTTGTTCAAAGCACATTTCACATGTTAAAGCATGTAAGAACACATGATTTCCATATGAAGTTCGTCTGTTTTTATTGTGCATGTCCAACCTTTGGGTCTTCGTATATTTTGTGTTTTGTTTGGATCATTGTCATATGAGAACGCCAACAACGTTCCAGTGAATCTACAGCTTTTACAATTTGTTAGAATTTAACCAACAAAAAAAATAAATCATTCCGTTCAAAACAGAATAATTTTATTATGTCCAAAAACATGCAAGAGGTTAATTGGCAACTCTAAATTGTTAAATTGGTGTGAACGGTTGTTTGTCTGTGTGTGGCCCTGTGATGGACTGGCGACCAGTCCAGGCCCAAAGACTGCTGGAGATTGGCACCAGCTCCCTGCGACCCTGAACAGGAAGAAGCAGGTTCAGGAGATGGATGGATGGAAGGAAGGAAGGAAGGAAGGAAGGAAGGAAGGAAGGAAGGAAGGAAGG